>CP050224.2:63558016-63956417 GCA_012066045.3 Morus alba
TTCTACCGGAGAAAGGTTCGAGCTCAAGTACTGGTAGACAAAGTGCTCTATACGAGTTACGTCGAGATGAAGCGCTTCTACTAGAAGAATGGCAACTAGTTGGCATTGAGAAACCCAAACAAGAGCTAGTTAGTTGGCTTCTCAAGGATGAAGTCTCCAATGTCCAAGTTGTTGCGGTGGTAGGAATGGGAGGGTTAGGCAAAACCACTCTTGTAAATCAAGTCTATAGAGATGACGAAGTCAAGCAACGATTCCAACACCGTGCTTGGATTACTGTTTCCCAATCATGCGATCTACGGGAGCTTCTTGTAAAAATAGTTGAACAACTCCTAAGAGGGATCACACAACCAATTCCGAATGAAACGTATTCCAAGGATATACTTTCTCTGAAGCAAGACGTAATTTGTTTCCTTGGTGATAAGAAGTACTTGATTGTCTTGGATGATCTATGGAGTGTGGGCTCATGGGATAATCTCAAAAACGCATTTCCTCAAAACAATCATGGCAGTCGATTAATGGTCACATCTCGCATTGTTGATGTAGCCTCCGCAACTTCGACAGATCATTTTGGAGGTTATACCTTTCCGCTAAAGCCTTTGTCTTCGGAAGAATCATGGAATCTTTTTTGTGCAAGAACCTTCCACGCAAAGTCATGCCCTCACCATTTAGAGGATATTTCTCAAGACATCTTAAAAAGATGCATGGGATTGCCTCTTGCAATTGTCGCAGTTAGTGGTGTCTTGGCCACAAAAGACACTAGTACAATAAGCGAATGGCAAATATTTAGACGCAGCTTTGAGGCTGGATTTGACAACAATGACAAGCTTAAGAACGTGAAAAAGATACTTTCCCTTAGTTTCAGTGATTTGCCTTATCTATTGAAATCATGTTTCTTGTATCTAAGCATGTTTCCAGAAGATTGGCGGTTTAAAAAGTTGTTCATAATCAGGCTATGGATCGCCGAAGGTTTCATTCGTGAAATGAAAGATATGACATTAGAAGAAGTTGGAGAGTTGTATTTTAATGAGCTTTGTAATAGAAGCCTGATCCAAACAGCTGTGGACGATATTGATGAAAATTTCAAATATTTTGTACTCCATGACCTCGTACGAGAAATTGTCCTTCAAAAATCAAAAGATCAAAATTTTGCTACAATAATCAGCGAACAAAATCCAGTACTGCAGGAACCAGCTAGGCGTTTATCGGTATCTAGAACATTGGAGAATTTTCGGGAGGCCACAACTTTTCTAGAGTTCGCACCTTGCTCCTTTTTGGAAAAAATTGTTCCATTTCTAGCATTTCCTTTTCTGAACTTTTCAGTAAATATGGCAGGTTAAAGCTTCTCAAGGTGTTGGATTGTCAAGGATTACCTTTGGACACGTTTCCTGAGTGCATCACCAAACTATACAATTTGAGGTATCTAAGCTTGTCGGGTACCAAGGTGGCATCAATTCCACGCACAATTGGGTGGCTTCGGAACCTTGAAATGTTAAATCTTGAAAACACTTTAGTTGAAGAGTTGCCAGCTGAGATATTGCAACTCCATCGCCTTTTCCTTGTGAGAGCATTTCAGTCCATTAATGATGGTTCTGCATTAATCAAATATAAAGGTGTTCGTGTGCCAAAAGATATCGGAAATTTGAACTTCTTGCAAGACCTTGGAGTAATTCGGGCAAGTGAAGGTGGGCTTGAATTAATGCGATCCCTAGGAAATTTGAAGCAACTGAGGACATTAGCCATTCAACAATTAGAAGCAGAACATGGAGCTGCATTATGCTCATCAATAGAGAAGCTGAGTTACCTTCGTGTTCTATATATGGTAACAAGAGAAGAAGTTGAAATCCTTGAAGTACAGAATATATCATCACCTCCTCAATGCCTTCAACGGTTGTTTATGTGTGGACGTTTGGAGATGCTTCCACAATGGGTGCCTAGGCTTTCAAGTTTGGTATTCTTACTGCTGAGGTGGAGTAAGTTACGACTTGATCCGCTCCAATCTCTTCAAGCTTTGCCCAATCTACAAATGCTTATATTTCAGAAAGCTTATGATGGAGAAGAGTTGTGTGTCAAAGCTGGAGGTTTCCAAAAATCTCAAACGTTTAGCATTTTATTGTTCAAGCGGATTGAGAAAAGTGACGGTAGAACAAGGGCAATGCCACGACTTCAGGAGCTATGGTTGGAAGACTGCAAACTATTAGAGGAAGTTCCATCGGGTGTTGAATTTCTAGCTTGCCTAAATGAACTTCATATCATCAATATGGGTGATCAGTTACTGTCAAAGCTGGATCCAAGCAGTCAAGATTCAGACTTTTTAAGAGTCAAGCACGTGCCAAAGGTTTACATCGGTTCGCGAGATGCGGACGGGCTGCATGAAACAAAATTATCTTGAAATATAAAATTTGGAAGGTAATAATTGTGACGACTCTATTTTTTGATTGTTGTCCTACGCTCATACTTAACATTTCTTAATCTCTACCATTTACTAATTATAACTTCTTAAAATTTCAGGCCTTTTTTTTTCCATGTACGTTAAAATGCTGTAACATTTAGCTAGCATTCTATTTTCAGCCATTCCTAAAATGTTGTAACATTCTCATAGCATTATGTTACATTAGTCATCAAAATACATAAAACACTATTTTATTTTACATATAAAGTTCAGCAGCGTTTCCAAAACACGTGATACATCCACGACCCACTTGCCCACATTCCACTGCTACATCCTCTCTGCATGCCCAACAACAAGTTTCAGGGAGCCGGTGCCTTACCCGTGCTTCCTACAACACAAACAAACTTAATGAGCTTTCGCTCAGCAAGTATCAATAGGTCATAACAGATGCAATAATTATGCATACCCATATATGCATTCATATCATATAGCCTAGTATAGAATTCTAAACGACTTTCATTCTGTGTTTCTCATTCTTTTCATTCTTGTTTACGGATACCATATTGTTGTGAAAAATCCTAATGCAAGTATACGCTATCGCAATCAAGTAATATAATAGTGAATAAGAATATCGTCCCATGAGGATTGTTGTTTACTAATTACCGAAATTGTATTAACCCTAATTTTATTTGGATACTTGAAAAGAAGGTTTATAAAATTAAGTAAAGTAAAACTAAAACAATTAAATAAATTAAACAATGCTAAGCAATTGATGAAAATTCAATAGATTAAGATTCTAGGGTTTCCGATTTCACCAAATTAATCATGTTCAAATTCTCATAATTCAAGAAAATTAACATTCAATCCTATACTGACAGCAATTTCTCTAAAGCAATTATTATTCTTTCTCAAGCAACAATAATATTAATCCAACAAGCAAAATCTACATCCCTGTCAGACTTCTAAACCTGTTGAAAATCATTAAGTGCAAGAAATTCAAAAGAACTGCACAAGCATCATAGATATCTCTATCCTATGAACAACTCATGGTATTTCAATTAAAAGCTTATTCAATTATCATCTCTCAGTTTCCAATCGAATACAAAATCATGTAATAGTTGGCCAAACAATCACAAGCATTAAGAATAAATTGAAATACTCAGCATATATAGATTAAACATCAATTACTTAAAAAGAAGATTGAGAATTCGAACATTCATAATCCGGCTACATCGTAGCCCTAAAAAAAAAAAAGAATTAGTTCATCTCTACACAAAATAAATCCCAAAACAAAGTCTTAATCATTGGAAAGGAAAGAAAAGAACTAGTTTGGAGTTGAATTGAAGCATCTCTGTCTCCAGATTTGAGTCGTTCTTCTTCTCCGTCCCAATTCTCCTTTTCTTCTCTTGAATCTTCTCTTAAAAGCCAGCCGTCATTCCACAGTCTAAAAGTTCCCTCTAATTGCCCTAGAATCATCTATTTATATGTTTCGGAGCATTAGGGTCAAAACAGATAAGTTTTCTCACGATTGGCCTTCAAAACGCGTAATTTCTCGCATCGTAGCGCTACGGCGCTGAGTTTCCAATGCTGTGGCGCTGTTGTGTAAACCCCTGGATGTTGCGGCGCTGTAATGGGCGCCTAACCGCTGCCCATTCTACCCCAACGCACTAATCCCGTCGAATTTCAGTGAAATTTGTCCAAAACCTTCCAAATCATAGACTTTCACCTAACCTTCAAACAAAGAACAAAAACACACATAAAAACTAAACAAAACCTCGAAAACCAACTAGATATTAAGTGTAAAACGATACTAAATGAGCGAGTAAAACTCACTCATCACATACCGTTATATGGAATGGTTTTCGTGTTTCATTTTCTTGTCTTTTACTTCTTAGGGGCCCTGTCCTGTTGTACCATAGCGCGCATAACTAGTGAGGAGTGGGGTAGCTAACCAATCCAACTCAGTTAAGGTTTTATTTCTTTCATAGTCTCATAATAACCTTTCCTTCAAATGCTGGTACAAACAGGGCGTTTAGTCTCTTACCGTTTATCAATTTTCTCATTGAAACGATAATTTTAGTTAAATCTTATGAATTTGTACATTTTTTAACAATTTAACATGAGATTAACTTTTTGTTAAAGTTTAACTCTTTCTCGTAACTTGACATTAACTTATCATCAATACATACTTAACATTGTATCTATCTAACATTCAAAATTCTACAATATGCACAATCTTTGTGCAATATAGAAAAGTAAGCTTGTTCGTGATATAGCCACAGAAAAACTATTGTACTTACCAAAGTTTCACTAACGACATGTCCTTTGTTTCACTTGACGGTTTCCAACTTCAACCGTTAATCAATTCTATTGCATAAATTTTTCCGATCGTTAGATTCAAAATCCAAGATCCATAACTACTTTGAAATTTAATTCGGAAAGGTCTACAATTCATATGTTTGGTATTCTATCCCAAACTATTCCTATCTCAAGAATTTTGCACTACTTAACCTTGCAAGTTACTCAGTCATAGGCCTAATTTTCAGTTTCGGTCCAAAACTGTAAATTCTCATTGTGTTCGATTTCTAAGCATCACCGATTATCGAAACACCTTTCTTTTCACACTTTAATCCCTTATGCCTCTTGAAATCTAGTTTTAGTTCAAATTACTCAAACTAAATTTCGGCAGAGTTCCGCCTATTTCTGCATGTTTCCCGAGCCAACCTTTGCTCGTTTTATCCGTTGTTTCCACCATCAAACACCAACCATATCATTTCTCTTTCAAAAACACCATAAATCTTAATCATGGTTTTAGGGTTTTCTCAACTTTTCCAATAAAATTCTCTATATCAAAATTGCTAGAAACCAAGGTTAAACAACCAAAAATCTAATCTTAGATTCTTAGATTCCATGTTCTCAAACCATTTCAAGAAAAATCCTTACCTCTAGAAAATTTTTCCCTACTCTTCTCTACACATCCACGGCAGCAAAAGATAGGAAAACAAGAGAAAATCTTGAAATCTCACCTTAGGAAACAAATGTCAATCTCTGGTAGCGCGATGCCTCAGTTACTCTGTCCATTTTTAGTGTAACTCACTTTTTATCACGCTGGAATTTTTTTTTTTCCTCTCTATTCTTCTTGGATGCTCTCTGGTTCTTTTCCACTTACAAATGGCCATATATGCCTTAGTTCCTCACTTGAACCGACTATCACCCAAGCAATGATCAATTTTGTAAACTTTGACTTTTCAACCACCGTTTTGTAAAAAAAATCACAAATATCTCAAAAAAATCTTCAATTTTTACTTCTCCATTAATCCTTGGCCGGCCACACTATGTTGCCACATGTCCTCATCTCAGCCACTCATCAATTTAATTACTTTAAATCCTAGCCATCTATTCATAGTAATTATCTCATTAATTTTCCATTTAATTTCGTGTCCGGTGTGCGTTTTTTCTACATTTTTCAAACAGATGGTCAACTTAGTCAATCTTGACCATTTTTTACTAAATTTTTTAGGGCGACGTTTTGGTCGATTCTTAATCAATAAATTTTAACTTGGTCAACTCAAATCAATCGAAATCCCAATTTTCTCAATCCGGCATTTCGAACCCCTTTTTCTTCTGTTTTTTCATTCTGACTGTTTCCAAAACCCTAAAATTGATGTCTTTCATTTCTTTTCTATTTCTTAAACTTATCGTTGATGTGTTTACCCACTTATGAGCTTAACACAACATTCCATATTTCTTTCTTCAATACAGTTCAAAAAATTGGTAACTGCATCGTATTTCAAAAATTTCTGAATTTTAATTTATAACTTGCTATTCCATACATATATCAACAAATACTTATTATAAAAACATTTATATTAATGATACAAAGGATTCTAGGAAATATTATCTTATATAATAATTCTGATAAATTTCTTGGTCATGACAATAATTGTATGGTAACTGTATGATCATTTCTGCTTTACTATTTCTATAAGCATTTAAACGTCGTTTCTGGAGTTTATTATTATAATTTCCATTTTCTTTATTACAATGTGTTTCTATTACATGGAGGAGATAAGTTAAGGGTTGATCATTGTCAGTGAAGTTTCCGCTAATATAGCAGTATTAACAGTTAATCAAATTCTTGATTGGCAGGGTTACCACTGATCGAAAATCCTTCAGAATGCATTGCCGGTGTTGGAGATTTGCAACAGTCTAGTTCATTTTCATTGTTCGATGCACGTGCTTCAAAAAGATTGTTTCAAGTGTCTGGCTTATATGTATTCAATCTGTGACAATGTTTGTATAATTTCCTTTCAACTTTTTTTTCGTTTGTTTGTTTTTGTGAGAGTGGAGTCTGTTGTTTAACTTTCTCGCGTTTCACGTGCCTCTGTTGTTTGGCATTGACTTTGTCTGCTTTTGCTGATTTGGCTTTCTCAATAAAAATCATATTCGTTTAAAAAGAAAAATAGCAAACAACTGAGATAATTATTTTTTCCATTGTTTATAGCGTCGATTTTAAGTTAAAAATGAAATATTGTGTCTTTCAATTTAATTGTTTGTTGTTATGAGCTGAATTGAAAATTTTTAACATTCAACTGAAATTATTCGTTTCAAAATGATCATGTTAATGTTGTTCCTGCCACGATCCACTAAGTTTGTTTATTCATTCCAAAATTTTTGAGGAAATGGTCCTTAGTTTTGAGGACAGGTTGGAAATCTTAATAATTTGAGGATATAACATATGACTTTGATGATTTAGGCTCTTGATTTCGATCTGTGTTTAGGCTTAAAATTTTCAGGATGAAATTCATTTAAAGAGGGGAGAATTGTAACGTCCGTTATTGTATAGCGTATCATTATTTATTAGTGGGCCTATTTTAAATTTCAGTGATATTTTTATGAAATATGAGCATAAAGATGCATTTTTATGCATTTTAAAAATGAGAGAAAGAGAGAAATAGGCCAAGACTTGAGATGAATTAAAATTAATAAGCCAATAGTTTACATAAGTTAATAAATAGGCTAAATTATTATTTTCGTCCATAACTTATCTGGTTATGAACCATAACTTGACAAGTTATTATCCATAATTCACGGTTTTTATCCATAACTTATCTGACTATGAATCATAACTTGACAAGTTTGTCCATAACTTATCTAGTTATGAACCATAACTTGACAAGTTTGTCCATAACTTATTTGGTTATGAACCATAACTTAACAAGTTATGGCCTATTAATTTCTATAGCTAAAAATTGGCCTATACACTTCCTTAATCTTTTCATATTGGCATATTTACAACTATTTCCCTTTAAAAATTTCAATATATTTACATTTTGACTGTTTATTTTAAGAAAATTACAAATTTGCCTTTTATTAAAAATATTTGCAAAAAAGCTCTGTTTTTAATTTATATAGGAAAATAATTTATTTAGGTAGAATCTGTTAACCTCTCTAATTACATCTTTATCCTTGAGTACCATTGATTCTCTAATGGATAGTGATTCATAAAACACATTCATGAACCAGAGTGCTCTTACTAATCCAAGTACCGAATCAACACTCAAGAGAATTATTTATCTGCTTCTCTCTCAAGAAGGAATGGATTCCATCTCGTATAATAACATTCTCAGCTACCTATTTCATTATGTCTCCAAAATACAAGGAATAGGATTCAGGGTTTTAATCCGTGCCGAGTAAATCGGAAGACATAAATCCATAAATAGGAGTTTGTTAAGAACTCGGGATTAAGATCATCCTATATATGACCATCGGTAGACTCAATTAGAATTTCTATACTTAACGGAAATTATTAGAAATTCATATTGTGTCTCAAGTCCATATTCCACATAATCTCATTATGCGAAATACACTCATTCAATATCTCGCCATATTAACGAACGGGATAACACCGTTCCATTCTAAATGGGAATGACATGTATTTATAACGTTTTAATTAAAGATTCGAACTTTAATTAAATTCATTATGAACAATTACTTTTGATTATTATCCTTAAACATTATCCTCTAAGTATATAACACTTATATACCATGTTTAAGGTTACATAAATAATCTAGGAATTTTATTTGATATTCATAAAATATTCATAAATATATGCACATAAAATGATGAATAAACTCTTTTATTAAATAAATAATAAATATCCTTTTACATCTCATGCTTTTAGGACACTATTCCCAACAAAGAATCTCTAGCACACTCAACTAGCCAATTTTGGCTCTATTTTTTTCTATGCATGGCGGTGGAGTGCTTCAAGAAGGAAGTGTGGTAAGCATTTATGTCGAATAGTTGATTTGACACAATCTCATCACACCTTACCGTGTAATCCCCTAGCACACTCAACTAGCCAATTTTGGCTCTATTTTTTCTATGCATGGCCGGCCAAAGTGGAGAAGGAGAGAGAGAAAAATAAATCCTACCCCTTGTACTTTAGTCCACTCTCTTAAGTTACCTTTGAATCAGGTAAAAATCATACTGTCTGTAAAAGGGTACTTAGCTGACAGGAGATTCTTGTTTCTAACGGTTCTCTTTTTTTTTTTGCTGCTTATTTACAGTTCAACTGTTAAATCCTCATCTGCTTTGATATCACGTTAAATTCTTACTCGCGTAATATCTTAAACTGTTTCAAGTCTTGAAATTAATTCTAGTCTGAATAAATTCTAAATTTAACTTTTCTGCATTATATCCTGGGAATGACATTGTTTCTGATGGTGTCAACTCTCGAGCTCACATTGTACCCTTCTACTATAGGTATTTATCTTGTGACTTTAACCTAGTAGTCTGGCAATTAAGGATTTTCTCTTCTTTAAAAATGTCAGTGCGTTTTTTTTACGCTGCTAACATCATGTTGTGTTTGGAGATTCTTGAAATTAAGATTCTCAAACTATACTTGTACTAAAAATTATTCCGCCTTAAAGTATGACAAGAATTTATCGATCGAATTTACTTGATCGAAAACATGAACTTAACATGAAATCACTACTTTCAATTTAGGAATACTGAGATATTGATTCCATAAATCCTTCAACACATAATATTTTCTAGGAAAATCCTTGGCTTAAATAAATAAATTGTATTATTTAAAGTCCGAGATTTTCTCGGTCATTCTGATGGTGGGCCTAATCCGTTGATTGACATGATGAAACTTGAAATGAAAGAGCTTCTAAAGTTGATGCAAACCCCGTAAATCTACCAAAAAAAAAAAAAAAAAAAAAAAAAAAAGGCGCCCATTTGCACTCTCTTTCGAGAATTCGCATGCTCACCAAATTTAGCAGAAAGGTCGTGTTGTGAAAAATTTTAACGCAATTATATGCTATCGCAATCAAGTAATATAATAGTGAATAAGATTATCGTCCCACGAGGATTGTTGTTTAGTAATTACCGAAATTGTATTAACCCTAATTTTATTTGGATAATTGAAAAGAGAGTTTATAAAATTAAGTAAAGCAAAACTAAAACAATTAAATAAATTAAGCAATGCTAAGCAATGGATGAAAATTCAATAGATTAAGATTCTAGGGTTTCCGATTTCACCAAATTAATCATGTTCAAATTCTCATAATTCAAGCAAATTAATATTCAACCTTATCTTGTGACAAAGAATTTCTCTAAAGCAATTATTATTCTTTCTCAAGCAACAATAATATTAATCCAACAAGCAAAATCTACATCTCTGTCGGGACTTCTAAACCTGTTGAAAATCATTAAGTATAAGAAATTCAAAAGAACTGCACAAGCATCATAGATATCTCTATCCTATGAACAACTCATGGTATTTCAATTAAGAGCTTATTCAATTATCACCTCTCAGTCTCAAATCAAATACAAAATCATGTAATAGTTGGCCAAACAATCACAAGCATTAAGAATAAATTGAAATACTCAGCATATATGGATTAAACATCAATTACTTAAAAAGAAGATTGAGAATTCGAACATTCATAATCCGGCTACATCGTAGCCCTAGAAAAAGAAATTAGTTCATCTCTAAACAAAATAAATTCCTAAACAAAGTCTTAATCATTGGAAAGGAAAGAAAAGAACTAGTTTGGAGTTGAATTGAAGCGTCGCCGTCTCCGGATTTGAGCCATTCTTCTTCTCCGTCCCAATTCTCCTTTTCTTTTCTTGAATACTCTCTCAAAAGCCAGCCGTCATTCCACAGTCTAAAAGTGTCCTTTTAATTGCCCTAGACTCATCTATTTATATGTTTCAGAGCCTTAGGGTCAAAAAGGATAAGTTTTCTCACGATTGGTCTTCAAAACGAGATTTTTTTCGTATCGCAGCGCTGCGGCGCTGTGTTCCTAATATTCTTAATGCTGGATGGGAAATTTCCTGGGCGCCAAAACGCTGTCTTGGGCGCCAAAACGCATGTCATTCTTCCGGTGCATAATTTCTGCGGATTTCAGCGTTGTGGGCGCTGCGCAGACCGGCGCCAAAACGCCACCCATTCTGCCCAAATGTCTTGTATCTCACATTCCAGCGCCAAAAACGCTACGAATGGGCGCCTAAACGCTATGTTTGCTGTCTTTTCATCACAAATTGTCCAAAACCTTCCAAATCATAGACTTTCACCTATCCTTCAAACAAAGAACGAAAACACACAAAAACTAACAAAAACCTTGAAACCAACTAGATATTAAGTATAAAAGCGATACTAAATGAGTGAGTAAAACTCACTCATCAAATACCCCCAAACTTAATATTTTGCTAGTCCTCAAAGCAAAACAAAAAAAATATGAAAGAAGGAAAACTAAAAGGAAATAAAAACACGAATAATATGAAACATAAATAAATGAAACCTTGCTTGAGTATTGAGCGATTGTCGTTTCACAAAAAATTGCCTCGAGAGATCTCACATAAGTTACAAACTCAAGAAAGACTTTAAACTTTTTGAAAGTTTAGAATTTCAACTCGAATGCTAATCTCAACCCCACCTATGACTCCTTATGTGTGTGTGTGAATAATCAATTACACATATCCAAATGCAACTTAGATGAGTTTATGCAATTAAATGAATCAAGGTAGATCTATGATTTTTTTTTTTTTTCCGAATTCCATAGGCTTATTGTTCTTATCACTCTCCACTAATGTCGGTCAACCAACCACCAAGGATCAATAGGACTTTATTAAGCTTGAATTGAATGGCTAGGGATTAGGGTAGGATAAACCGATATCAATGAGGGCTCTGAATTCCCTAAACTCATCAATTACTCTAGGATCCTCTTGTAGAACTTCTCGACTCAATATCTCAAATATATCCGCCATTTGCCATCAACATTCTTGTCTCCACTCTTTATTTCTTTCTTTTTTTTTTTTTTTTTTTTTTTTTTTTGAACGATAGATATCACAATTTCATTGGAGACAACAAATGGAATATAGAAAATATCCATACACCTCCCCCAATTCCAAACACGACTCAACGTGCATCCTAGAATAATCAACAAGCTCAAGGGAAAGGGTGAATGATAGGATTTATTTAAAGGCTAGGCTTATAATGTGGATGACAAAGAGAAGTTTAAACAGGCTCAAAGAGGTGACTAGGGATATTATTGTAACAGGGTAAGCTCAAACGGTTCAAACGATCCAAAAATGGCCTAAATCATTTCCTTAGTGATAGATTGCCTGGGATTTCGCCTCGAGTGATAATCAAACAAGTTCTAGAATCCGGTGAGATCCCCAGAAACATGAAAATCACATAAACTTTCTCTAAGTTCACAACATGGTCAAGTGCTCTTAATTATGTGCTCAACAATGTAAGAAAATCATAAGTAGAGTAAAATCAACAAACAAGTCAAGCACACAAACAATCAAATTATTCATTGTCTCCCAGAAGCCATAGTTAAGTTCAATCGTTGTCTCATCATCGGCCGGGGTGAAACAAGCCGAACCAAAACTCAAGGTTTTTTTTTTTTTTTTTGAATTAAACGACATATAATGAGATAGTTAACCCCCCCAAACTTGAAATTGACATTGTCCTCAATGAAAAGAAAGAAGAATAAAAAAAAAAAAAAAACAAGAGTTAAAGGACTTCCCTGAGGAGTTGTCAATCATTGTCTTCATTGTCATCAGGAGGAGGTGCAGAACGTGCGGGGGGAGGATGGTGGCGTCCGATGGAGTGTCTGGCGGCGAGTCGGAGGTTGAGGAAAGACAATTCCATCGGTCCGAAATTAAGTGCACAATTGGAAAACATTTCCCCAAGCTTGTAGTGAATTGTGCCAAGTAATCAAACTGCACATCTTGTCGTGTAACGATTTGATCTTGATTATATTGAATTTGGCCCAACTGTTGATCAACTCTCTCCGCCACTTGTTGTTGTTCATGCGCCATAAGTTGTAATTGGTCTACGCAGTGCCTCAGGCGCATTCAGTTCTGTTGAGGAATTCGTCGGTTGTCCAGAAGAACTAGGGCCCGGTAGTGGTGCGGTTGGCGCTGTAGTAGGCCTTTGAGCATTAGCTTTATAGCTCTCTATTTTCTTCCGAGTAATGACTGACTTTGGGTGCTGAATTTCTTCGTTTGCGGTCGTTGGAATTCCTACTTGTTGACACAAGTCATAAATCAATGAAGGATGTCCAAGTCCCCCTGTCGTCGTTCCTTGGATCGTATCAAGAATGGATTGCTCAATGATCTTCCCAACATCTATGCTAAAGCCCCTGAAGATAGCATAATTTAGAATAGCACGCTCCTTTGTCACTTCAGAAGTATTACTGCTCGGAAGCAATTTGGCAGATATAAAATAATGCCACGCCTTTGTCTTATGGGCTAATCCGGAGGAAGGAAATTAATAACATCTGTGGTGGATGTCTTCCAATGCACGCGAGCTTGTCAAGAACCGAATAATCTCATCCGGGTCGGGTTCACATCGATATTAGTATACCTATCATTCACTATATTGGGCAGCTTATAGTACTTGTTGATAGCTTTACTTGTCAAAGGCTACCCATTTACCGCGGACAAAAAAAACTTTCTTGTTTCTATGTTCCTTGGCATTGGCATAGAATTCTCGAACCTTTGGAACTAAGCGCGGCCGACAGTTTGCTTTACAAACTCTTGCCAATTCATGCCCTCAATGTGCTTGGTTCACAAGTGTACCGGGGCGATTAATCCCTCTCTCTGGAACACAAGTTTTTGTTACTACGAATGTTTATACCTCTCCGATGCTTCAAAACTAATAAATTTGTCTTTGTCAAATTTCTTTGTCTTCAAGATGAAGCGTCCGGAGTTGAAGTGCGCAAACGCTTGGAAGCCATGAAAATTGGTAATGTATATGCCAGCTAAGAACCAAGTCCAGACTAACGTCCCCCTTTTTTTTTTTCGAAGCACACCCAAAAAACCAAAAAAAACGTCCTTTCAGGACTTTTGTCAAACACCTGGCGTGCAGGATAGCAAAGCTCACGTTTCTTACGCTACAACATCTCACTGCCCCCGAATTTTTCAGCCCTCACAAATAATCATCTCATTCCATCAAATCAACAAGCAATTCTCAAAACAACACGGGGAATCAAAAGCTAACCTTTCTTCGGATGGAGGATCACCCCGCATTCAAGACCCCACGGTTTGTGCTTGTCGGTGATGCGATTCTTGGGTTCAATGAGAATGGATCAAAGGGAGATCGACTAGAGGTGGATTTGGGAATGTTGGTAAGAAGATTTTTGGAGTGGGGGTGGTGTTTTGGGGGCGGTGGTGGCTGTTGTGGCCTGAGTTTTGGGAGGGAAGAAAAAAAAAAAAAAAAGTGTGGCGTGGTTTATGATTGCCTTCCCGAAGTGCCTCTGCTGATTGTCGTTTTTTTTTTTTTTTTTTTTTTTTGGTAGCGCCTAGGCGCTCAAATGTGGCGCCAAGGCGCTACACAATCTGTCTATTTTAAGCGATTTTTTTTTTTTTTGGGTAGCGCCTAAGCGCTCAAACATAGCGCCAAGGCGCTACTTGCTCTGTTACTTTTGCCTGAAACACCTGGTTTTTTAGCGCCAAAGCGCTCAGATGGGCGCCAAAACGCCACTGCTGCTGCCAAATCCGTGCTTTCATGCCTTCTTGAGCTTCATTTCAATTGTAAATCCTTAGAGCAACCCCCAAACTTGTTAATTAACCTATCAATCAATTTAACACACAATAAGTAACTGAAAATAAACTAGTAAAAATTATGAAAATAATGATAATAAAAAAATAAAAAAAATAAAAAAAATAAATAAATAAATAACAGATGTTAGAAGGCTCGGGTTGCCTCCCGAGAAGCGCTTGGTTTAACGTCATCAGCCCGACGTCTTGCTTCTCATGGTGAGTTCAGGAGAATGTTGGTCTTCTTTTGATCAAAGCCATCATTTATATAATGCTTCAAACGTTGTCCGTTGACTTTGAATGTTCCCTTTTCATTATGAGTGACTTCAATGCTCCATAGGGAAATACTCGACCACTTTGTAAATGGTCCCCGACCATCTAGACTTGAGCTTTCACGGAAATAACCATGACCTTGAATTATATAGCAACACTTGTTGGCCCGGCTTGAACTCTCGTCTTGAAATGTGCTTGTCATGCCAAGCCTTTGTTCGCTCCTTGTAAATCTTGGCATTCTCATATGCATCATTTGAACTCCTCCATCTCATTAATCTGCAGAAGTCTCTTTTCACCAGCCGCATGCATGTCCAGATTCAACTGCTTCATGGCCCAATATGCTTTATGCTCCAATTCGACTGGAAGGTGACATGCTTTTCCATAAACTAACCTATAGGGAGACATCCCTATTGGCGTTTTGAATGCCGTCCGATAAGCCCAGAGTGCGTCATCAAGCTTCCTTGCCCAATCCTTCCTGGATCTTTGAACAGTCTTCTCTAGAATTAGCTTCACCTCTCTATTTGATATCTCGGCTTGGCCATTCGTTTGAGGGTGATATGCTAGTGCAGTTCGATGTTTGACTCCATATTTTGCCAATAGAGCTTCAAATAGTTTGTTGCAGAAGTGAGATCCTCATCACTAATTATAGCCCTTGGAGTCCCGAATCGGTGAAAATATTTTTCGGAGAAAATTCAAAGACCACCTTGCCATCATTTGTTGGAGTTGCCGATGCCTCCACCCATTTGGAAACATAATCCACTTTGCTAAAAGAATATACTTGTTGTTATAAGATGATGGAAGCAGGGCCCATAAAGTCAATTCCCCATCGTCGAATAACTCCACTTCTAGAATGGTTTGCGGTGGCATTTCATTCCTCCTAGAAATATTTCCCGTTCGTTGACATCTATCACACGCCGTCACGAAAGCATAAGCATCCTTGAACAAGCTTGGCCAATAGAATCCCGATTGGAGAACTTTAGCGGCAGTTCTATTTCCCCCGAAATGGCCTCCACACTCAAGTGTATGGCAATGCCTTAGGATATCCTCCATCTCTTCTTCCGGGACACATCTCCGAATAATTTGATCCGCGCAATGCTTATAAAGCACTGGTTCCTCCCAATAATAATGCTTGACATTAGAAAGAACTTCTTCTTTTGTTGATAAGAAAACTCGGAGGTACAATTTTGGCTGCAAGGTAGTTCACAATATCGGCATACCAAGGAAGCGACTTTGTAGAGGAAATTGTGAATAGTTGCTCATCAGAAATTTATCATCAATTGGAGGCTTTTTACTTCTTCTTCCTTGGTAATTCAAGTCTAGAGGTGATCTGCTTTCACGAGATTTTCTGTCCCTTTTTATCTCTTATCTCCAAGTCAAACTCTTGTAATAACAAAGACCCAACGGATGAGTCTCGGTTTAGCATCCTTCTTGGTCATAAGGTACTTAATTGCAGAATGATCTGTGAAAACAACTACCTTATTGCCGATTAAATAAGGTCGAAACTTGTCGGCGAACACAATTGCCAATAACTCCTTCTCTGTGGTTGAATAATTAAGTTGGGCATCATTGAGAGTGCGGTTGGCGTAGTAAATAGCATGAAACACCTTATTCTTGCGTTGCCCAAGAACAGCTCCTACCGCATAATCACTCGCGCCGCACATCAATTCAAATGGCAACTCCCAATGCGGAGTTACAACAATAAGCCCGAACACAAGTTTCTCTTTGAGATTAGAGAAGGCCTGTTGACACTCTTCATTGAAAACAAAAGAAGTACCTTGCATCGGAGACTTGAGAGTGGCTTGGAGATCTTAGAAAAGTCCTTGATAAATCTTACATGAAGCCCGCATGACCCAAAAGCTCCTTATCCCTTTTCTTGATGTTGGTGGTGGTAACTTTTCTATTGTCTCGATCTTAGCTCGATCAACCTCAATGCCTTTGGAAGAAATCCGGTGGCCCAAAACTATGCCTTCACGCACCATAAAATGACATTTCTCCCAATTTAAAACTAAGTTAGTTTCTTCACATCGGATTAGCACCTGTTTAAGATTGTCAAGGCAATCATCAAATGAATTTCAACGACGACGAAAAGTCATCCATAAATACCTCAATTATCTGCTCCACCATATAAAGAGAAAATAGCCATCATACACCTTTGAAAAGTGCCGGGGCGTTGCATAATCCAAATGGCATTCTTGAAAAGCAAAAAGTGCCATAGGGACATGTAAATGTAGTCTTCTCTTGGTCCTCTGGTGCTATGGCTATTTGATTGTATCCAGAATAACCGTCTAGAAAGCAGTAGTACTCATGGCCCGCTAACCGATCTAGCATCTGATCAATAAAAGGTAGTGGAAAATGATCTTTTCGTGTGGCTTTATTTAACTTCCTGTAATCAATGCAGATTCTCCATCCTGTAACAGTTCTTGTAGGGATAAGCTCGTTATTTTCATTCTTCACTACCGTCATTCCTCCCTTTTTAGGCACTACTTGCACTGGACTCACCCATGAGCTATCTGAGATTGGGTAAATCACTCCCCGCATCTAACCATTTTAACACTTCTTTTCGCACCACCTCTTTCATGGTTGGATTAAGTCTTCGTTGTGCTTCCACAGATGGTTTGATGTTGTCTTCCAACGTAATGCGATGCATACACATAGAAGGGCGAATTCCCTTAATATCTGCCAAAGACCACCCAATTGCAGACTTATAGTCCCTCAGCACTCTTAATAACTTATCTTCTTCTTCAAGAGAGAGTATCGAGGAAATGATTACCGGTAAAGTTGATGATTCACCAAGATATGCATAACGAAGATGTGCCGGTAATGGTTTTAGTTCGAGATTCGGCGGCTGTTCAATCGATGGCATAGGACGTGAGGAGCTTTGTCCCAGAGCTTCAAAGTATTTCCTTCTATTTGGCTCAAAGGAATCCATCCACCGTAAATACTCTATCACCTCCTCATCCTCCATGATCGGAGAATCACTTTGCAATAAGCTAGCCTCCAAGGGATCTGATTGATCCACATGGTTAGACACTATAGCTTCCACTTCATCGATCCGAAAGCAACTATCACTTGCTTCTGGGTATTTTATAGCATTGAAGACATTAAAAATTACCTCTTCTTCTTGTACCCGAAGGCGCAGTTCACCCTTTTGGACATCAATGAGTGCTCTCCCTGTTGCTAGAAATGGTCTTCCAAGTATGATAGGTATTTCTTTATCTTCCTCCATGTCAAGAACTATGAAATCTGCAGGGAAGATAAACTTGTCAACTTTAACGAGCACATCCTCAATTACTCCTCTAGGGTGCTTGATAGAGCGATCTGCCAATTGTAGTGTCACCGTGGTAGGTCTTGCTTCACCTAAACCCAACTTTTGAAAGATAGATAAAGGCATTAAATTGATGCTTGCACCTAAGTCACATAATGCCTTTTCGAACACAACATTCCCAACCCGAACAAGGGATGGTGAAACTCCCGGATCTTTAAGCTTCGAGGCAACTTCCTTTGTAAAATGGCACTTTGCACTCTTGATGGGTGCAACAGCAGTTTCATAGTCCTCAAGTTTCCTCTTGTTTGACAAGATGTCTTTCATAAACTTCACATAACTTGGCATTTGTTCTAGTGCTTCAAATAATGGGATATTGATGTGAAGTTTCTTGAATACATTGATGAATTTAGCAAACTGTTGATCTAGTTTGCTTTTCTTGACGTTGAGGAAAAGGAACTCTAGGAGATGGTTCTTGAGGAGGTTGTGCTTGATTTTCTGCCTTAACTTCAATATCCTCTTTTGTAGCCTCTTGTGTTTGAGATGACACCCTTTGCTCATCTTTGTCAAGCTTTTCAATTCTCACCGGAGCTTCTAATTCTTTACCACTTCTCAAGGTAACTGCTTTGCAATATTCTTTTCCATCTCTTTTTGGATTCACTTCAGAAGTGCTAGGCAAATTTCCCTGCTGCCTCTCAGAAAACATGTTGGCCATTTGACTGATTTGTACCTCTAAACTTCTGATCTGAGCCGATTGATTCTGGAAGTTTGTCCTAGTTTCATTCATGAATTGCGTGTGAGAGGTAGCCAATTGTGCCATTGCATCTTCCAGATTCACCTTCTTCTCTTGTGGCGGGTTGCTCTGTTCGGGCTGCAACACATTTTGATTGTTTCTCCAAGAAAAGTTTGGGTGATTACGCCATCCTTGATTAAACCTGTTAGAGTACGGATTGTTCTGCTGCCTAGTGTAATTCCCCACGTATTGAGCCTGCTCCAGTTGTGCCTGTGCAAATGGGTTGTCCGCTTGACACTCAGAACCTTGGTGAGATCCGCTGCAAAACTCACGCACTGGAGATGATGTTTGGATGGCATTGGCTGTCAATTGAGTACTCTGTAATTGTTTGGACAGAGAAGCAATTTGGGCAGTCAAATTAGTGATGGCATCAACTTCATGTAGTCCGGCTGTCTTCTTTGGCAAGCTTCTTTCACTAGGCCACTGGTAATTATTGGTTGCCATATCTTCTAGCAACTCATATGCCTCATCTTCAGTTTTTTTCATTAACGCTCCTCCTGTAGATGCATCAATTAGAGTTCTTGTAGTGCCACTCAATCCATTATAAAAATTATGGACTTGCATCCATTTAGGTAGACCATGATGAGGACATCTTCTCAAAGAACTCCTTGTATCTCTCCCATGCTTCATATAGAGTTTCACCTTCATATTGAGCAAAATTATTGATCTCAATGCGCATCTTATTTGTTTTAGCCGGTGGGAAAAACTTAGAAAGGAACTTCAACTAAGTCTTCCCAACTAGTGATCGAATTTGGAGGCAATGAGTTCAACCAATTTTTTGCTTTATCTCTCAAAGAGAAAGGAAACAAACGAAGGCGAAGAGCTTCATCATTGACTCCATTGTATTTGTGATGTCGCAAATCTCCGAAAATTTGCGATGTGAGCATTAGGATCTTCATTCGGCAATCCATTAAATTGGATCGCTTGAATCATCTGCAACATTACCGGCTTCAATTCAAAATTATTCGCCTGAATAGCGGCCTCCTTATCACAGTTGAACGCCAGTTGGTGGCAATGCATAATCTTGCAAAGCCATTGGCTGATTGACCACCGGTGGATTGTTCAGTGGTATGTTGTTGTTGTTGTTCTCATTTATTGCCCCTTCAGGATCAGCCATAGTTTCTTGTGACAGAATGACGGTTTCTCTCTTCTCTTTTCTATTTCTTGACAAATACGCTCAATTTCTGAATCAAGAGGAACTAGAATCTTTTGCTCCCAAACTTTCGCATGCACGCAGTGAATTCCTGTAGAGCACAAAACAAGAACAATAAGATAAATAACAAAATAAAATCCAAAGTAAAACTAGAGTTATTTGGTATCGATATTAGTAAAAACAAAGCAATCCCCGGCAACGGCGCCAAAAACTTGTTGTGAAAAAACGTAACGCAAGTATACGCTATCGCAATCAAGTAATATAATAGTGAATAAGATTATCGTCCCACGAGGATTGTTGTTTAGTAATTACCGAAATTGTATTAACCCTAATTTTATTTGGATAATTGAAAAGAGAGTTTATAAAATTAAGTAAAGCAAAACTAAAACAATTAAATAAATTAAGCAATGCTAAGCAATGGATGAAAATTCAATAGATTAAGATTCTAGGGTTTCCGATTTCACCAAATTAATCATGTTCAAATTCTCATAATTCAAGCAAATTAATATTCAACCTTATACTGACAGCAATTTCTCTAAAGCAATTATTATTCTTTCTCAAGCAACAATAATATTAATCCAACAAGCAAAATCTACATCTCTGTCAGACTTCTAAACCTGTATGAAAATCATTAAGTATAAGAAATTCAAAAGAACTGCACAAGCATCATAGATATCTCTATCCTATGAACAACTCATGGTATTTCAATTAAGAGCTTATTCAATTATCACCTCTCGGTCTCAAATCAAATACAAAATCATGTAATAGTTGGCCAAACAATCACAAGCATTAAGAATAAATTGAAATACTCAAAGCATATATGGATTAAACATCAATTACTTAAAAAGAAGATTGAGAATTCGAACATTCATAATCCGGCTACATCGTAGCCCTAGAAAAAGGAATTAGTTCATCTCTAAACAAAATAAATTCCTAAACAAAGTCTTAATCATTGGAAAGGAAAGAAAAGAACTAGTTTGGAGTTGAATTGAAGCGTCGCCGTCTCCGGTTTGAGCCGTTCTTCTTCTCTGTCCCAATTCTCCTTTTCTTCTCTTGAATACTCTCTCAAAAGCCAGCCGTCATTCCACAGTCTAAAAGTCCTTTTAATTACCCTAGACTCATCTATTTATATGTTTGAGCCTTAGGGTCAAAAGGATAAGTTTTCTCACGATTGGTCTTCAAAGCGAGATTTTTTTTGTCGCTTGCAGCGCTCTTGTGCTGTGTTCCTAAGCCTTCTTGGCACTGGATGGGAAATTTCCTGGGCGCCAAAACGCTGTCTTGGGCGCCAAAACGCCGGTCATTCTGCCCGGTGCATAATTTCTACCGGATTTCAGCGTTGCGGCGCTGCAGACTGGCGCCAAAACGCCACCCATTCTGCCCAAATGTCTTGTATCTGTCACATTCCAGCGCCAAAACGCTACGAATGGGCGCCTAAACGCTATGTTTGCTGTCTTTTTCATCACAAATTGTCCAAAACCTTCCAAATCATAGACTTTCACCTATCCTTCAAACAAAGAACGAAAACACACATAAAAACTAACAAAAAACCTTGAAACCAACTAGATATTAAGTATAAAACGATACTAAATGAGTGAGTAAAACTCACTCATCAGGTCGTGATGTGGAAAAACTACACTTATTTTCCACTCCGCGTATGAACGCGTACCTTAAGCAAGCCAAGGCATTCGACGAGGACCCGAGCAAGGCATTGCCTACGGTTAAAGACGATGTGAAGCAAGAACTTGCTGCCGACCTCTTTGGTCCCCTCAGTGGAGGTCTTAGCTACTACATCCAGATTGCCATTCAGGCTCTCATCTCCGTTGACAAGATACTCAATACAAGTCGTTGAATGCATGCATCTGTGCTTAATTTAATTTCTTTTTTTTTTTTTTGCCAGAAAAAAACAAACGGTAAATTAAAGATGTGGAGATGGAATTAATTTACCATGTAGCCATGTTAATATGAGTCTTCCTTTAGCACTTCAATAAATTGAACCATGGTGTGTATCCTCATAATTTTACTTATGCATGCCCTAGCCAGGGAAACCGATCGAGTGGTGTGTTTTGTAAATATGGTTTTGTAAAAATTCTTCCATTTCCATGCTTAATCAATGGCATTCTTTCTTCACAACAACTAGACCTCATTAAAGAAACAGATTCTACTATCCAACCACGAGCTCTGATAAAGATTTCTCCAAAGTTGCTGAAAGGAGAACATCTAGATGATACTAAGGGGGAGCAAGCTGCTTCTACCCTTGATGCATCTGGTGTTGCAACATCTTCTGCAACAGGCGCTCAAACCCGAATCTTCAAGTTTCTGTCTTCGGAGTTACAATAGGTTCAACACCAAAAACAGAAGCTTGCTGAGGAAGAACTTCGTCTCACTGTCAAGGAGTCAGAGCTTTTGCAACTGCTGGCCTCCTTTCATCCAGTTTCTGCCTCAACTGCTCCGCAGCACAGTTCTGCTCCTTCCACTGTTCCAGTACCTTCTCCTGCTCAAGGTTCTGCTTCATCCTTTCATACTGCTAGCTGACAGTCGTTACCTTTGAGCATTCTTTGTGTCAAAAAGGGGGAGCAAGTAGTGGTTGTTGTTTGTTTGGTATTTGTTCAGTCTTTGGAATCTTTGGGTTGTAACTAAAAGAATCATGTTTTAGTTTCTTTTATTAGTTTTGCCAAAACAATGCCAAAGGGGGAGATTGTTGGGATTTGTTTCCCAAATTTTGGTTGATTCTAATTGTAATTGATTGGCATTATTTTGAGGATACTTGGCTGGCTGTTTGCGTTTGGAAATAGATGTGCTGGTGGTAAGTTTCTTATGGCAAGTTTCAAAAGATCTGAAATCATGATTTAGTTTCTGGTTTTTGGAAGTCAACCATTGATCCAAAGATGGAAGATTGATATTTGATTATGATTTCGTAGCTGGATGATCTTTCTATGTTTCCTAAGAATGTGTCCAGGTTCAAGTATCAGGATTGGAAAGTTTCAGACTTAATGATGATTAATTCGTATGGCTGTAAGAAAGATATCTGTAACAGCTATGTTGCAGTTATTGTTGCAACAAGGATTTGCAACAGATTTGATTCTGTAGATTAAATGAAGATATCGTCAAGCTGTGATCTTCCTGCCTATTTATTCAAAGAACTTCTCCAGTAAAGATATCTCTTCCTTGTTGTCTTTGATATATCGTGAGATAGGTGAGGGTTTGTGGTTTTATTCAAGAGAAATGATCTGAGTGTTTTTGAGTGAAAAACTTAGTTAGAGGGATTCCAACGTAAAAGCGTCGAAATTAAATTAATCAGATAGTTTTTTCATGATGGCAGAGAAAGAAGTTGCGGTTCAAAGATGTGGTCGGACTACAAAGCATTTTGAATACTTGAGCAGTCTGTTAAGAATTCGTGCCCCCTAATTATATGTTATTTGTGGTAAAATATCAAACAAAGAACACAAAAATTATAACGGTTCACACTCAATGTGAGAACTACGTCCACTTTCAATCGCTAAAGTACTTCACTATGATGAATAAGAAATTTACAAGAGTTTACTTTCAATCTCACTGTACTCTTTAATTAACTTAAAATCGTAGGGTAATCGAATTACAAGTGTAAAATCACCAAAGTTCCATCAACAAAATCGACGAAAGTTGATGTGCATGTGCCCTCTGTGTAAGGCAATAATTGTTAAGCCACTAATTAGGCTACACCAAGACCTTAGACTCGAGAAACTTTATGGTTCCATCTAGAAACTGCAGAATCATTAGACTGTTGAAACTCAGCAAATACAAACAACTCAAGGAACTGCGTAGAGATTTTGCGAAGATGATCAATCCAAGATTTGTAGGTGCAGCCATAGAGCAAAGCCTCATAGTTCTTGGAACATTGATCATTTGATATATCTCGAAATTTGTTCCTTTTGTGAAAGACCTTCCTGCATTAGAGAGTAAGTGATTGAATGTTAAGAGGTTGCGATTTGGCAATCAAGATCTCTGGTTTGGAATTAGTTGGCAGCAGTCAATTAGAAAATTACCATTTAAATTGAGGATTATCATCCCATTGCGTTGACGAATCTGAGAATTGCGAAATGTCTTGCATTGACTGGCAGAAGACTCTCTCAACACCATTGTAGGTTGGCACCTTGGAGCTCACGTCGCATGGTTCATCTACACAAATGTATAAAAATCTTCAATTGAAAGTTACAACACCCTACTTTGACTAAAAAGAATTCGCATTTCCTCCATTTAGCACGCCCATATCGGTTGCTGTATGCATAAGGAAATAGCCATCATAGGGTTAGATGCAACATAATGAAACAAAAATTACAACAAAAATTTGAAAAAACAAGCAAACAAAACAAATGACGAAAGAGCTGTTATTTTGCATCCAAACATCTACCACCAAAGAAAACCTCACAGATCTACCACCAAAGGCCTCTATAAGAACTCTAAAACCACATTTCTAAATATTTAAAACTACGCAGATATACATATCCAAAGTTGGTTCCTAAACATGGTTACTAGCTAATGCAGAATTAACATAGCCAATAAGCTGCAGAAAATTAATGATGTAAACAGCAACTCAGATTTATATATGCAAACCTGAATTCCATCGAATTATTCAAATAGGCTAAGCCTCTGTATGGCCTTGCACTGATCACTCTGGGAACGTGGAGACAAAGTCGACTCCTCCAGCAAAATCCTCTCAGTCAACTCCACAGCAGGAAACCTCTCCTTCAAAGCAGAAGATCTCTTCCAGAACAGTCAAGCCAACATCTCAGCAGGAGTCAGTTACCATGAGATTGCATCCAAACATGAACGGAAGCTAAAAGCGACAAGGGTGAGCCAACGACTGAACGACCTCAAACAAGTACTTGGAAGAATCGAAGATGACTCAGCTGCAGAACAAAGTACAGGGCGAGGAGCAACACTTTCTCAATTATGCTCCTTAAAAGAATATGAACCAAACAGATTCTTCCAAAAGATTGACCAAATCCCCGCAGCAATATCAGTAAACTTAATGGCTTTGATTGCTTTTATATTTCAGTTCACATGAAAGAACAAGCTTCCCATTGTTGACATAAGCAATTCAAAACATAACCATAGTTGTGAGAGGTGGGAACCAAAACCTACATGAAAACATAATTACATCAGTAAACAAAAAGCAATGAACTTTATAGCAGACCATTAGCACATCATAACTTAACTGTTTCAAAATCCGTTATTTAATTTGACATTATAAAGTGGACATTTCTTGCAACCAATTTTTAAAAAAAAAAATAAAAAATTTGAGTTCACATAAAAGGGGAAAAAAACAACATTCAAATAGGAAAGAAGTATGATATGAGATAGAAATCACAGCGTTTTAGTCTGGAAAATAGAACAAGATGAACCTTGTGGGTTTATTCACTATTTATATTTTATGCTTTCTGAAGAGGCAGAATAACAAACAAGCTTACTCAAATATTGTTGAGAAAAAAAAAAAAAAAAAAACTCAAATATTGAGGCATGGCAAAAACAAGTTTTCCATTGTGGCTGTAAGTTGTTCTAAGCTTGAATGTAGTTGTGGGAATAAGGACTTAAACCTACATATCATTAACTAGATCATGAATTGAAGAAAGCACGTACATAAATTATTCCCGAAAAACAGAACGAAGGCAGCTCGTTTAAGAAGATTGAAAAGTACCTGAAGATGTGGAAAACGAGTGGATACACAACAATCACCATCCTAATACCATCAGCCCACAATCCCTAACACCCCTCAGTGCAAACAAGGGACATTCCGAGATATGAAAATATGATAGAGATGAAAGCAGCCCTTCTTGCAACAAAAAAAATTTTTGAGCTTTAACGGAGATGAGTAGTTGAAATCCCAAGCCGTTCAGGAGTTCTTGGTTTGGAAAGAACTGAACAAGTTTCTTAATTTCCTTCTATCATCAATGTCACAAAGCTTCCTCATTTATTTCACAGCAGTGTCGAATCTCTCGTTTTTATGGAGCACGGATAGAACACGTATTTAAACGTTCCTAGACATGGAATATCGAAGAAATGAGACATTTTCACGGATATTCAACCATATGGTCAAATTGAAAGAGTACCAGAAACTGCCGTCAGAACTAGCAAATGAGAGCAGCATATTTACCACTCGTGATATCATTCTTCACATCTTCCCGGGATTTTTCAAGGTGACTTTTTAAATAGATACTCAAATCCTGAATTAGACTTGGTATTGCTTTCAACTGGTTTTGGTGGAAGAGTACTTTTCTCAGCTGTTATGCTTGTAGCAGCTGCAAATTAGATAAAAAATCTTAAAAGAAGTAGCCAAAAGAAGCATCTTATTCTCTACAGCTATCATCATTAAGAAAATGAAAACAATGTTTTAACAATATGAAAAGTGTGATTTTACAAATCAACTCTGCAAAAATTCAATATTCTAATGACACAAGGCGAACTAGAATAGGCCGATTGATTCAGGTAGCGACAGGCTCCAATCTAAAGGAACCACGCATATGCTATAACGACGTATAGGCAAGCCTTTATAAAGGTCTTACAATATTAGACGAACCAACGCTGTTTGGAAAAATTACCAGCATATTATACTGCAACAATAAGCGTTCTAAACATTTTCATGTCCAAATTACCAAATTTTGATTCCACAAGCCTTTGATACAAACATATATTCTTGGAAAAAAAAAAATTAGAACCACACATAACAAAATAAATAAGTAAATATATAAATAATATGGTTCTAGTTTTCATGCACTCAAAATGTATAACTCAACCTTCGTATTAGTTCATTGCTCTGTATCGGTAATGAAAATAGCCTCTGAACAAAAACAGACAAAATAGAAACAACTTATAATTCCATATATATAAGAAAAAGGATAAAAGAAGAATAAGGAGTTAAATAGAACTATTTTTTTACAACTATTTTTTTGGAAGAGAAATAAAAGAATCTTATTAAGAAAATGACAAACGAAGCAAAAAAGACAAAGGGAACCAAAACAGAGGAAGAGCCTCGTATTCCCAAAAGAAAGGACCAATCACTGATGGAAAGTAATAAAATATTATTCAAAATAGTAATAAAATATTATTCAAAATATTATTCAATATTAAATAATAAGAGTTGACTTAAAATGGAAAGCAATAATAATTGAAAATAAAGAGGGAAATGAAAAGTACCTGAAAATAGAAAACCTAAGCGACGCTGACGCCAATGATATGTGGGAAATCTTATGCCAATCTTTGCCCGTTCCTTTCTAACAAACGACAACCGGGGATATGAACTCTGGACGGCAGCCCCTGGTCAGGCAAGCACTCCAGATTTTCGCAATTCTCAATCATCAAGTCTCTAAGAGAGCAGAGACCAGCGATCACGAGAAACCAGCGATTCAAGTGTTGAAAGCCCATGCGATTCAAGTGTCTAAGCCTTGGAAAACCAGCGATCACGAGAAAAGTGAGAGATGTGGGCAATTGCCCTTCGAGCAAGCTCTGGAGCTTTTCACAATTCGAAAGGACCAGCTTTTTAAGAGAGATGAGCTGCTCAAGTACTCCCTTCCCATTCTCTTCTACTGCGTTGTACTGGAGATTATTGCACTTCTTAATTTCCAGCTTTTCAAGGGAGATGAGGTGTCGAAGGAAGTCATCACCTATGTCTTCAAGGCTTGGAAGGTATGCGATACAGAGAGAAGTCAGAGAAGCGGGCAACCCAGTTCCTGACAAGCACCGGAGATTTTCGCAAAAAGAAATTCTCAACACTTTAAGGGAGGTGAGATGTTGTAGGCCCTTGCCAAGGTCTTCAAGCTTATTAAGCTCATATAAACAGAGAGTAGTGAGTGATTTGGGCAGCATCTCTCCCGGAAAGCACTGGAGCTCTTTGCAATCTTGAATTATCAACTCTTCAAGAGAAGTGAGGTGTTCAAAGCCCTCCCCATTCAGAACTTGAAGATTCTCAAGGCTCTCAATATAAAGAGAAGTCAGAGTGGTCGGAAGCAATGTCTCTGGAAATTTCATCACATTTTCATAGCGCCCTGAAATCTGTAAGCTTGGAAATTTCATCACATCTTCATAAGAATTCGGGACAATCTTCTACTTCCACTTGCTCAATAGAAGGTAAATAGTCTGGTAAGCTACTTCCACTTAGCTTGGGACATTTGATAATACGAAGGTGCTTAAGACTAGGGAAGCATCCGCCATCTTCTCGGCCTTCAGGAATTGACCACTCTTGCCACGCTGGCATGTCTTCAAATTTTAAAGATTTTAAAGATCTAAATGGTTTAGTATTGGAAGAACCATCACCGTAAAATTCAGCACCTATTCTTTCCACACCGCGGCAGTTATAAATTTTAAGAATTTGGAGAGAAGGTAGCTGACCAAATGGTGGCAACAAACAACAGTGGTGGCAATCACTTAGATACACAGTAACCATGTTAGTAACCCAATTAGAGAATGTTTCGCCTCCGTAACCCTCTATACGAAGCTTCTTCACATTTGTGTGAGGTTGGAGTGCATCGAGAACTTCTCCATGTCTTGTTGACTCATTAGCAGCATCATCGGCGCTCCAACGGTAGACTAGCTTGCTGAGATACCTTTTATCCTTTAAGTTAGCCTCCAAAACATCCTCAACGACCTCAACATTTTCAAGCTTACGGATTTCAAGTTCTCCGGACAAGTAACGCAACCCTCCTAACTCCTTAATGCTAGAGCCACGCCTTTTGCACAAAACAAACTCGCTTAGTGTTTGCAAGTCTTTCATATTGCGCATCATAGGCGGCATCTTCTCCAGTGGTACGCCTTCAATTTCAAGATGGCGCAAATTGACTAGGTTTCCCATGTCGTTTGGCAACATAGTTAGTTGCTTGCACCGCGATAATCGCAAAGTCTGCAAATTATACAATCTACAAAGCGTATTGGGTATCTCTTTGATATTATCATTCCATGATAAATCCAAATACCGCAAATGCTTTAAATTGCCAATTGAATCTGGCAATATTCTGATCCCTGATCCAGATAGACAAAGAGCTCTTAAGCATCCTCCGATAGATAGCAGTCGTTCCAATTGTGGCATGCTAATTGAGCATGCCAGCTGATAGGGTGATCCTGATCGTATGAAAGTGCTGAGACTCTTAGCCAAAGAAAAACCTTCAAAACTCTCCAAGTCATCAATTTGGGAGTATGAAACATGGCGAGTCCTTCCAGAAAATTTAGCTTTGTCACCGTCCTCCAACCTACAAGAAAATTCACCCGATACAAATATTGCTAAATCATGTGAGAGGTCATGCATTAAGATGGTCCATTTATCCTTACTCAATGGTTGGAACAACGACCTTGATATCAGATCTTCAAAGTACTCATTCCCTACATCCTCAATTCTTTTCCCTCCCTCTCCAGGTTGCAAAAGACCTTCCGCCATCCATAGCCGTATTATTTCTTCCTTTCTCAATTCATTCATTTCATAATCCTTGGGAAATATAGAGCAGTAAGCAAAGCATTTCTTTAGATCTGAAGGTAGATAATGATAGCTCAACCACAGAGAAGGCAAAATGTTGTTACTCCGTTTTTTCCACAACTGCAACTCCCATATGTCACTATTGAGTATCCCTCTCCATTCTTCTGGATCCACCACCGAGCGCAAGAGACCAGCAAGACACTTAACCGCTAAAGGAACACCTTTGCACTTTTCGACAATACCTCTGCCAATTGCGTGTAATTCTTCATACGGCTCTGACCTTGCACCATTAATAAACGCATGCTCCTCAAATAACTTCCAACAATCATCATCAGATACTTCCCCAAGGTGATGTGTAGGCACATTTCCCATCTTATTTGCGACGATATCACTACGTGTTGTCACAATGATCCCTTCTTCCATTGACTCCGGATTGGAAAGAACTCAGTAAGGCCTCCCAATGCTCATAGTTCTCGGTCCATACATCATCCAGAACAAAAAGAAACTTCTTGCCGCTCAATGACTCCTTTAACTTGCATTGAAGTTGATAGAGGCCCTCAGTTTCACATTTTGCGAGGTAATCTCTTGAAGAATTATTTTAGCTATTACAGAAATCTCAGATTCATCAGAAACAGTAACCCACGATCTGATATCAAATTGATTCTTCACACTTATGTCCTCATACACTAGCTGAGCAAGGGTGGTCTTGCCGATGCCACCCATGCCCACAATGGGAATCACAGATATCTTGTTCTCGCTACTACTACCATTATCTGGAAGCAAAAGCTTCATGATTTTCTCCTTATCATCATTCCTTCCATAGACCCGAGATTCATCAGCCAAAGGAGCAGGTAATCTTTGAGAAAGCCTATTAATGACACCTTCTTTTAAACCAAGTGCATCTTTTGGTTAACAATATGATTCAGCCTATCAAGGATCTCCTCCATCTTGCGCTCTATAGCTTCATCAAACGTATCAAAAGAAGCAAGAAAAGACTGGAGCTTCTTACGTACTGATTTGCGTCTTGGTTTAGCTTTCTTCTGCTCATACTCCAAAGTCCGATAGTTGATCTCGTCGAGCACATCTTCAGCCTCATAAATGGTTTCCTTGAGCTCGAAAAGCCACTCTCTGACATCCGGGTTTGTGAGTTGCTTCTCCTCAGCATCAACCAGCACTTGGTTAGCCGACCACAACAAAGTCTTCAGTTTCTGCAGCAGCCCTTGGTTCACCTTCAGTCCTCGAAAGAATCCCCGCAGATCTCGAGAATCAAGCTTGTTAAACAGTGTCTGAAACAGAGAAGAGAGCAAAGCTCCTGCCACAAGTTCAGCAGCCATGTTTTTGGTCGATATTGCAGTTACAGAGACAAGGGAAGAAAGGAAAGAAGGAAAAGTAAGTTTGGTGAGTTCTCAATTGCAGCTGACAAGCAGGGGAAAGAGAAAGGAAAGTCTTCGTCAATAGAAAAAAGGGTGGAAGGCGCTGAAAAGAAAAAAAGTGGATCCAAAGTCACCTAACAAATACGCATTTGAGGGGAAAAAAGTGAAGCGAGGACACGGCATGTGAGGGGAAGAGAGAGAAAAAGTCACAGCTAGCACAAGGGCAGGTGGGGCAATTAATGAGAAGCCAAAAGCTGAAACTGTGTGCAGAAAACATATGAGCTCCTTAACTTGTACATCACATGCCATTGAGATGTTGTAAAGCGCGTGGATAATCAAAGTAATATATATATATATATATATATATATACTTTTATTTTAGAGAATTTCTCTAGTAAAGCTCTCTGAGTATAATTTTTAATAAAGATTTTACTGTTGAGAATTTAAGATTTTTTTATAGTTCATTTTTCAGTGCCTATTAAATATATTGCCTAGTTTTATATAGAAAAGAAGTTTTCTATGTTCATTTCAAAATTATTGGTACATATATCCATTCCATTTCAAAATCAACAAAAATTCTATGACAGGTTGTTTGATTCTTAAATTTAAATTCTTAATTCAAATTATGATTTATGATCGTTACAGTATTTTTTTTCATAAAAAATATACGTAAATTGAAAATAATTCAAATTACATAATTTAAATTTATAAACTAAACGGACTTAAAGATTCTTATTCAGGTTATTTTTAAAGCGTTAATCAAACAAAGGTTAAATTTTATCCATAATTTTAGGCTCCGTTCATTTTGTTTATTCGAGTTTAGAATTCAAGTTTTACTACAGTAAAAAGTTCTCACAAATAATCACATCTAATTTTTTTACTACAGTAAAAAACTCTCACATAAAATTAAATCTCAATTCGAATTAAAAACTTAAATCAGTCAAGTGAACGGACCCTTAAACTAACAATCTCATAAAAAAAATAAAAAATAAAAAAAGCGGAATATAAAGTCAACCAGCAGTTTTTTTTTTTGTTCCCATGACATTCGTACTTTTTATTCCCATTGCTCTTTTTTTTTTTTTTTTTTTTGAGAATTGCCTACTACTGTCATTCTCATAATCTCATTCACTACGTCAAACATCTCTTTATGTGTCAAAGAAAAATAATAAAAGAAAGGGAGAGAGAGATTTTAAACAAGGGGAGTCCAAAAAAACAAAGCACAGAAGTTTCTTTGAAAATTCCTATAAACAATAATGATAATCAATGGTTCAATGCATAATTACTTTAACAAAATCTCTCAAGCTCTTTAATATTCTCTCTGCTCAATCTTTTCAACTATTCTCTCTATCATGTCATCAACTATTTTTTTTTTATAAATTCATTTACTGCAAAATATATGGGTGTGTTTGTTTTCGTTTTTGTTTTTGTTTTTCACGTTTTTCGAGAAGAAAATTTAAAAACGGTTTATGAAAACGCGTTTGGAAGAAATTCGTACGAAAACCAAAAACAAAAACGTTTTTGGATTTTGCTAAAAAATTCAAGAAAAATGAAAACGGATTTTTTCCGTTTTCATTTTCTTGTTTCCATTTTCATTTTCCGGTTCTTCTTCTTCTTCTTCGTTCTGGCTTTCAATTTTTTTTTTTCTTTTCTTCTCTCTTCTCCGGCCGAAGAAGAGGCGGCAGATCCGGCGAACACCACCGTCTTCTCCGACTGCCCGCCGCCATCTTCTCCGACTGCCCACCGTCTTCTCCGCAGATCCGGCGAACACCTTCGACTTCGGCTTTTTTTTTTTTTTTTTCTTTTCTTCTCTCTTCTCCGGCCGAAGAAGAGGCGGCATATCCGGCGAACACCACCGTCTTCTCCGACTGCCCGCCGCCATCTTCTCCGACTGCCCACCGTCTTCTCCGCAGATCCGGCGAACACCTTCGACGTTCTTCTCTAATATATATATATATATATATATATACGAAAATGTCGTTTTCGTATATATATATATATATGAAAAATATCGTTTTAAGTATATATATATATCTAAAACGACATATATCTGAAAACGATTTGTTTTCGTGTATATATATATATATTTTAATAATAATATGTTTAATAATAATATTTATTTAATATATTTAATATATTATTATTTAATATATTTAATAATAATATTTATTTAATATATTTAATATTATTATTTATTTAATATTTAATATTTTAAATATTATTATATGTTTTAGAAATTAAACCACCAAACACGATTTTTGGGTTTTTTAAAACCGAAAACAATCTCGAAATAAAACTATCAAACGCATTTTCGAAATGATTCCAAAATGAAAATAAAAACGTTTTCATTTTCATTTTCACACAGAAAATAAAAATATTTTGGAACTAATTCTAAACGCACCCTATGTTTTGATAAGTTTCTGATTTGAAGAAATATGATTTCGGTCAATTTTTCCTTTTTGATAAATTCGTAATTGATGGGATAATTTATTTGTGGATGAGATTTTGCTGAGCTAGTTGAATCACTCGTGTTCACAGAGGAATACGTCCAGGTTCATGTATTCTTTTTCGGAAAGATTTTAAGAATCAACATTATTTGCCTTGAATCAATTTTTGGCGGTTTGTTGTTTAAATTATTATGACACTTCCTGTCATCAGGTGTAGTGGACGGCGGACTGCATTAAAGTTTTTGATAGCTGGTTAGTTTAGTTATTAAAATAAAGTCTCGTAATAGTCTCATCATGTTTAGAGCTTCAGAATTATAGAGAGTTAAATTATTTTGTAAACACTTATATTTTTATTTCTTTAGGAGAAGAGATTTATGTCAAGAGATTTTTATTTTGTTTAGGTTTTCAGGAGAAGAATTAAGTGTTGATGGGATTTTATATTTAAGTCAAGAGAAGTTTGTTGAGCAAGTCTATTAGGTAGTTATAAGTTCATAGGCATCATACTTAGAAAGAATCTTGAGTTGATTAAGTCCATTTGAGTTGTAACAGTATTTGCTTAGTAGATTGTCCAAAAGTCTGGCATGGCCTCGCGAAGTAAGTGGCTACCGAATTACAATACTAATTTCTTGTGCCTATTTTCTATTTTGAGTTCTATATTCATTTGTTAAATCAGTTTTTTAACAACAAAATTGGTAAATCGATACTAACAACAACTATGTTCTATATTTACAAATTAGCAAGCATATCACTTTCTAGTTACTTTCCGAGCAGTTCATTGGACATCATCAACACTTTTTTGGATCTAGACAGATAGATCAATTTGATACAGAAAATTAGCAAGTATCCGATCCATTTATAAAACCATTCTATTTTATAACAATTCTCATAATGGCATTTCCTAATGCGTTTAGTTATTGTATTCATGTCATAATTTGAATCATAATTCGTAATTCGTTATAATATTTTTTTCTTATAAAAAACACACATAAATTAAAAATAATTTTAAATTATAATTCTGAATTCATAAATTAAATGTCTACCGTGTGTGTTTAGAGAAGGAGAGAGTGAGAGAGAATCTAAAGTAAGGAGAGAAACAAGACAAGAGGCACCAAAAAAAAAATATATTTTTCCCTGTCCTGGATATATGACATAGATGTACCACCACTGCAACAAAAAAAGCTTATTTGCGATGACCGATTCATCGCCGCAAAATAATTATAATGTCGTCGTACATATCTTATTTTTTATGATATGTCGTCGCAAAAAATCCAACGCAAATAAAATATTTGCGACAACATTGTTTTTAATTGTCGTCGTTAATGTATTAGCGATGACAGTCATCACGAATAAGGTTTCACAAATGTTCCGTCGAATATGTCGTTGATGATGACGTGTCCTAACTTATTTGCGATGACAATGTGTCGTCAGAGAAGTATTTAAAACCTTTTGCAACCACAAGCTTCAATGTGTCGTCGCTAGTAATGTAGACTATTTGCAACGACAATTTAGATGTGTTGTCGCAAAATATTTTTTTCTTTTTTTTTTCCGTACTTTACTAATAATATTAATTATTAAATATATAAATTAGAAGAAAATTTAATAATAAAATAGAACAATAAAGTTGATATTTATTAATAAAAATTATTGTAAAATAGTAAACACAATAATAAGATCGGGTCTTAAAAAAGTAAATTAATCAATAAATACTAAAAAGTGTTGATAATAAAAAAAAACAAAAACGGATATTTTAATCCCCTAAATTAGCAGCATCGTCGTCCTCGCATTCGTCTTCTTCATTTAGCTTAGGCGGTGGAGGAACCAATGGTTGGGGACGGTTAACTAGCAAGAAGTTGATGTTGGGATTCATCGAGCACATGACTTCAATCATGATCTGTTGGTTGCTGAACATGTTGCATTGCTCGATGTAGAGGTTGTTCAGCTAGTTTTGGACATATTGGGGCAAATTAACTAAAGATGACCCGTCTCATTGCGAACCAAATGATGAGGTGGAAGCGCTTGAACAATTCCTCCGTGGTAGTCTCAGTCCCACTCCCTTAGTTTGTCCTCTGCGCTTGCCAAAGACTTGGGACATAATCCCCTCCTCATTGACCGCAATGGCAGATGAACCCTTGCCAGCAGATTGTGTCATCTGCATGGTTCTTTCCCCCTCCATCTGAGTGTGCAAAGGTAAATGAAATAAAAATGAATAAAATAGTATAATATGCTATGTTAAATATGAAAAAAGAAACTAATTTAAAATTTACTTACAAATATTTGTTCAGCGTCTAAATTTCCCCCTCCATTTGTATGGTAACTGTATGATCATTTCTGGTTTACTATTTCTATTAGCGTTTTAACGTCATTTCTGGTGTTTATTATTATAATTTCCATTTTCTTTATTACAATCTGTTTCTATTACATGGAGGAGATCAAGTTAAGGGCTTATCATTGTCAGTGAAGTTTCGGCTAATATAGCAGTATTACCAGTTAATTGAATTCTTGATTGCCAGGGTTATCACTGATAAAAAATCCTTCAGAATGCAATACAATGCGGGTGTTCGATGCACGTGCTTCAAAAAGATTGTTTCAAGTGTCTGAGTTAAAAGGAATCGTATATATTCTATAGACCAATTTGGCTTATTTGTATTCAATCTGTGACAATGTTTGTATAATTTCATTTCAATGCCTTCAGTATGTTGTTTAATTTTTTGGTGTTTCGTGTGCCTCTGTTGTTTGGCAAAGCTGATTTAGCTTTCTCAATAAAAATAATATTCGTCTGAAAGAAAAATGGCAAACTATTGAGATAATTATTGTTTAGAGTGTAGATTTTAAGTTAAAAGTGAAATATTATTCAATTGAATTGTTTGTTGTTATGAGCTGAATTAAAAATTTGAGGATAGAACATTTTGATGATTTAGGCTCTTGATTTTGATCTGTGTTTAGGCTAAGAATTTTCAGGACGAAATTCATTTAAGGAGAATTGTAACGTCTGTTTTTTTTTTTTTTTTTTTTTTTTTTTTTTGTATAACGTATCATTATTTAATAGTGGGCCTATTTTAAATTACAGTGATATTTTTATGTATGCATTTTGAAAATTTCAAAATATTTACATTTTGACCGTTTATTTTAAGAAAATTAAAAATTTACCTTTTATTAAAAATATTTGCAAAAAGGCTCTGTTTTTTAATTGTCTGCTTTGATTCATGTGTCATACCACTAAATAAATTATTTTCCTATATTTTATTACTGTTGCCGACAAACATACATACATATATATATATATATGTAATTATTTGCTTTTAAATCATTATCTTTGCCGAAACATGCACTAATATAAATATGAAAAAAAATAGACAAAAATAGATTCAAAGAAATAACTGCTTGAAGAATATATAACGGACTCATCATTTTCTTGAAAAGTAAGAAATATAATTATATGTGCCACAATTACGACAATCTATCTATGTTTTTCTTCCTAAGAAATATAACACTCAATACTACATGGGTCGGAAAACCACATAACACTTTACAATAACAAAATCATTGACCACTTTGAGTTTTCATTCAAAAAATCCATAATTCCAAGAGTATACCCAAGAACAGTTATGTTAAACCTTTACGGAAAGAGTTATGTTATATACAAAATTTTCTCTCTGTTATTCAAACTTATTAAAATCTATAATGTTTTGTAGACACAGTAACTATTGGTGCCAAATTTTATGTTATTAATTATGTGATAATGATTTGATTATCTATGCTAAATTTTAGAATTCGATCGTTAATTTTACTGTTAGTGATCAAAACTATTTAAGAAACAAAAGTTTAAGGACTAAGTCCCTGTTTGGTAAACAGTGTCTTTTATCAAACAAAGAATTTGAATTCAAAAATTTCTTTTCTCACAAAGTTTCCGTCAATAAATCAAAATTACTACATGTGAACCAAACGGATACTTTAAATATGTCAAAGTTAAAAGTCAGAGACCAAATTATCATTATGTTCAAAGTTCAGTGACTAATACAGATAATAGCCCTATATTTTAATTGACATTACTATTTCAATATGTGGGAGGCTACTCCCCATGGGGGAGAGCCATAATTTCAGCTGGCTGGCTCAAACATTATGAACATTGAGATCTGCAGTAATAATTATTTATCAAATGGAAGCATATATTAATATGGGGAGTTCCAACTTCAGCCAACTTTTGCGATTAGTTTACAGAATTTGAGAAAAGGGACATGTTGCAAGAACAAATCATATCTCAATTTTTGATTAGTGATCAATTGACAACTCGACTGCACGTATGTTGTTGAATTTAGTTGTATGTTGTTGAATTTAGTCGCGTATGAGATGCGTGTGTCTAAACAAATCATATATGTCGATAGATTTCACAAGGAATTTTCTTGGATTCCTTCTTATATAAGTTTGTTAGATCTACTCATTGATAATGAACCATCTTGATTTTAAATCTCATACCAAACGCATCCTTATAGCTTTTAATCCAAAACTTGTGTAAATACTTTGCACCACAAACACTATACAAATTATATATACACTAAAGTTGTTGTAGCTTGGAAACGATAAATAAAAACATTTAGGCCGTGTTTAGAATTAATCCCGTTTTTGTTTTTCACGATTTTCAAGAAAGAAAAAATGATAACGTTTCTAAAACAACATTTGGAGCAATAAAGATAAAAAACGAAAATGAGAACGATTTTTTAGTTTAGTGTAAAATGAGAGAAATGAAAAACGACTTTTAGTTGTTTTCCATTTTTTGTTTTTGTTTTCATCTCTCTCGAGCATATATAGAAAATAAATAGAGACATTAGTAGTTTTTTTACACTGAAAATAATCTCTTGAAAAAACTATTAAACGCATTTTTAAAAATAATTTCTGTGTTAAATTAAAAACGTTTTCATTTTCATTTTCATACGAAAAATAAAATCATTTTAGAACGAATTTCAAACTCGCTTTTAAACTCACTAATATAATGTAGCATGTTTTTGATAGAGAGAAAGTCTTGGGGTCCATATTGCTACAACTAGAATGTGTGTCATATGTACAGTCACTTTCCTAATTAGACACAAAATCCCATTATGGAAAATTACAAGAATAACCATGATTTTTTATCATCATTATTTATGCTATTAAAAAATATTTATATAGAATATGAAACGTATTTTAGTAGAATACGAAAAATATCTAATTAGAAAAAATATTCCAGTAAAATATGAAAGATATTCTATCAAAATATTAATGACATAAATGGTAAATTTAGAATTGATGGTAAAAATAAAATAATATCTACAATTTCCCTCTTATACTTAACAATAACGATGCAGAAATTGTTAAAGAAAGTTTCTACTTATTTTCTATGAACCCTTCGGAAAAGTGTTCAACTTCTCAGTTATTTGAGAACGCTTTATCCTTATAACAAAAAGCATATTATGGTAGCAAGAGTACAATTGTAAATTGCAATAGGCTTGTAGGTAGTGCATACTTAAATTTTAAAAAAAAAAAAAAAAAAAAAAAAAAAAAAACAAAAAAAAAAAAAAAAAACTCCACTTGGTTACCAGCACAAAAGAAGTTCAAATGGTAATAATAATAATGATTTAAGCGTATTTATTGGCAATCTTCACCAAAGAATCGCACAGTTCTTGTGGCTTTGAGAGCATTGGCATGTGATCTGCTCCGCAAATCTCAACCACATTCGAGACATTGCCATTTTCGATCATCCATCGCTGGAATTCCACCGGCATTGTCTTGTCTTCGTCGCAAACAACATAGACTCGAGGAACTGACCCGAACTTATCCTCGGTGAATTTATTGGCTTTGGACAGGTCTCCTAGGAATAGTGATGTAGGCCTTGCTAAAGTGTTCGCCAGTTCAAGATCCTTCAAGAGTTCAATATGATACTGTTAATGAAGTGATATGTAAGATTTAACTAAATATGTAAACATGTTTAATAGTTACTTCAATATTTAACCAACAGTAAATATTATTATTTTAATCGTATGATATTAATTAAATAGTTATAATAAATTATGTAATTGATTAAAAATTATATAATAATTAATAAAATTAGATTCTTATTACTCAATATTATTAAATTTTTATATTTAATAAGTAATTACTAATAAAAACGTAACAATTGAAAGTATGTGCATGAGAGAGATTAAAGATGTTACCTCTGCGGAGCTAAGCTGATAGAGTTTGGAAGAGAAAAACTTGGGACCAAAAAATATCGACGTCAATGGCCCATTGGGGCTTTGATAAGAGCCAAACTGAGTGTCCAGCCATGCATCTGAATCTGATGGAGTCCGCTCTAAGTACTTTTCAGACAGAAAATGACAAAATTTTAAAGCAATTTTCAAAATTTTCTAGTAATTAAAATGTATTGTTCCCTAAAAAAATAATAAAAAAAAAGGAAAGTAAAAAACATGTGTTGTGTATTTCTCTAAATTAGGTTCACAGAAATTAGAAACATTTTGACCCGACATATTAAAGGCTCTCATGACATAATTTATAACACAATTAATCAGTACATCAATTAAAATCGTGATCAATTTTACCATTATCATTTAAAGCAGTAATGAAAATCTCATTTTAGCACAATCTGTCTTAATTAATCTGTTCTACACACTTTGTAACACCCTGAAGAATTAATTGAGATTAATTAAGGTAATTAAGATTATTAGTGTGCCTAATCTGATTTAATTAATTAAGTTTAAATGATTCCAAGGTATTTAAATTATTTACAGTAATTTATTTTAATCCAGAAGTGTGTATGGGCGCATTTCTGGACTGTTATATTTTACACGTCATTTTCTTTTATTTTTCCTTTTCTTTTCTTTTCTTTTTCTTTCTTTTCTTTCTTTCCTTTCTTTCCTGCCCCGTGCACTCTCTCTCTCTCTCCTTCACTCTCCCGCTCACTCACTCTCTCTTTCTCTCTCTCATTTTGGTCCCAAATCGAACGGTTTTTGAGCCAAAAAGTGATTTCAAAGAGTTTTCAACATCAAGAGAAGGATTCAAGGTAAGATTACTGAAAGAACCTCTCTTGAATTTCAAGTTTTCGGATTTAAAACTTACTTTTGGTTCAAAACGGATTTTTGATGATTTTCGAGTGAAACTAGGGTAGAGATTGGAGATCTTGGGTTCTTTGGACCTGTTTTAGGACCTAGAACCCGGATCTAGTGGTTGTCCCTTGAGATTTTGTGAATTGGGACTGGATTTGCGGGTTTTTGCACTGATTTCCGCGAAGCGAATCGAAATGTCCACGGTCGACCGCATCGGTCGACCGGATCTTGTTATGGCCACCGGCCGACCGGTCCGTCGATCGAGATGCACACCACCGGCCGACCGGTGGTGATGCACTCCTCTCATCTCCGGTCGACCGGTGTACACGGGTTTGACCCTGTTTGGCCGAAATTGTCGTTTTGACCCTGTTTTCGGGGAGAACCCAAATTAGCTTCATTTGGGGACTTGGGATGAGAGGATTAGCATCTTTAATCCCTGATTTGATATTTAAAACCCTTGGAATGGAATTTGAAACATGAAAATTGATTAGGGCACACTAATTGGAAAATCTTGGTATATGATTGAGATTTGATTACTTTAGGACTGAGGATTGATCCTAAAGTGGTGTTTTGTATCGGTATTTCATTGTGGATTCGATCAAGGGGCTTGAGGAAGCGGAAGCCGGAAAAGGGCAACGCTAGTCCCAGGTTTGATTGTGCGAGGTAGGATTTCTATCCCTTTTCCTTGTGAGCCTGTTTTCAAAAAGGATTTTGGCCTTGAAAAATGTTTTAAAGAAAGGGATTGGTTTGTGAAAGAAAAATGTTTTAAAAACCATGGCTTGTTAGTTTATGGAAATCCTTGGCTTGTCCTGTCCATGGAATCCATAGCTTGTCTAGACATGGAACCTCATGGCTTGCCTAGTCATGAGGCCCGCGGCTTGAGTAGTTCGTGGGGTCATATGAACGATTTCATAATGTTAAATGGATGATTTCTTAAGATAAGAGATCTTGTGAACTGGTAATAGAGTCTATTGCTGTAAGCCTAGATGGGATGCGGAGGGTGCATCCTCGGGGGCAGAACCCGAAACCGGTCCGGTGGGCGAGGCACTTGGTGAGGTGAGTAATTTGTACTAATTACTTGTCAAGCCTCGTCTGATTAGTTTCTATTATATTTCCTTTGAGAAAAAGGATGTGAGGTTCCTACTGCTTACAGCCAATTCAATGTCTTATTTATTTTATTATCGCACTTATTTATTTGTTCGTTTATTTAAATTATTTCAAATTATATCCCACTTTGGGCCTTTCGCTCATGTTTCAAATGTTTAAACCCCCAGAGATTCGAGGCGGTGCATCGTGGGCTGAGTGGTGCTACGGATTGATCAAGTGAGGATCGCGTTCATCCTCTGTTATAAATGTAAGGAAATTTGAGAAAAGTTATGTAAACTTAATTAATATTTGGATTTACTAGACTGTGGATGATGTCTGTTGTAATCGTTTATTTACATGAACATGTATGTATGATACTGTATGTCCTGTGGGGTGGAGCCCTGTGTGTCAGAGGCTCCTGGATTGTGTAGATTATTTATATTTTAATGCAGTTAAGTGTGAGACCCGATTGGGGATCTGCTTTATTAATTCCTAATCGAGCTCCACGTCACCCACCCCGTTTGGGGGGCGTGACACACTTACACTATGTGAATGGTCAAAACTTTTTATTTCTATTTTATATTTTTAAGGATTGAACGAAAGGTATGTAATGTTGAGCACCTTTACATGATTAATAAAAGGAACCCTTGAGTATGACAATGATTGGATATATATATATATATATATATATATATATATATATATTCGGCAAATCAAATCTGTCTCATCCCTTGTGCCACATATTACTTATTCCCAACCCAGGGAATAAGATTTTTCTTTCTGCACTAATCAATAATCAAAGTTTAACCTATACGAATTAAAACACAAATAATGATATTTCATTACGACCTTGTGACAAAATAACAAAAAAAGTATTATCCACTCAAAGTACAGAAAGCAATATTGTCCTGTGCCAAAAAAAAAAAAAAAAAAAAGGCCATCGGAAAGGCGGCTCAACAATTATTTTTTAAGGAAAAAGTCATTCCAAATTACACACTTAACCCAAGCACAAAAAATCATACAAAAAAAAAAAAAAAGAAGCAGACAATGCCAATCCCGTTCCAAATCTAAGCTTTAACTTTTAAGAGTGATTTTTTTTTTTTAAGTACCTTAATATATCTATAAAATTCAACATTAAAAAATTTAACTTATTAATGCGTTCGTCATATTAAAAAATTTACTTTTTTAAAAATAAAAAGAAATCATAGAAAAAATTATAGTACAACTCATTATTTTTTTTGCTGAACGTACAACTCATTATTTAGTTTAGATATACTATGCAATAAATTATTATGTAGGACTCATTATTATGGTACAACTTTATGAATGTGACGTTAAATTTATGAATTTAAAATTATAATTTATGATTTTAATTTTTAAAATTTAAATTTTTTATAATAAAATATTATAATAAATTAAAAATTATGATCTAAAACTAAGTCAAAATCTTCAAAATAAACAGAGCAGAAACGATTCAAATTTTTATTTTCAAGCTCAACTTGATAATCAAAGCAATTCACGACTTTTAATCCCCAATCGATTTAACTGCTATTTAATAGTTGAAAAATGAACAATATAGTACAAAACCCAAATAATGAGCTTTTGTACTATTCAGCGAAAGCAACTTTTTCTTTTCTGAGAAAAGAAAAAAAAATAATAATAAGATTTTGGTCATAGTGACCAAATGTAGTATAGAGTGCTTAACGTCATAACTAAAACAACTAGAGCATTAAAACCAGTCACCGTTACCTGGTCCAAAACGTACGAAGGCTGGTGGACGGTGTCCGGCACAAAGGCCGTCAAGAAAACGGCGACGGCGATCTTCTCGGGGAACTCATCCATGGCCAGGGCCAAACTCAGGCCTCCAAAGCTGTGGCCTACAAGCACAACTTTTGATCATTTGGACCAAGTGATTCCAAGAGCTCCAAGAGAGGTTGAGAGTAGTCATTCATTGAGTGAACGTCTTGAATTGCCTTCATGTTGATGCCGGAAGCCGCCAGATCGAGTGCCGTGACGCGGTGGCCCGCCGCCTCTAGACGCGGCTTCAGCTTGTACCAGCACCAAGCCCCGTGGCACCCGCCATGCACCAAGACTATGTGGTGCTTAGCGTGATGTTCATGATGGCTTTCCTTTGCTGAAGCCATTTGATATTGATATTATGAATGATGTTGTTATAGAATCTCTTTTAAGTTGGAAAATCTCATTTTTCTTTTTCTTTTTTCTTTTGTTCTGTAGCTCCACGTTTCGTCTGACAAAAAGTATGCGTTTTTTTTTTTGTTGTTGATAATTTTGCTTTATTTCGGCCCCACACAAAACCATTGCGAGGCAAGGTGATTATAGTGTAACTTCACCTTTCATAAAGTCCACATGCATATGATCATAACTTAGACCAAACTCAGTAAATTCTTTTCTACAAAATATATAAAATAATATAAATATATTTTCTTGTTTAGAAACTTGTTGCATGGTGGTATTCAAACCCTTGCCTCCACCATACATGTCTGCCTATGGAGTCCATTGCTGCCTATATAGAACAAATTAAGACATCGAAAATTGGACAGGTGATTTTAATCCGCAAATAGTGGGATAATCAATAAATCAACGCAAATGGCATGATCCCACTACATTTAAAACTATACACTAGGTATCTTTTTCTCTCCCTGTAAAGAATATTTTTTTTCCTCTCTATTTACTTTCTTTAGAACAAAGAAAAGAATATGCTATCAAACACATGTGTGACGACCCTAACTTTTGATCATCATCTTAAGTTCATACTTAACATTACTTAACCTCTAACACTTACTAGTTATAACCTCTTAAAAACATAGGCCATTTTTTCCGCCATGTACATTAAAATACTGTAGCATTTAACTAGCATTCTGCTTTCATCCTTTCGTAAAAATGTTATAGCATTTAGCAAGCATTCTGTTTCCTATCATTCGTAAAATGCTATAGCATTCTGACAGCATTCTGTTACATTAGTCATCAAAAATACATAAAATACTATTCTATTTTACACATAAAGTTCAACAGCGTTTTTAAAACACGTGACACATTCACAACCCGCTTGCCCACATTCCGTTGCTACATCTTCTTTGCATGCCCACCAACAAGTTTAGGGAGCCGGTGCCTTACCCGTGCTTCCTACAACACGAACAAACTTAACAAGCTTTCACTCAGCAAGTATCAATAGGTCATAAACAGATGCAATAATTATGCATACCCATATATGCATTCATGTCATATATCATAATACATTCCCTACTACTAAAACATGTATGGCTTATGTTCTTCTTCTTTCATTACATTCTTTGTTCTACTTTCGTCTCATTTTAGTCGTTCACATTGTGATTTCACATTCTGAATGACTTTCATTTCGTGTTTCTCATTATTTTCATTCTTCTTTACAGATACCGTACCTTTATACGGAACGATTTTTGTTTTTCATTTTCTTGTCTTTTACTTTTTATGGGTCCTGTCTTGTTGTACCAAAGCACGCATAACCAATGAGGAGTGGGGTAGCTAACCAATCCAACTCAGTCACGGTTTCATATCTTTCATAGTCTCATAATAACCTTTCCTTCGGAAGTTGGTACAAACAGGGCGTTTAGTCTCTTACCGTTTATCAATTTTCTCATTGAAACGGTAACTTTAGTTAAATCTTTTGAATTTGTGCATTATTGAGCATTTTATCATGAGATTAACTTTTCGTTAAAGTTTAACTTTTCATTTCTCTTAGTTTGATCTCGACTTAACATTGATACATACTTTTTGCAAAATAAAGTTCTACGATTACCTAAGTCTTGTAGAAACATACCTAACATAGTCTCTACCATTCACATTGTATCTAACATTCAAAATTCAACTATATGCACAATTTTTGTGCAACATAGAAAAGTAAGCTTATTTGTGAAATAGCCATAGAAAAACTATCGTACTTACCGAAGTTTCGCTAACAACACGTCATTTGTCTCCCTTGACGCTTTCTGACATCAACCATTAATCAGCCCTATTGCACAAATTTTTCGATCGTTATATTCAGAATCTAAGACCAATAATTACATTGAAATTTACTTCGGAAAGGTCTACAATCCTTATGTTTGGTATTCAACCTGAAACCATTTCATATCTCAAGGATTTGCACTAAAACCGTGCATATTACTCAGTTATGGGTTTGATTTTCAATTTCGGTCCAAAACTGTGAATTCTCGTTATGTTCAATTTCTGACCCACAATCTATTCATTCCCAAGCCTTAACATCGTTATTCATTCTCTAAAATCGGATTACTAACTCATTGCTTACTAACTAAATTTTAGGAAATTTCGGCAGAGTTTCGTCTTATTTTTCTCGTTTTCTGAGTTTTCAATAACTCGTTTTATTTCTGATTTTGATACCTAGAGTCAAGATTCACATTCCTGAATACATATTCCAACATAAAATTGATCAAAAAAACATGTTCTCCATTTCTAGGTTTTTTTTGGATTTTTAGTGCAAATCCAAAAAAATTTGTTCAATCGTTTCAATACTTACACGTTAGACTCCTATCACAGTCCTCGACAAAATCTCGGTTTCATTTTTTAGTTTTATAGATTTTTTCCAAGATGAGTTACTATTCATCAAAAACGAAAAAGCATGCAGTTTCTCATGAAAAATCCGAAATCTTACCTTGAAAAGTTGAGATTCTCTACTAGAATGCATCGAGTTATGTTTCTACCAGAATGAACGGAAGAAATTTTGGTAAAAACGGGTGATTCATTGGATTTCCCCTTATTTCCCTCTTTTTCTCTCTTGGTTGGCCACTCTTTAGGAAAGAAGAACAAAATGGCTTCTAATTTCCTCCGTGGGCCTCTTTTAGGACATTAATGAATATTATATTAATATATTTTTATTACTTTCTAAATTAAAGAAATTAATTTAATTCCCTTAATTTACTTTTACTAATTTAATTAAGTTTAACACTTAACTTAAGTGGTTCCATATTCCGCACATTTTCTTGTCGAGACTAAACTTTCCGTTTCTCGAAACGAGTCTCTTTTCGGTACTGATCACTTAACAACTAATACAAGTTCTATATTGCTTTTTTGGACTGTCGAGCACCCTAGGTCAAACTTCTCATGTTCAACCCAATTTTTTTTGGGTATCTCATTAGTCAATTTCTTTTTCTGAAATTATCTTTTAATTGATTCAGTATTGCCTAAAACGCATACCCTTGCTGTACTCATTTTTGAGCAGTTTCCCGCTTTAACTGACTCAGGAAAATTCTGTTTCAGGAACTTTTGCTATTTTCCTTACTTCTAATATTTCTGCTCTTTTTCTAACTAGTCATTTGGTCACAAACCAAATATTTCAGTTTTTTATAACTAAAATATATTCGCTAAAATTTTTAACTTTTAATTGATATTTTACTATTCATAACTGGTATTTACGAATTTTCTTTATAAAAATGTTTGTATCATAACTTTACACTTTTCGGGAGATTTTACCTCGTACATAAAGTTTTTACATAACATTTCCTTAATTAAGCTGAAAATTCTGCTACTTTCCGTTCTGGAAGAAATTATGGTCAAAATGCGGACTATCCAGATTAGACACGAAATTTTTTTGGTCATTACATTCACCCTCCTTAAGAAATTTTCGTCCCGAAAATCAGAACAACTGGGGGTACTTCATTCTCATCTCATCTTCACGTTCCTATGTTGCTTCTTCTACTTTTTGATTCCTCCACAGTATCTTTACAAGTGGAATACTTCGATTACGAAGACATTTCTCTTCTCGTACCAATATTTCACCAGTTGTTCCTCATAAGTCATGTCTTCGTGAATCTGAATCGGTTCATGTTCTATAACAAGGAACGGATTGGGTATATACTTCTTTAACATCGAGACGTGCAGCACATCATGTACCGTAGCCAATTATGGCGGTAAAGCTAATCGATAGACTATTTTTCTTATTCGCTTGATAATCTGGAAAGATCCTATATACCTTGAGCTCAATTTGCTTTTCTTGCCAAAACGCATAACACTTTTCATAGGTGCAATCTTTAAGAAGACTGAATCCTCTTCCCTAAACTCTAAGGGTCTTCTAGATTTATCAGCATAGCTTTTCTGATGGTCCTGTGCCGTCTTCATTCTTTGATGGATTTTCTAAATAGATTCAACCGCCTTCTGAATGAATTCTGTCTTATGTAATTGCTTCTCCCTGGTTTTATACTAATGAATGGGAGATCTACACTTCCTTCTATACAAAGCTTCATACCAATTGAAGCTTGATAACTGTTGTAGTTTTTTATTCTATGCTCCTTTAAAATCCATCACACATGCTCTAAGCATATCCTCTAAAGTTTGGATGGTACGTTCCGATTGTCCATCAGTCTGAGGATGAAAAGTTGTGCTAAATCTTAATTATGAGCCCATTGCTTCTTGTACACTCTTCCAAAACATGGAGGTAAAGTGGCTATCCTGATCTAAGACAATGGATAAAGGTATTCCATGTAGTCTAACTATGTTGATCTGCTAACTTTTCTAGGGTGTACGTCTCTTTTATGGGCACAAAATGGGCAGATTTAGACAATCTACCAACAATTTCCCGTATCACATCATAACCTTCACTTGTTTTGGGTAGTGCCACCACAAAATCGATGGTTATATGCTCCCATTTCCATTATAGAACATCTAAAGGTTGCAGCTCTCTAGCTGAATGTTTATGCTCCGCTTTAATCTTTTGTCATGTTAAACAACGACTAATGTAGTCCACGATGTCATTTTTCATGTATCTCCACCAAAAGTGTTGTTTTAGATCTTGATACATATTAGTACTGAATAAGGGGTATTATGAGCTTCAGAAAGAATTTGACTCTTAAGATCTTCATCTTTTGGAACACAAATTCTTCCTTGAAATGTGAGTATTCTCTTATCAGAGACTTGAATTCCGTCACTTTTCCTTCCTCAGCTTCTTTGCAATACTTGTCAAGAGTAGAATCTTAACGTTGATCTACTGCCATCTTGTCAAAAATAGATGGTTGTATCTGTAGAGTGGCTAATTTACTTGTAATTAGCTCCACCCCTAATGAATGAATATCCTTTTGTAAATGGGTTGGAAATATATCCAATGCCATATGACTTAATTGGGTAGTCTTATGACTTAAAACATCAGCTATCCTATTGGCTTTTCCAGACTGATAAAGGATTTCACAATCATAATCATTTACTAATTCCAACCATCTGCGTTGCCTCATATTAAGTTCTTTCTGAGTGAAGAAATACTTGATGTTCTTATGATCAGTGAAAATCTGACATTGTGCACCATATAAATAATGCCTCCATATCTTTAAAGCAAAAATTATTACTGCTAATTCAAAATCATGAGTAGGATAATTTTTCTCATGAGTTTTTAATTGTCTAGACGCATACACAATTACCTTTTCATTTTACTCTCAACCCTAATTTGGAAACATCACTAATTTAGAAACATCACTGTATACGTCAAAGCATCACTGAAGCCCTAATTTGAACCAGCAAAAAAGAAAGAAAGAAAAAAGTTATTTCGACTATTGTTTTGATTATGACACCTCAGCTACCAGATAGATAAGTGATTTCTTTTTTCCCGGGACCACCACTTATGGTCTAACAGCTAAAATACAAAGAGACCCAAACCAAAACCCATAAATTCTAATAAATAAAAACAGCCTGCCATTTACCATCTGGCATCTGCGCACCATCATCTTTCATTTTCAAAACCTTATCTTCCCGGGCATTGGAGTGGTTTCTTTTTTATTTTTTCTTTCTTTTTTTCCGGGTTTGGTAAAGTCAAAAGCTCTGCAGAAAGATGTCATGGTCGATAAGCTTTTGGCGCCGTCGAAACAGTACTTCAAGATTCCTGATTTGTCTCTACAAAATGTTATGTTTTTCTTCTTGTGGAAAATTTTAAAGCAATGGAATCATGAAATACCCCTTTGGCTTATCATGCCACTCCGATGACAAAGAGCATTCAAGAGATCCCCAGCAATTTCTCGTGATTGTCCGTGCGCTTGTTCGTTGACGAGCTTTGTGCTTGTTCATTGACGAGCTTATAACGGGTCGGTAAGTCTCATTTTGTACATACTTCACATGCCTAATAAGTTTTACAAATACTTTTATGGAATTTTTCTTAAAGTTTGTTTTATTTTTTAAATTAGTACAATTTTAAAGAAAGATCAACTATAATCCTAATTTTTCTATCAGTTAGTTGCTGTTTAACGTGTTACTAAAATGTATATTAATCCTCGAAATATGTATTTTTTATAGTAATTAAGTGAACACATAATATAAAAATATGTATATTTACTAATTTGTTGTATTTCATGTTAATGAACGTAAGCGACAACGTATATAGCGAAATATGCTTTTAGTATCTTGTGTTCTTGATAATATTAAAATGATACTTTAACGTTTTTAAAAACATATTTTTAGAACTCTAAAGTTGATTTTTAAGATGTAAAATAACCTTAGTACTCTTTTAATTAATCAAAATCTACTAAATCTAGAAAAAAATCATGAACTCTTTATTTTATTATTTTCCTTTAAATATTTTAATGTCTTAAAATATTTTCATTTTTTAAGAAACTAGTAAAAGTAGGCACGTGCAATTGCATGAATTTAACTGTTATATTTATTGTCTATTAGAAAAATAATTTTATGATGTAAACAAATAAGTTCTAACTAATCACGATACTTTATTATTTTTCTTAACATTTAGACCGCACAGCTTATTTTGATGGGGTGAGTTTGTAGATTCGGAAGCCACGTTCAAAACGTAATTCAAATATTATTTAATTTGACCATTTTTTTTAAGCTCTAAGTAAGAGAAAACAGTAGATAAAAAAAGTACAAAAAGTGAAGAATATAGAAGGAAACACAAATTAAACCATTTTTTCTTAAGATTTAAGTAAGAAAAAACAATAGATAACAAGTAGATTAAAAATACAAAAATCGATAAGGGCATAAATAGAAATACAAAACTAGTACATAACATGTAAATAAAAAGTACAAAAGGTAAATAACATAAATGGAAATACAAATTAAACCGTTTTTTTTCTTAAGTCGTAAGTAAGAGAAAATAATAGATAACAAATAAGTAAAACATATGAAAGGCGAAAGACATAAATGGAAACACAAATTAAACTAAGTTTTTCTTAAGCCTTAAGTACGAGAAATAGTAGATATTAAGTAAGTAAAAGGTACAAAAGGTGAAGGGCATAAAGAGAAACACAAATTAAACCATTTTTTTTAAGCCATAAGTAAGAAAAAATAATAGATAACAAATAAATAAAAAATATAAATAGTTAAGGGTACTATAAAGATAAAAATTAGATGACACGTGCTTGCTTCATCACATTTATTATATATAATAGATATTGATTTTTATTTAACTGATAAAAAAAGTAATTTGGACATAACATGTCCAAAAAATTAGTTTTAAGGTATTAAAAAGATATTTTTAAAAAGATTAAAATACTGTTTTAATATTATTAAAAATATAAAATACTAAGAGCATATTTCGATATAATATAAAATACATAAATTTACATTTTTATTAATGTTTTCCATTCTAAAATTATTATATGATTTTTTAAGAATTAATGCAACAAGCGACACCATTTTCTGATGAATATTCTATTTTTTTTATGATTTTCTTTATTTTTCGTCTTTAAAAAATATAATAAAATAAAAACAACATAAAAAAATAATGAAATTTTGCATACACATTCCTTACATTTTTCTAGGCATGTAAGAAAACAAATTACCTCAAAAATGACAAAAAAAGTAAAACCTGTCGAAAAGCCCCCAGCTTGCGAAATGGGGTGCCCAGGGACCAGCTCAAGGGCCGGGATGGGTAAAAAATTTATAGTTTTATTTATTTATTACATTCTAACATTAATATATGATTTTTAGTAATTAAGGCAATAAGCGACACTATTTTTTGATGAATATTCTATTTTTATGATTTTTTTTATTTTTCAACCTTTTAAAAAATAAAAAAAAATAAAAACGACGTCAAAAAATAATGAAATTTTACGGACACAATTCTTACGTTTTTCACCTACTGTAAAACTATAAAAGTTTCTATTTTTACTAAGCTCTTTTCCCCTTCATAAATAATTAAGCCTCACACTTATGAAGAGGCATTTGCGTCAAAAATATCAAAGGGACAAAAAAAATCTTTTCATTAGTTTAATCGTCACATTATTAAGAAAAAAGATGCAAAAAAAAAAAAAAAAAAAAATCAATACAATATGTATCAAACAATCAACATACACATGCGAAATTGTTTTATTAATGCGTTGATTTAAGAAATACGTAAAAAAATGAATATGAAATTCAAATGACCAGGAATGAATATTCTGGAAAAGAATAAACATGAACACATCATAATAAAATAAAAATTGCAATAAAGAAAGAAAAAAAACCTCACAAAACTATAGGTAAAGAAACAATAAATAATTAAAATAAAACGATTATCAAACAAAAGCATGGCAATGTCTTCTTCCTCGAAAAGTTTGCTCTGCTTCTCACATTTGCATTTGCATTAGTATAAACGACGGACGTTCGTTTGTACATTGGCTAAATGATCACATACAATTAATTAGAGATAAAAAGAAAAGAAAATATGTGGAATATTACGATAAAAACAATTGAAGAGTGCCATTTTTATATACTAGGTGGTACTGAGCGACATAGTTTGTGTAAAGCGTTTAATTGGTAGATTCGTATCATGATTTGAATTATAGTTTGTGGTTCGCTATAATATTTATTCTCACAAAAAACACACGTAAATCGTAAATAGTTTTAAATTATGATTCTAAATCCACGAACCAAATGTCAAAAAAATCACAACAAGGTACGCAAAAAAATCACATGTTATTACTACCAATCAACATGGTGACAAAAAAGTTTTATGAGTGGAGTTAAATAATTGATTTAAAACGTCTCAGAAAAGAAAGACGCACTTAACTTGGAAGGACCACTAAGTGACTAAACTCGTAAATATGATGAATGTTTACATATAATTTGATTTTTTTTGCTTTTGAGTTGCATAATGGAGATTGGAGAATTTTTCTTTCTTGTTTGTATTATCATACTTTTCCAAATAAGTAATTTCACTATTAAATCAGCAAAAAGGAAAAATAAAAAAAAAGTAATTTTGACTGTTGTTTTGATTATGACACCTTAATTCCGGTATAAATGAGGTGACATTTAGTTAATAAATTTATAATTTTAATTTTTTATTTTAAAAAAATATTATAAAAATTAAAAATTATAATTATAAAAATTAAAATTTTCCCGGGACCACCACTTATGGTCTTATAGTTAAAAGAGAGAGACCAAAAGTAAAACCCATAAATTATAATAAATAAAAACAGCCAGCCATTTACCATCTAGCATCTGCGCACCGACATCTTTCATTCTCAAAACCTTATCTTCCCGAGCATTGGAGTGGTAAAGTCGAAAGCTCTCCAGAAAGATGTCATGGTCGATATGCTTTTGGCGCCGCCTAAACAGTTCATCAAGACTCCTGATTTGTCTCTACAAAATGTGCTGTTTTTCTTCTTGTCGAAAATTTTAAAGCAATGGAATCATGAAATACCCCTTTGGCTTATCATCCCACTCTGATGACAGCAATTAGAGCGTTCAAGAGATCCCCAGCAATTTCTCGTGATTGTCCGTGTGCTTGTTCGTTGACGCACTTATAAAGGGTCGGTAAGCTCATTTTGCATATACTACACATGCCTAATAAGTTTTACAAATACTTTTATGGAAATTTTCTTATATTCTGTTTGATTTTTAAATTCGTACAATTTTAAAGAAAGATCAACTATAATCCCAATTTTTCTATTAGCGAGTTGCTGTTTAACATATTACTAAAATATAAGGTATTGACAGATATTGAATTGTACCTCTATTACCGTGATTTTTTTTTTTTTTTTTCTAACTATCTTTCTATATCTTATTTTAGAATTCTATGGATTTGAGTACCAACAGCTTTTTTACAGAATTTTATATCTTACCAAAGTTTTGTCCAATAATAATATATTAGGATTATATCCCAGTTTTGTAAGTACTTAATCCAAATATTTTGGCATAATAAAACATAATAAATAAAGTCCACATGCATATGATCATCACTTAGACCAAACTCAGTAAATTCTGTTCTACAAATTATATAACATATATATATTTTGTCCATCGCTGGTTAGTAGGTTTCCTACTTACAACTTGAACAAACTTAAGACATTAAAAACAGGTGATTTTAATCCGCAAATAATGGGATAATAAATAAATCAACTCAAATGGTATCCGCTTCCTTTTTTTTTTCCTCTACAAGAAAATATTTTTTTTCCTCTATTTACTTTCTTCCGAGCAAATAAATGAATACGTTATCAAACACACGACTGTTGGAATATCTAAGAAACGGTTTAAACTTGCATCTGATCAATGTTTCTGTCAACCAATATTTGGAATTTCAGATAACAAAATAATGGCGGAGGGTGCTGTGACTTTCTTATTGGAGAAGCTATCTTTTTTGTTGGAGGGAGAGGTGAAACTACTAACTGGGTTTCGAGAAGAAGTTGTTTCACTTAAAGCTGAGCTTGAAAGTACGAAGGCTTTTCTACGTGTTGCGGATGCAGTGGAAGATGAAGATGAAGAAATCAAAGTTTGGGTTAAGCAGGTCAGAGAGGCCAGTTTTGGCGCAGAAGACATCCTTGATGAATACTTCTATCGATTTGCAGAGCAACATCAAAAACATCATGGATTCTACGGACGTCTGTTTAAAATAGCTCACACTATCAAGACACTAAAATCTCGCCATCGGATTGCTTCTGAATTGCGAAGCATTAAATCCGGAGTAACCGAAATTTCTAGCAGGCATCAGAGGTATCGGTACAATTCAAATATTATACAGGACGAAGGCTCAAGCCCAAGTACTGGAAGAAAAAGTGCTCTATACGAGCTACGTCGAGATGAAGCGCTTCTACTAGAAGAATGGCAGCTAGTTGGCATTGAGAAACCCAAACAAGAGCTAGTTAGTTGGCTTCTCAAGGATGAAGTCTCCAATGTCCAAGTTGTTGCAGTGGTAGGAATGGGAGGGTTAGGCAAAACCACTCTTGTCAATCAAGTCTATAGAGATGACGAAGTCAAGCAACGATTCCAACACCGTGCTTGGATTACTGTTTCCCAATCATTCGATCTACGGGAGCTTCTTGTAAAAATAGTTGAACAACTCCTAAGAGGCATCGCACAACCAATTCCGAATGAAACGTATTCCAAGGACACACTTTCTCTGAAGCAAGACATAATTTGTTTCCTTGGTGATAAGAAGTACTTGATTGTCTTGGATGATCTATGGAGTGTGGGCTCATGGGATAATCTCAAAAATGCATTTCCTGAAAACAATCATGGCAGTCGATTAATGGTCACATCTCGCATTGTTGAAGTAGCCTCCGCAACTATGACAGATCATTTTGGAGGTTATACCTTTCCGCTAAAGCCTTTGTCTTCTGAAGAATCATGGAATCTTTTTTGTGCTAGAACCTTCCATGGAAAGTCATGCCCTCACCATTTAGAGGATATTTCTCAAGACATCTTAAAAAGATGCATGGGATTGCCTCTTGCAATTGTCGCAGTTAGTGGTGTCTTGGCCACAAAAGACAGTAGTAAAATAAGCGAATGGCAAATATTTAGACGCAGCTTTGAGGCTGGATTTGACCACAATGACAAGCTTAAGAGCGTGAAAAGGATACTTTCACTTAGTTTCAGTGATTTGCCTTACCGTTTGAAATCATGTTTCTTGTATCTAAGCATGTTTCCAGAAGATTGGAGGTTTAAAAAGTTTTACATAATCAGGTTATGGATCGCGGAAGGTTTCATTCGTGAAATGAAAGATATCACATTAGAAGAAGTTGGAGAGTTGTTTTTTAATGAGCTTTGTAATAGAAGCCTGATCCAAACAGCTGTGGATGATGTTGATGAAGCACTCAAATCTTTTGTACTCCATGACCTCGTACGAGAAATTGTCCTTCAAAAATCACAAGATCAAAATTTTGCTACAATAATCAGCGAACAAAATCCAGTACTGCAGGAACCAGCTAGGCATTTATCGGTATTTACAACATTGGAGAATTTGCAGGGAGGCCACAACTTTTCTAGAGTTCGCACGTTGCTCTTTTCTGGAAAAAATTGTTCCATTTCTAGCATTTCCTTTTCTGAACTTTTCAGTAAACATGGCAGATTAAAGCTTCTCAAGGTGTTGGATTGTCAAGGATTACCTTTGGACACGTTTCCCGAGTGCATCACCAAACTGTACAATTTGAGGTATCTAAGCATGTATGGTACCAAGGTGGCATCAATTCCGCGCACTATTGGGAGGCTTCGGAACCTGGAAATATTAAATCTTGGAAGAACTTTAGTTGAAGAGTTGCCAGCTGAGATATTGCAACTCCATCGCCTTTTCCGATTGATGGCATTTGAAGTACCAAGGTCCATTCATGATGGTTCTTCTGTATTCACCGAAGTTATAGGTGTTCGTGTGCCAAAAGATATCGGAAATTTGAAGTTCTTGCGAGACCTTGGAGTAATTCGGGCAAGTGAACGCGGGCTTGAATTAGTGCGATCCCTCGGAAATTTGAAGCAACTGAGGATTTTAGGCATTCAACAATTAGAAGCAGAACATGGAGTTGCATTATGCTCTTCAATAGAGAAGCTGAGTTACCTTCGTGGTCTATTTATGGAAACAAGAGAAGAAGCTGAAATCCTTGAAGTTCAGAATATATCATCACCTCCTCAATGCCTTCAACGGTTGCATATGTATGGACGTTTGGAGATGCTTCCACACTGGGTGCCTAAGCTTTCAAGTTTGGGAGTTTTAAGTCTGAGGTGGAGTAAGTTACGACTTGATCCGCTTCAATCTCTTCAAGCTTTGCCCAATCTACAAAAGCTTGAATTTGAGAAAGCTTATGATGGAGAAGAGTTGTGTGTCAAAACTGGAGGTTTCCAAAATCTCAAACGTTTATCAATTATTTGTTTAAGCGGATTGCGAAAAGTGACGGTAGAAGAAGGGGCAATGCCACAACTTCAGGAGCTATGGTTGGAAGACTGCAAACTATTAGAGGAAGTTCCATCAGGTGTTGAATTTCTAGCTTGCCTGAATGAACTTGCTATCATCAACATGGGTGATCAGTTGCTGTCAAAGCTGGATCCAAGCAGTGAAGATTCGGACTTTTCAAGAGTCAAGCACGTGCCAAAGGTTTATATCGGTTCGCGAGATGCAGATGGGCTGCATACCAAAAAATTATCTTGAAATATAAAATTTGGAAGGTAAGAATTGTATGGTAACTGTATGATCATTTCTGGTTTACTATTTCTATTAGCGTTTTAACGTCGTTTCTAGTGTTTATTATTATAATTTCCATTTTCTTTATTACAATGTGTTTCTATTACATGGAGGAGATCAAGTTAAGGGCTGATCATTACATGGAGGAGCAGTATTACCAGTTAATCGAATTCTTGATTGGCAGGATTATCACTGATCAAAAATCCTTCATAATGCAATGCTGGTGTTGGAGATTTGCAACATTCTAGTTCATTTTCATTGTTCGATGCACGTGCTTCAAAAAGATTATTTCAAGTGTCTGATTTAAATGCAATCGCATATATTCTACGGACCAGTTTGGCTTATATGTTTTCAGTCTGTGACAATGTTTGTATAATTTCATTGCAACTCTCTTTTCTTTCCAAAATGACCATGTTATAATGTTGTTCCTGCCGTGATCCACTAAGTTTGTTTATTCATTCCAAAATATTACTCCAAAATTTTTGAGGAAATGGTCCTTAGTTTTGAGGATAGGTTGGAAATCTTAATAATTTGAGGATAGTGTTGGAAAATGATGGCATCAAGTGCGCAGCGAAATTTAAAAATTTTAATCAACGTACAACTTGCTTATTACTATATAAGCTAGTTTTTGTACTGTTTCGCAATTAATGAGAAATTCAGATATTTCCCAAAACATCTTTTCCCGTTTCCTTTCTTGAGAAGTTTCTCTTCTAATATGGCATCAGCAGTCAATTTTTTTTTCTCGCTTCCGATTCTTGCTTAACGATCTCTGATCCATCTCGTTTTCTTAATCTCCGTGAATCTCCGTTTTTTGATCTCCGTGAATCTCCGTTTTTTGGTCTCGGTGAATCTCGTTTGTTTCACAATGAGTTCATCTGTTTTTGATTCCCCATCTGCTCGATCCGCCATTGATGACCCTTCTAGCGCCTTTTTTCTTCATCATTCGGATAATCTTGGCTTAGTGCTTGTTTCTCAACAATTGACCGGTGACAATTATCCTTCTTGGAGTAGATCCATGACGATTGCGTTATCTGTGAAGAACAAGCTCGGATTTGTCGACGGCTCAATTCCGAAACCTGATGGTACGGATTCCTCGCTTCTTACTTCGTGGATTCGCAACAATAATATTGTAATTTCCTGGATTCTCAATTCCGTTTCGAAAGAAATTTCTGCGAGTGTTATCTTCTCCGATTCTGCTCATGAGATCTGGATTGATCTCCGCGATCGATTCCAGCAAAGCAACAGTCCTCGTATCTTTCAGCTGCGTCGGGAATTAGTGAATCACAAACAGGATCAGCATCCGGTTGGTGCTTACTTCACCAAGTTGAAAACCTTATGGGAAGAACTGAGCAATTTCCGCCCGGGCTGTTCCTGTGGAAAATGTTCATGTGGAGGTGTGAAGGCCTTATAGGATTATTACCAAATGGAGTATGTTATGGCTTTTTTGATGGGCCTGAATGATCAATTCTCACAAGTTCGCAGTCAAATCCTACTTCTTGACCCCATTCCTCCAATCAGCAAGGTTTTTTCTCTCCACAATGGCGTTTGTTGCCAAAATTGATTCCGCTTGTCCTAATTCCAGTGCTGGCAACAACAAGACTCAGAAGAAAGACAGACCTTTTTGCACACATTGTAATTTCCACGGGCACACCATTGACCGGTGCTATAAGCTTCATGGATATCCTCCTGGCTATAAACAGAAGCCACGCCAAAATGTCCCTCAAACTGGTTCTGTCAATCAGATTGCTGATGATTCCGATGGCAAACCACCTGCACCTGTTGGGAACTTTGTTCAAAATCTCAATGCCAGTCAATACCAGCAATTGATGAGCATGCTGTCCAACCACATGGCTGCCTTTGCCAGCACCGATTCACAATCTCCGCTCATAGGTTCTTGTTCAACAGGTACCTGTTTTTCCATATCCTTGGATCACTCTCTATCTTCTTCTCGATATTGGATTGTTGACTCAGGTGCCTCTAGACACATATGTTGCTGTGCTGATCGGTTTGTCTCCTTAACACCTATTTCTAATTCTACAGTCACCTTGCCTACTAATACTCATCACATCACATGGAATTTTCCGTGATATATGGATGTCTTCTACTTTGGTTCTTAAGGACGTTTTATATTTACCAAAGTTCAAGTTCAATCTAATCTCTGTCGATGCTCTCATTTGTAACACTCGAGATTACAAAGAACATTCTTTTCCACTCATTTTCTCATTCAGGACACTCACAGCCAGATGATGATTGGCAAGGGTAATAAAGTGGCTGGTTTATATGTTCTTGATTCCAGCGACCTTATTTCCTCCAATCAGTGGCTGGTTAATTCTGTGACTACACCTAGAACCGCTCAGTTGTGGCATGAAAGGCTTGGTCATCCTTCCTGGCAGACGTTGGAGCCCTTAAGAGACCGGTTACAATTTAGTTCAAATAAATGTTCAGATGTTTGTTACATTTGTCTTTAGCAAAACAGAAAAGATTGTCTTTTGTGTCTCACAATAATAGGTCATCTTCTCCCTTTGATCTCATTCACTGTGACATCTAGGGACCCTATCATGTTCCTTCTCATAGTGGACATAGATATTTTGTTACTCTTGTTGATGATTGTAGTTGATTTACTTGGGTTTTTCTTCTTAAGAATAAGTCAGATGTTATAGCCATTGTTCCCAGATTTTTCAAACTTGTAGAGACTCAATTCAATACTCAAATAAAACTTTTCCGTTCTGACAATGCTAGAGAATTGCATTTTGATGATTTTCTTGCTGATAAAGGAGTGTTGCATCATTTCTCTTGTATTGAGACACCTCAGCAAAATTCTGTTGTTGAGAGGAAGCACCAACATTTATTGAACGTAGCTCGTGCTTTATATTTTCAGTCTCGAGTTCCATTGGAATATTGGACAGACTGTGTCCTGGCTGCAACTTTTTTGATTAACAGGACCCCTTCAAGACTCCTTTCTAATAAGACGCAATATGAGATTCTTCATCAATGCTCTTTTGATTACTCATATTTGCGTGTCTTTGGTTGTTTGGCTTTTGCTTCAACATTGGAGTCTCATCGTCTCAAATTCCAGCCCCGGGCTCGAATGTGTGTTTTTCTGGGTTACCCTGTTGGTATGAAGGGCTACAAACTCCTTGATGTTCATAGTAAGCAAGTGTTTGTTTCTCGCAATGTGGTCTTCCACGAGACAGTATTTCCCTTTCACTCAATCACCCCAGCAGATAAGCATCCAGATTTTTTTTTCTGACCTTGTCCTTGTAGTAACCAAGAAAATCCCAGAATTTTAATAATGTAATTCATGTATTTAAGTCAAGGATTTTCCTAGAAAATCATTATACTATGTACATTTTGTGATTGAAGGATTTATGGAATTAACATCCATTCATTCCTAAATTACAGAGCAGATTCACGTTAAGTTCACGTTTTTTTTCTATCAAGTAAATTCAATCGATAAATTCTCACCGTACTTAAAACGGAAGAATTTCCAATCTGATCTGATTTGAGAATCTTAATTTTAAGAATCTCTAAGCACAAGACAAACTAGCATCCAAAGATCCCGAGATACGGGAGAAAATATAATCACAAGATAATTTTTTGCCAGTTTTAATGAGTAAATTTAGAAAGTAGACAAAGGTACAAGGGTTAGGTTTATTTTTCTCTCTCCTTCCCTCACTTGGCCGGCCAAAATTGAGGGGTTATAGCCAAAAAATTTGGCTAGTGAAGTGTGCTACATGGACTTCATGATGAGATGTGATGAGAGAGGGAATAGGACTAATGATTAGTTTTTTCTCCTTTTCTCTTCACTTGGCCGGCCATCCTTAGGAATTGATATCCAAAAATTTTGGTTATATGTTGAGTATGTTAGAAGGTTACAAGTTAAGGTGATGGGATAGTAGTGGTTGAAGGGGAATTAATGGCAACATGGGCTTCTTCTTTTCTCCTTCCACAACCGGCCAAGATTTGGGGAAATTGAACCAAAATTTGGTTGATTGAGAGAGTTGATGTGGTGTTAAAAAATAATTTCCAAGTGCCTATAAAAGGAACCACCATAGGATAAGCCTCATTTTTTTTCCCTAGCTTTTCTCTCCCCCTCAAAATCGGGCCATACCACACTCCCCCACTCTTCTCAAATATTTTCTCCTACTCTCCCAATCTTGAGCCACTACAAACCATAGAAGAAGAAGAAGAAGAAGGAGATCAATGGGTCTAGGAGGAGTCTAGACAAGCATTTTTTCAAAGGGTATAACTCTAAATCGTTTTTTTTTTTTATTTTTTATGTTTTAGTAAAGTTTGAAATGTAGAAATATTCCTCTTAAATTTCCTTATACTTTCTAGTTCCAAGCCAATAACAAATCTTAGAGGAGTTCAAGGTTTTCAAGGGAGAGAGATAGTTCTTCAAGGGTAAGCTCTCAAACTCTTCTCCATTAATTTCTAGCCAACTTTAAGCTTGGATTTGTGGATGTAAATTTGTGGTTCTTGAGGAGATGAGTTGTAATAAGGGTGTGTGAGTTTTATGTTGGTTTTGTGAGTTTAGAGGTTAGCTTGATGTGGTATGTTTATGCTTGATCTAAGTTGCTTATTTTCGGATTAGAGGGAAAAAATTTCCGGTGACTTTGACCGCGAAAATGAGGGCCATAGAGTGAGATTTTTCAATGTTTTAAAATTTGAACTTATAACCCTAGATGTTTTGAACATTTTCGGTTACTATGACAAAACCTAATTTTTACTCTAAAACCAAGTTTGAAGTCATTTTTGTAAAAACGGACAAGCTGTCCAACACAGCTTCAAAAAAAAAAAAAAAAAAAAAAAAAAACGGGCAGCCACTGATTTTACACAAAAGTAAGAATTTTAGATTTCGATGAGATGAAGAAATTTTATGAAGAAAATATTTTCAAAATCTGACCCTAAGAGGTACTAAAACACAGATTCCCAAAACGGCACAGTTTTTGACTAAAACAGTTTCAAGAAAAAACAGCAGCCACGGTTTTCAGCCAAACGATGCCTTTAGAGGCCGAATTTCAACTTTCACCAAAAACAAAAATTTTAGATCTCGATGAGACAAGAAGGTTTCATGAATAATGAAATTTTGAAATCCGACTCTAAAATACAGTAAAATGCTGATTTCAGAAACTGCACAATTTTTAACGAGACAAAAATAAAACAGTGTCGATTTGAACAAAAAGTTATAAAAGAACCCGAGATAGAATTTCAGTAATACACAACGACATTAAACCTCATTTTAATGAAAGTATTCATAAAGGAAGTTTTCAAGAAAAAGATACTTTCTTTAAAGAACATAGGGGGTTACCGACCGTATTATCCCGACGGGCACCTACGAGCCCAATACGATAGGTCCGTAGAATTTTGAAGATTTAAGGTTTGAATATTTTATTTAAGAAAGTAATTTTGTATATTATGTTTATTATAAGACCTTTAAAAAAAAAATGTTCCGTAAAACTTGTAAGAAATTTCAGTAAGTACAAGTTAAAAAGTTAGTTACAGTGGCAGCCTAAGGGAGGGTCGTCACAGTTGGTATCAGAGCCGGTATCCTGCCATCCTACTCCACACCGTCACGTGCCTACTCCGCCCCAATCCAAGTAAGTACAAGTTCATGTAAATAATATATTATCATTAAATATTAATGTTAATACTATTACATTACGATAGAGTATGGCTGCACCGATAGACCCCGGGCAGATTGAGGAGGATCGGAGGGCTACGATCGCATTCGTGGACATACGTGTGCATACATTCTCTGGTCACCGTCAGCCGTACCTACTAATGGAATGGATCAACATGATGGAGATCGCGTTTGAGGTTTGCCATGTCCCTGAGTGGTTGAGAGTCTGACTAGCTGCATCAAAATTATTGGGGCACGCCCTGGCCTGGTGGCTCGGGAAAGGAGCTGAACACTAACCCCTTAGTTGGGGAGAATTCAAGCAAGAAATCAGGGCTGAGTATGGGCCAATATTGTACGGTGCTATTGAAGTACATGCCCCGGGAGTGCAGAGAGATCCTCACATCTGAGAGGATATGCAAAGAAGACAGTATGAGGCTTTTAAGGCCATTTGGGATTCTTACAAGGGAGAGTCCATGGCTCATTACTGCCAACGTTTTTGGGACTCCATGCTGCCCATCATACCTACCCAGACCCTGTTTTCAGAGGTTAGAGATTTGATCTGGAGGGGGGTATCCCAGGACGTTCGGGACTTAGTTGCTTACCCTGGACAATACTATCACATCCAGCAGTTCCTGGAAGAAATAATAAGTGGCGAGGAGGAGCTACACCATGCCCAGCAACAACTCCAGGAGAATGTCGCAGCGGCAGCAGTAGTAGCTCAGCCGGAACAGGACGCAGCACCGGGATATCATGCAGATGATGATGAAGACGATGATGAGCCAATAGACTACATGTCTGAGGACTATGATGATGAAGTACCAGAGCATGTCATCATCGCGAGCGATGATGAGTACACAGAGGAGGAGGATCCCTCAGAGGATGAGATGTTCGGCGATGAGGGGTTCTCAGATGGAGACGCGGAGCCTGAGTCTGGATTATCGTCTGACTGATAGTGTCACCGACAACATATCTTGCCTTTTGTATAGGATACTTTTTGTATCGTGAGAAGTGGTAGCCACTCTCACCTACGTTGGGTATAAAATTTTTATTTCTTTGTGTATAGTGAGAAGTGATAGACACTCTCCGTAGGCGTTACATGACATTTTGTACTGTGAGAAGTGATGACCACTCTCACCCTGACCAGACTAGGCATTTTGTTATTATATCATGGGAAGTGGTAGCCACTCCTAACAGATATGTTGATATATGTAGATGATACGGGAAGTGATAAACACTCCCGACAGTTATGATTACAAGTTATGAAATCAAGCTTATATGAAATTAAAAGTTTATGCGTAATTAGAGCAAATTCTATTTATGAATCAAGAGTGTAAATCAGAATGAAATCATGTATCAAGTAAACAAGATTTTATGTACCCTTACCATGATATGAATGCAATCCGTATACAGACATAATTTTAGACGTAGACAAAGATAAAGACTTACATAGTACTTTCTTGAATGAAGGACCATGGTTCGACCACGAGCACAAGCGGCTCGAATCCAGGCCGAGGTTGACCGGACCAGGTCGATGGCGGAAATGAGACAGTTTGCTACAAGCGCAAAGAACAAGAGATGAATGCCTTGCGTGAACAACTAGCGCCGTCGGTCGGGCACCACCGGTGGAGGCGAACCCACCCGCGAAACCCACCTACACGGAAAACCCCCGCGGTAAAGGCGGTCATAACGATCGGGAGATACCGCCTGCACCGATCGCACATGTAGAAGTCAAGGACATGATCATCACCAGCAGAGGATAGGCGTTGGATCTCAACCTTAGAAAGCTTGTGAATTTTTTCTCTCTAGGAACCCGCTTTGTATCTCAAATGCGTGAATTTTTCCCAGCTTCCTTAACTTTCCTCGTATACGCCGCCATCTTCTCATCCCCTGTCATGCATCGCCTTTTACTTGATTCACAATGAGTTGGGAATCATTGAAGATGTCGAGCTTTCGCCGCGGGTGATACGCCAATCGAGTCCAAATGGCAAGCCTCGTGCACTACTGCCGTTGTTGGATCTGGGGAATTGTAAATCATGGCGAGGTGACCATGTGTCCTTCCGGGCGGTGTAGCACCACCCGCACTTTCGCCATTATTGTTACGCTAGTCACCAAAGGCGTCGAGCTTCTATACTTTTCTACTGAGGGGGCATTGGTCAAGACCTGGATCATCAGGCTTGGAAGTAGTGTCAGAATTTCCTTTTGTCCGCGATCTAGCGCGAGGGCTTGTGCTCCATCCGGGGATACCTGAAATTGCGTTAAGGAGGCGCTGTGGCGAATATTAACGTAATTGCACCTTCTTCTCTTGATTAACACCAAAACTAACGGCGTGTTCGAAGGCCGCCAGTAAAGGCTCAAAGACTTCCCGGTCATTGGTTTGGGCCAAGATATGAGGCCTACCAAGGTGTTCCTTCACCGATGGATGCCCGTTCGCACTCTTCCATCCATAGAAACGGCTTTGCTTCCCCTCGAGTATTGAAGAATGGAACGACTTGTCCGTGGATTTAGAGATAAACCTACTCAAATAGCGACCCGGCCGTCAACTTCGGACCTCCTTGGGCTTCCTTGGCGATGCCATGTCGAGGAGGGCCTGAATCTTTTATGGATTGGCCTCGATCCTCGGGTGCTCACCATGAAGCCCAAGAACTTCCTGAACCGAGCCAGCAAGGCATACTTCCGAGGGTTCACCATTCATCTGTCGACGTTAAGCACATAATCGAACATTCTCCTCGTGTCTTCCTCATGGTCTTGACTCTCTTGCTCTTCACCAAAGATGTCATTGACGATACCTCCATTGACCTCCCAATTAACCCTACGAACATTTTGTTAACGAGGCGTTGGTATGTCGCTCCGGCATTCTTGAGGCCAAAGGGCATCACCACAGCAACATTAGAGCCCTACATGCGTGATGAGCGGCGTATGCTCTTTGTCGCGGTCAAGCATGGGTATTTAGTTGTACCACTGGTAGGCATCCATGAAGCTCAAGCTCGTGCCTGCTGTGGCGTCGACCGTATTGGTCAATTCTGGCAAGCAGAAAGTTGTCCTAGGACATAATCTTTGTTCAGGTCGGCTGAAGTCGATGCTGCGTCGTCCTCCCCATTTGGCTTCTTCACCGAGTGGGTTGGACACCCACTCGGGGTATAGGACTTCTCGGATAAAGTTATTGTGTGAGCTTGTCCACTTCCTTCATGAGGGCCTCGGACCTCTCGGCGTTCATTGGTCGGCGTTTTGTCTCTTGGTGGGAACTTGTCGTCGATATTCGGCCAGTGACACATGGCGTGGGGCTTATCCCTTCCATGTCCTCGTGCGTCGGGCGAACCGTCGGTTTCCTTCAAAAAATTTGACCAGCTTCCCCGGTCACGGGATTCCAACTCTGAGCCAACTCTCGGTGATTCAGTTGGGTCCCTTCCGTCCAGCAGGGACCTCGACCAGCTCTCGTTGGTCCATCTCGGACTTTTCTTGGGGAATCTTGGATCTAGGTCGGGGCCTTCCGTCTGATGCCGACCATTCGCGACCTCTCATTACTGCGTGGGCTGAGCGTGATGGCGGATCATTCGAAGTAAGTGAGCCTCGACTCCTCTTTTTGGTTCCCCTTGGCTTTCTTGAATCAGCTCGGCGTAAAGGGAACTTCATCATCTGACGGTGGTAAATATCATAGCCCGTAATACCCTAGGGTCGGGGCGTCCTATGACCACGCTGTATTGGTCGCCCTTCACCACCACCAGGAATTTTGACATTACGGTCGAGGTGTGCGGTCGGGTCCCTAATGGTCATAGGTAGCTAATGGCTCCTTCCGGGATGACGCTGTCTCCAGAATCCGCACAGTGGTCACCGCTCGAGCCTCGAGCGAATCCCCATCTTATCGAGGCAATCCGCGCATAAAATGTCCACGGAGTTGCCATTATCGACTGTGGATGCGGCATAATGTGTGGTTGCCGATCATGGCCTCGACCACCAAGGCATCACCTGCGGGAAATGTGTACACCTCAGCGTGGACCTCGGAGAAAGTGATCTCGGGGTCCCTCGACGAGCGACCTGGATTAACGCCTCCGAGATGCATGAGCTCGTTGAATTTCTCCTGGCCTCAAGCGTATTCCTTCCAGCACGCCGAGATGCCGCGAGGTACGGTCCCCTCAATATCGCCCTTATGACGCCAACCGGTTCGAGGGATTATCGCGGTTATCCGCCTATTCTCGTCACGTCGGTCGTCATTAAGCCTATTGTTTTTTAAGCGATCGGCTCGATGTTCGCGAGCCTCCGTCGGATAGTAGCCTTTCGACCTCGTCCTGGGTGGTACCAGCAGGCCGATGGTGTGACCCAGCCTCGCCGTGGAAGCGGCAATATCTGTTCGGATTTCTCCGTGCTGGGTCGCCCCTCATGGGTGGAGGTCGACGTAATACCTAGAGGTGGCTAATCTCGTGGTAGACGACCTCGATCCCCATTGTCAGAGGGATATAGGCGTCATACCGTTGCGGCTTGGGCCGCTTTGTTTCCCCCTGGCTCGTCGAGGCATTGCCGCCTCTATTATTCAGAGTCGGGTTGTGCTTGGGCTCGGCTTGCACCTGGGGGGGACCCCAGCGCCTCTTGCCGTTGTTCTGACTGTTGGCTTGGTGATAAGTTGATTTTTCATCAATTTATCCAAATCATTTATTGTAGTTTTTGAGCTTATTTCAGTTAATTTGTCACTAGTTTTACGTTTGCGTTAATCTATTTTGTAGGATTTGCAAAGTGGAAAAATCAAGTGAAAAAGATAAAAAGTCGCTGAAAATCTCCAATTTGTGTGCGTTGCGGTAGAGAAGCAAAGCTATAGCCTGCGTCCTCCAGAGAACAATCCGGTAGCAAGTGAGCTACAAGGCTGCGGTACCAGCGTCAGCCGCAGCCGCCTCGCCCACGCACGCCGCTTAGGCGCTAGTTTCAATGCGCGCTTAAAGCGCCGCATCTAAGAGCCAATGAGACGCGCCGCTTAAGCGCAAGAGTCAATCGCCGCCAGGCGCCGCATTCCAAATCATGAGGCGCCGCTACCGAAACAAGACGTCCGCGGCTTAGGCGCCGCACTGAAACCCTACCTCCTAGCATGACGCTACAACGCAAATAAGGCCTTTCGAATTTGGAGAGTTTTGCATCATATAAAAGGAAAAAGGGAACAGAAATTAGGGGGGAAAGAGAGATAGAGGATTGAAGCAGACACGGCAAGAACCCTAGAACTAAAGAAAAAAGCAGCTGGAACCAAGGACTTTTCTGGAGATTTTTAAGGGGATTCAAGGAGTTTGAAGGCTTCAGAGGAGATTATCCATCAGGAGTTTTTCATTACTTTCTCCCTTTTGTATTTCTTGAATTATCATTTAATTTTCTGCTTTAACTATGGATTTTTGGTATTTTGTAATTGTGTATTTGATTTTGAGCATGGATAGCTAAACTCCTCACGCTAGGGGGGTTTTGATCTAATTTAATGAAAGCTTTATTTTAAGAATCTGTTTGCTTATTGAATGTGTTATACTCAAATCTTTTGTATCTCTTGTGCTTAATTTGTAATTTAATTACCCATTAGATTAGAGACCTTAGATGTATGAAATTAGGCTTGGGAGAGTTAATTACATACGTTGAGAATTAAGAGACGCAACCTAAGGAGATATTGAGTCGGGAGGCTAGTATAACCTTAGGAGATCGAATATGGGCAAAACTTAATGAATGCATAATTGGTTAAATTAATAGGGATATTAGTTTAATTAATTTAGCATATTATTTCACTTAGCACTCGGGAGAGGGAGTGAGATTATTTTAGTACCCATGATTTAAGATTGGAAGTAACACATCAATAAGTGACAGATTTAGATAATATAGCATAATTAAGTGAAGTCAAATTCCCCCTAGCTCATTCTATCACAGAGATCCCTTCAATCCAATTCATTTTGGCATCCGTTGATTGCATATTTTAATTAGTTACGTTGTTCAATTTAGTTTTAATTCCCTTATTCTATATTGTCTAGATAAAATTGATTTAGATTAATAGCAATACTTAGCTCTTTCCTAGTTAACAATCCTAGAGGATGATACTCGATCTTCGGATCATTATTACTTCGCGATTCGTACACTTGCGAGCACATACGCTATTCTAAGCAAAGTTTGCAATAAAAATTTATTCGCGTAGCACTTGGCCGACCTCCTCCTTGACAGGGGCCACCGCCTTGCTCTTAAAGGCCCTCTTGGCCTCCTCGGCGTTGATGAACCCCTGGGCCCTCGTCAAGAACTCTTGATAAGTATGAGGCGGCCTCCGGTCGAGGTCCGTGCTGTAGGGGATGTCCTTTTTCATACTGGACAGTGCCCCCATCAGAGCCACTTCATCGGAGATTCCCTCGGTGGCTGCGACCTGCTCCCCGAAACGAGCTATCCAATCCTTCAGGGACTCATTAGGTCCCTCGTATACTCTTGACAGGTTCTGCTTCGGTGGGATGTACTTCTTGACACCTATGAACTGAGTCAGGAAGGCGTTCTTCAGGTCATCCCAACTGATGATGGAGTTCGGTTTGAGAGACCTGAACCACCTCCTCGCAGAATCGGAAAGGTGATTTCTGAACGCTTGGCACATCACCTCCTCGGGGTATCCATGCACGACCATGTGCCCTGTGTACACCTCGAGGTGGTCGTCCGGGTCGCTCCTTCCATCGTACAGTGGAATGGGGGGCGACTTGTACTTGTCTGGGAGTGGGACTCGGATGATATTCTCTGTGAACGGATGGTCATGGGACGTGTACATCTTTGCGTCGACATTTACTGCCTCGGCCACCTTCCCCACAACCTGTTCAAAGTTGTTCAGTCGGCTCCCCATATGCTTTTCTAGCCTAGCCATCTTCTCGGCCAAGGCCTTGGCGGGTCGAGGGTCACCTACTCGACTATCACCGATTTCCTCGGTGTCATCGTGTTGGTCACCAATCTCTTGGTTCCCATCAACGGCGTTCACCGGGATCGTCGGCCTGTCTTCGAGCAGCGGCATTGAGTTCCGCCCTTGGTCTCGTCCGGCAAGGGCCGTGGCCATTCTTTCCACGGCTACGACCAGCGTTTCGACCTGTTTCTGGAGCTGGTCGATACGGTCTGGGGGGGTCGCTGCGGCCGTCGGGAGCGGGTTCGCGGAAGTCTCGGCAGCGGTGGACTCCTAAGCTGCCTGGGCTGACGGGTTGGTCGTCTGTAGGCAGTTTGTAGGAGGCATAATGTGGATTTCAGGTTCAAAGCTGACTTTCAAGCTGGATTAAATTTCTGGGCTAAACGCCCTCCTTCTAGCACCAATTGTTGACGGTGTTTTTCCGACAACTCGTGATATCCTCCCAGAATCACTCACAGTTACGTTAATCACAAGATTGTGAAATGAGCATGAAATAATACAGAAGAAACAACAAATTTATAGTGGTTCAGCAATAATATTGTGCCTAATCCACTTGTGCATGCACTATATCCTTGAGTTGAGTACAAGTATTCTATCTGTAATACAAATGGTTTCTAACCCTTTTTTTGGGTTCTTTTCGTTCTATTTATAGTGTCTCTCATACGGTTGCACATTCCCGGTTCCCAAGAGAGAAGCCATTTCCCATCCTCGGTCTCCGTGAGGGTAGGTGAGTTCTCATGATGGCTTATCCTTGGAAATTCGACAGATCTCCCCAGACTAACACCTAATTTCCTGACTTCAAAAGTAGCCGTCAGATCAATACTTCCCTCCTCAGGTTGACGTGACCTCTGGCAGCCGACATTGATTCCTCGACGTCGCTTCATGTGCCCGTAGAGACCTTACCCGGCGCCCCTCCTCCTGTGGCCTCTCTCGACGCAGAGGGCACATCCGCTACGCTTTACCTCATTGCCAACAGTCGATCCTCCGCAGGGAGTTCCTCAGCGTCGGTCAAGAGGAGAACTGGTCGAGGTATCGACCATGGCGTAACAGAAATCAAGAACGCATAACCTCTAGAGCTTCTCTCTCCTCTAGAGTTTCTCTCTCTATGTTCTCTCTTACACCGACCTCTCTCTAGAAAAAGAAAACAGTACAAGCTTACTATATATTCCAGATTTAGTTTTAACAGATTAATAAGACTCTAATCCTATTGGTTGATTCCAAAACTAATATGTTTGCAGTATTATTCCTATATACTACAGTACACAGTAACCATATAGAGCTGCCCACATGTTTGTCCATGTGTCTTCACTTCTTTTCCTTCCTCTGTTGACTATTAAAATCCTAGCCAATTTTAAAACAGCTATAAATTCAGCCTCCGTTGTTGAAAGAGACAAAACACATTGATGTAAGACTTTACGTATACTTTGTTAGAGAAGTAATTGAATAGGGTGAGGTGAATTTGGTGAAGGTGACCACAGAGAAAAACCCAACTGACATGCTTACAAAGCCATTGTCAAGTTTCAAATTTGAGAATTGCTTAAAGTTGCTTCGAGTAGCAGACTGGAAAAAGACATGTTAAAATCAAGCCAAGTGGAGAATTGTTGTAAAATTGGCTAGGATTTTAGACAACTCAACAAAGGTAGGAAAAAAACCTTATGGGGTGAGGCGGTCAGTTTTTCCGGTTTGAAGATTGGTTTTATAAACGGCAGTCTAGGGTTAACGAAGATTAGTAGGGTCCTTGGTGGTGATATAGACGAGATGGTTAGAGGCAATGCATCCACTATCTTCCATGCATGCGGACACCATTGAATGTGGTTGTACCAAAAACATCAGCCAAACTGAAGACTTTGATTTTGAGTGAAGTGTTGTCATTGAAGCGGAGAGCTATATGAAGAGTTTTGAGGTTGCCTCGTTCGGAGACAAAGACCATGCCCGAGACATGACCCGAATTGACATCGTCCTCATTCACTTCTAAAGCCAATTTTGGGCTTTTGAGAATTGTCTTGAGAGCTGCCGGTGGAATTACTTGGGCGTCGCAGTTGTAGGACACTCCGTCGGTCATGTGAAGCTCATCTTTCTTCAATGACGGTGGAATTGGGCACGAGAATATGTCCAAGGGCACCGGTGGTCAATATGTCATGAAAAAGGCAATGCTACCTCTCTTTTTATGATCTGCCATATCTAAGATTTTCTTTTTTGGCTCTAGGAAATTTTAGTGTAACTCAGCAAACTCTTTACCTTGAGATGCACAAAAGGACATTGGTGTATATAGTGTCCGTTACTGCTAATCAGTAAGTTTCTCCGTAACATTATCAAGGATCATTTGGTAAGAGGATTTAAATTGAACAACCTTTTGGGTTTGAGCCCAATACGAGTTTTTGTGGGCTTAAACACCTTGAGAATTTAAAGGGGACTAGCGTTCAAAAATCTTTTTACTTGAGAACCTTGGTTCTAAAATATCATGGTTCAAACTCATTTTTACTTTATGTAAAACAAACACGGTTTTGAACCTGAATCGATCAAACCCTTAACACCCTCCAACCAAACCACCCGTATTATTTTTCAACTTTTAATATAATTCTTTTAAGGGAACCTTGAAAATAAAAGCTACCCTACACGAAAAAGAATATATATAATTCCCTTTATTCACGTTAAATCTTTTTTTTTCTTTTTTTATTAAGCGAAATTCACAAACAGTGCTCCTAGCTTTAACTTCTCTTCTTTTTAGCAATTCACAAACTGTTAGGAAAAAGAAAAATAAGAAGAAACAACTAATTAAAGAAAACTTGCTTTTTTTTTTTTTTTTTTTATTTAGGTTCATTGATTCCTAGCTTCGGATTGAAATAAAACAGACCATCTAGTGGCCGTTAAACTACGTAAACAGGTACCAAAAAGACTCAACATAACCCACAACTTCTACAGATCAAGTTAATCACTCGAAAAGACAAAACGCATTTCCAAAGAAGGATTCTATTAAAAAGAAAAAAAGTTAAACACAATAGAATGAGTTTAGTTGTCACGTTGGATTGGTAGCTTCTAACTTCCTAAAGTAATTAACTTTGGTTAAAGATAATTAACAAATTATTCCTAGCTTTATAAGTTTTCTCTTTTATCTAATTCACAAACGAATAAATGAACAAGTAAAGAATCCCACTCTTTTTTGTTTGTACAATAGTATAAAACATATTATGATGAGGGCGAGGCTTTTGGTATTCAAAAATACTTAACTGGATAAGGTTATACTTTTTCCTTTTTTTTTTTTTTTTTTTTTTTAGTTAAAGTTTGAGAATTATACGGTGTTGAAATAAAAATAAAAGATTTTGTAGGAAAACAACTATTAATATTCGTTTCGGAGCTCTGATAACAGCGTCGTTCAATAGCATTAAAGCTCTGAATGATTCATTACTAGGCCGTACGTATGCTTCAATATTCATTAGAAAATTAACAAATTAAGTAGTCAAAACGAACCAAATTAACGCAGTAAAACTGTAAAACAGACCTAGAGACACAACTTTTAAGGAAAGTTATAATCACTCGATATTCATTTCCCTATAGAATATAGCAAGCACTTATAAATATATAAAAAGATAATAACATATTCTTGGACTTTCATTAATAGGTCTAAGAATTTAGTTGAGTCAAAGTTCGTACACCATAATTAAATGTTTTTGACAGTTATCAAGCTCTTGAAATAAAAGACCAAGACAAGGTAAACTGTGTAGTGCAACATCGTTCAGAAAAGTTATAAGTAATTGCTTATAAGTGAAGACATTATTCTTTAATGGTATGTCCTTATGGGGAAAAGTCTAAGAGCAAAATCGTACAGACTTAGGCACGAAATAGACAATAACATATCAGGGGCAGGTGTGGATTGTTACAATTGGTATCACGATTATAATTCAATTAGAAGTGTGACCAACAAAATGTCGGGGCTTAAAAGATGGGGTGATGGCAAAAGTGATCAATCTCTTGAGGCAAAAGAGGTAAGACAAGTTAAGCTGTAAAAACCACATAGCCTAGAGAAAGTTTTACGTGATGGTTTATAAGGACACTAAATGTGCAATTTCACATTGCCTGAATAACGTTATATATAAGTGATGGCTTATAAGAACACCATCTCTCAATGGGTACGAGACCTTTTAGGATAAGAGCAAAATCATGCTGATTTTTGCCCAGAAAGGATAATATCATTCAAGCAAATAAGTAATTGAATAAATAAAAACAGAGAAAAAAAAAAAGAAAGGGTATCTATGTGGATAAAATTCTAAATATGTAATTGAATAAATTCCCATTTTTAAGATGGAATATTGAATAATTAGGCTTAAATCATACTTATATATCATTTCAACTGAAAACAAGGTGTATACATACGTGGATTTAACGTAAGAGAGTCCATAAATTTATGCTCACTATATTGATCTTAGGCTCTAAGTACGACATTTGTGCGTTTGTTGATCTCTTTTTTTTTTTTTTTTTTTTTTTTTTTTGCTTTTTGGTTTTAAAAGCAATTATTTACAGTTAAGCTATATCTCTTCAAATTCCTTCTAGAGAAAGATTAGTTGTGTTCAACAAAAACCGATTCCACGACGATAAAGTTATATGCATATGTGAAGCAAGAACTTGCTGCCGACCCCTTTGGTCCCCTCAGTGGAGCTCTTAGCTACTACATCCAGATAGCCATTCAGGCTCTCATCTCCGTGGACAAGATACTCAATAAAAGTCGTTGAATGCATGCATGTGTGCTTAATTTCATTTCTTTTTTTTTTTTTTTTTTGCCATGTATCCTCATGTTTTTACTTATGCATGCCCTAGCCAGGGAAACCGATCGAGTGGTGTGTTTTGTTAATATGGTTCTTTATTTTATTTTATTTTTATTTTAACTGAGTATTGTATGGTTTGTTCTTGAAATATATATATAATCATTAGTAAACAGTTGTATTTTGTATTTTTACGTTTCAATAGTTTTACCGGTTTTTTATTTATGCAACTTCATTCTTTTTGCATAATCTTGCAGGGAAACATAAAATGAAAAGTAACTTTTTAAATAATACAAAATTAATGACCACAAGGCAAAATGATATATATATATATATATATATATTATGAATGACAAGAGAGAATAACAGATATTAAACCTTAGTAGCTAGTACATCCGAAATAGGCTGGCCAAGAAAGATCATTAAATACTGAAACTACCGATTTAAGTCTTTTTATCAAGTTTTATTATTAGATAGATTAACAATTTAGTAAAACTTGAAAATAAACATAAAAAGAACATAAGGAGATGCTATCGTGATTTGGTAACCACCTACGTTCACGGGGCCACGTCTAAACGTTTGAATAATCTACTAAGTAAACAGTGTTACAACTCAAATGGATTTAAGTAACCCGAGACTTCCTCTTTAAGTATGACACCTATGAACTTGCCTAGTGATCTCTTCTCGACTTAACGTTGAAATTCCTTCAACTCAATCAATTTTCTCCCGAAAATCCAAATTCTTTCTCCTGAAGAAATATCAAAAACAATGACAGTTACAAAATGATTTAACTCATTGTATAGCTGAAGTTTTGCAAGACGTGTTGAGATAAATGTCAGACTTTAATTAAATAGCCAAAATAATCCAACTGTCGAAATCTTCAAAGCAATCCATTGTGTAGTACCTATTATAGATTTTGTTGCAACAAATATTGCAACAAAGCTGTAAAGTCTGACTTGAGATCAACTTTCCTGATACTTGAAAATTTTCCATTTAAGATAGAATGAATATGGACGAATTCCTTCGAAACATGGATAGTCCGAATAACTCAGCATGATGTTCTTTGCCAATCAACCATTCCATCGATTTTCAACTTACTAAAGATACTCAAAAATTGACTTTAATCAAATCAAATTAATTCAATTGATTTAAACAGTTTCCAAAAAAACTGAACTTTCCCAAAATGATATTAATGTACAGCTGTCATTCAATCTTCAATGAGATCAATCACTAAAAGATGCCCAAAATAATAAAAAAACTAATCAAATCCGAGATCAATCCCTTTGACATTTTTGGCAAAACATTAAACAAAGGAAACTGTTCGGATAAACACAAACACACTAAAAGTCAACATAATCAATCATCAAAGTAAAGAACTCCCCCTCAATAAAGTTGTAAAAAATAATTGTTAGAGAGATTGTAATATATCTCTCAATTTCGATATCACAAAGTTGGCCTAAAGCACAGCGCGCACAAGCGCGTGCTACAGCGTACAGGAGCATGCGCTGCAGCGCGCCTCTTAGGCGTTGCAGCCTGCGCAAAATAGCGCTCGGGTTTGTTTTGCAAAGGTCGAGCACTGCTGCGCACAACAGCGTGCGCTGCAGCGCGCCTCTTGGGTACTACAGTGTGCACAAAACAGACCTCTCGGGTCTGTTTTGTGAATCCCAAGCGCTATAGCATGAATGTCATCCGCTACAGCGCAAAATGCTAACAGAAAACGTGTTTTCGTGTGTTTTAGTGATCTAAAAGGTCTTAAACCGTTGCATCGATTTGTGATATGTTTTCTCACATATCTGAGTACTTATTAACAATAGAAATAACTATTGTTATAAGTACATCAGCATATAAAAAATAACTTTCAAATTTGAAAAGGTTTCTTTTTGTGAAAGGTTGTAACTTTTAAAGAGGATGGATGCATCCCTGTCTTTAAATGAATGATTTCAGAAAATACAGATTATGATTTGTTCTGGAACTCAATATTTTTGCTGGATATTATGTTCAAGGGTTTGTTGTATCTTGGGGGTAATTTGCCATTAAAACTCATTAACAAACTTTGAGAAGTGAGGGCAAATAAAGGCTTAAAAGAAAGTATTCCTATACGCCTCAAACCCTCTTCTTATTTTATATATTATTTTCATCCCAATTCTGAATTTCCCCATCAATAATAACACCAAAACAGCACCAGTTCTCCTCCTTTTTGTCAAAAGAATGCACAAAGCATTAATGAGTCGTGTGAAAAGACGAAGAAGAACCAGCAACTCTCCAAACTGCATCAATCTGATCATCTTCGAAAAACCTCAAAAAAAAAAAAAAAAGAACCTCTCTCATGTCTTCAAAGCCATCTGTTGCAGGATTTCTTGCAAGATTTCAAAATTATAATGTCCACCACAAAGTTGAGAAGATGAGGATGAAACATAGAAACTCGAATAAATTGCAAACTCTAGAAGCAAAACAACACGAAGTTTTTTATTTATTTATTTTTTTTTAAACGAGCAAAAGTGACAGCATAAACAAAAAGTTTTATTGCACCAAAATAAAAACTCATGATATTCTAACCCAATTTGCAAAAAGAATGAAACCAATAGAATAGCCCTGATTTTTTTTATTTTTTTTATTTTTTTTTATGTTTTATTTTTTTATAAACCTACTACAAGCATATGCAATGCTCTAGAAATTAGTGTCCACTCAAAGTTATATTAAAAAAAATATATATGTACTATTATCAATTTCATATCAAAGTAAAATTTCAATATGAACCAAATGTGACGACCCTAACTTTTGGTCATCATCTTATGCTCATACTTACCATTTCTTAACCTCTATGACGACCCTTATTATAACTTCTTAAAATTTCAGGCCATATTTTTTTTTTTCATTCTTACCATGTACGTTAAAATGTTGTAGCATTCTGACAACATTCTATTACATTAGTCATCAAAATACATAAAACACTATTTTATTTTACATATAAAGTTCAGCAGCGTTTTCAAAACACGTGATGCATCCACAACCCACTTGCCCACATTTCACTGCTACACCCTCTCTGCATGCCCAAAGATCAAGTTTTAGGGAGTCGGTGCTTTACACATGCTTCCTACAACATGAACAAACTTAATGAGCTTTACGCTCGGCAAAGTATCAATAGGTCATAACAGATGCAATAGTTATGCATACCCATATATGCATTAATATCATATAGCCTAGTACAGAATTCTCAACGACTTTCATTCTATATTTCTCATTCTTTTCATTCTTGTTTACGGATACCATACTGTTATATGGAATGGTTTTCGTGTTTCATTTTCTTGTCTTTTACTTCTTAGGGGCCCTGTCCTGTTGTACCATAGCGCGCATAACCAGTGAGGAGTGGGGTAGCTAACCAATCTAACTCAGTCACGGTTTCATATCTTTCATAGTCTCATAATAACCTTTCCTTCGAAGGCTGGTACAAACAGGACGTTTAGTCTCTTACCGTTTATCAATTTTCTCATTGAAACGGTAACTGTAGTTAAATCTTATGAATTTTTGCATTATTGAGCATTTATCATGAGATTAACTTTTCGTTAAAGTTTAACCTTTCATTTCTCTTAGTTTTGATCTCGACTTAACATCGATATATACTTTCTGCAGAACAAAGTTCTACGATTACATAAGTCTCGTAGATACTTACCTAACATAGTATCTAGCATTCACATTGTACCTATCACGCAAAATTCTACTATATGCACAATCTTTGTGCAACATAGAAAAGCAAGCTTGTTCATGATATAGCCATAGAAAAACTTTTGTACTTACCAAAGTTTCGCTAACAACACGTCCTTTGTCTCCCTTGACACTTTCCAACTTCAACTGTTAATCGGCCCTATTGCATAAATTTTTTGATCGTTAGATTTAGAATCTAAGATCAATAATTACTTTGAAATTTACTTCGGAAAGGTCTACAATCCTTATGTTTGGTATTCAATCTCAAACTATTTCCTATCTCAAGGATTTGCACTAAAATCGTGCAAATTACAATCATGGGCCTAATTTTCAATTTTGGTCTAAACTGTGAATTCTCATTGTGTTCAGTTTCTAACCATCACCGATTATCGAAACATCTTTCTTTTCACACTTTAGTCCCATATTCCTCTTGAAATCCAGTTTTAGTTCAATTTACTCAAACTAAATTTCGGCAGAGTTTCGCCTTATTTTTCTCATTTCCCGAGTTTTTAATAACTCGTTCTACTTCCGTTTTTGGTACCTGGAGTAAAGATTCACATTCCTGAGCACAGATTCCAACATAAAATTGAACAAAACATATGTTCTTTCTTAATCTAGGCTCATGGATTTTCGATAGAAATCCACCAAAACTTTATTCAATTGTCTTAACACTTACACCGTTAAACTCTTATTTTGATACTCTACAAAACCTCAGTTTCGATTTTTACTTTAACGGAAGTTTTTCTGAGATGGGTTACTATTCATCTAAATCAAGAAAATATAGAATTCTCACAAAAACTCTGAAATCTTACCTCCAGAAGTTGAGGTTTTTCCTCTAGAACGCCTCAGGTTATGTTTCTACCGGATTGAATGGAAGAAATTTCAGTGAAACTGCTTGATTTTCACAACTCTCTGTCTTCTTTTTTTTTTTTTTACGAATCACTCTCTGCTCTTTTTTTTTTCTTTCTTTCTTCGTAACTCTCTGTTTTTTTTTTCTAAAGCTTTCCTCTGTTATGCTTCACGTTGGCATTAGTAAGTTTATGTGTTGTTTTTTTTACGACTTGAGTTATCAAGCTTAACGTGAGTCATCCTCCAGCCAAGCGTACATAATGACAGGTGGTGTTGTTGGTATATATCCAACTACACCTCACCGTAACAACAATTCTTTTTACTTTTTACTTTTTTTTTTTAAACTAACGTACATGGAAAGGATTATATATATATATATATATATATATATATATATATATAACTTGGTTTTTCTCCTTTTCTTCTTAGTCGGCCACACGCAAATAAAACAAAGTGGCTTCTAATTCCTTCACTTCACGTTCTTAAGGCATAAATGAATATAATAATAATATTTCTTAAGAAACGTACTTAAAAATAATTATATATAATATATATATATATACCTATACAATAACTTTACATATTTTGGAAAATTTTACCCCGTACATAAAGTTTTTACATAACTTTTTCTTGATTACATCAAAATTCTACTACTTACTATTCCGGAAAAAATTTCGGTCAAATACTGACTGTCTGGATTAGACCTAAATTTTTCCCAGTCATTACACCAAATGCGTGAGTGTGAGAAAAAACTTGAATGAATGTCGTCCCCTTTTTGAACATCATCAATCTTAGCACTTTTAGTGGAAATATCGTAGTCTAATTTTACAGAAATATTGGAAAAAATATCGATATTAGTAGAAATATCAAAAACATTTACGTAAATGACAAAAATTTGCGTTAGAACATATTTTTAATACGATAGCATGATACATCCATAAACAAGTTTTATGTATGTGTGTGTGTATATATATATATATATATATATATATATATATATATATAGAAGGGAAACGCCTCGAGACTGCGGGGATGATGAAAGATGCAAGACTGATGGCGGACGACAACAGGCTGGAGGATGCTAAGGACATGCACGTAGACGCACAGAACAAGCTTCACGATTTTGTAGTGGGTGGTGGTGGGCCTAAACCGTTGATTGACATGATGAAACTTGATCAGCTGAAAGAGCTTCTAAGGTTGATGCAATCCCCGGAAATCTACAAGGTAGATCCTGGAATTGTCGTATGTGTCGTTCCTTAATTCCTCAATCTCAGATAATTGGAGTTTTCTTTGAATACCTGCAGCATTGAGATCAAAGTTAAGGGCCTTGATGGCCCAATAAGCTTTATGTTCGAGCTCGACAGGTAAATGATAGGCTTTCCCAAAGACAAGCCTATAGGGAGACATCCCAAGAGGAGATTTGTAAGCAGTGCGGTATGCCCAGAGAGCGTCAAGAAGACGTAAGGACCAATCCTTGCGGTCGGGGTTTACTGTCTTTTCTAGAATTTGTTTGATCTCCCTATTCGCCAACTCAGCTTGGCCATTCGTTTGTGGATGATAGGCAGTAGCAACCTTATGAAGTACACCGTACTTGCGCATAAGAGCCTCAAATGAACGGTTGCAGAAATGAGTGCCTTGATCACTGATGATAGCACATGGAGTGCCAAACCTAGATAACACATTCTCCTTTAAGAACTTAACAATTGTTGCATTATCATTGGTTCGACACGGCACGGCTTCAACCCATTTAGAAACGTAATCCACAGCGAGTAGGATGTAAAGGTACCCAGAAGAAGGTGAAAATGGACCCATAAAATCGATCCCCCAACAATCGAATATTTCGCTAACGAGAATCGGGTTCAAAGGCATCATATGGCGGCGGGACAAAGCACCCAACTTCTGGCACCGGGCACAAGAACGACAGAATTGATTAGTGTCTTTGAACAAAGTGGGCCAATAAAGACCACACTGGAAGATTTTTGCGGCGGTCTTTTTCACAGAAAAATGACCACCACATGCATCGTTATGGCAGAAGTTCAGGACACTAGTGATTTCATCATCAGCAATGCATCGTCTCATGATTTGGTCGGGACAGTTCTTGAAAAGATATGGATCATCCCAATAGAAGTTTTGTACTTCGACCAAGAACTTGCGTTTATCTTGTGCATTCCAATTAGAAGGAAGTTCGCCCGTCACTAGAATGAAAATATCAGTATTAGTAGAAATATCGTACTCTAATTTTACAGAAATATCAGAAAAAATATCAATATCGGTGGAAATATCAAAAACATTTACGGAAGTGACGGAAATTTGCGTTAGAACATACTTTTAATACGATAACATCAACATTAAAAAGATACAACCATAAACAAGTTATATATATATATATATATATATATATATATATATATATATATATATATATAGAAGGGAAATGCGTCGAGACTGCGGGGATGATGAAAGATGCAAGACTAATGGCGGACGACAATAGCCTGGAGGATGCTAAGGACATGCTCGTACACGCGCAGAACAAGCTACACGATTTTGTACTGGGTGGTGGTGGGCCTAATCCGTTGATTGACATGATGAAACTTGAGCTGAAAGAGCTTCTAAGGTTGATGCAATCCCCGGAAATCTACAAAAAAACAAGGGCACCCATTTGCACTCTCTTCTGAGAATTCTCATGCTCGCCAGCGTTTCCTGTGAAAGGTCGTGATGTGGAAAAACTATGCTTATTTTGCACCCCGCGTATGAACGCGTACCTTAAGCAAGCCAAGGCATTGCTTACGGTTAAAGACGATGTGAAGCAAGAACTTGCTGCCGACCCCTTTGGTCCCCTCAGTGGAGCTCTTAGCTACTACATCCAGATAGCCATTCAGGCTCTCATCTCCGTTGACAAGATACTCAATACAATTCGTTGAATGCATGCATCTATGCTTAATTTAATTTCTTTTCTTTTTTTGCCGGAAAAAAAATAAACGGTAAATTAAATATGTGGAGATGGAATTAATTTACCATGTAGCCATGTTAATATGAGTCTTCCTTTAGCACTTCAATAAATTGAACCATGGTGTGTATTCTCATAATTTTACTTATGCATGCCCTAGCCAGGGAAACTGATTGAGTCGTGTGTTTTGTAAATATGGTTTTGTAAAAATTCTTCCATTTCCATGCTTAATTAATGGCATTCTTTATTCACAGCAACCAGACCTCATTGAAGAAATAGATTCTACTATCCAACCACGAGCTCTGATGAAGATTTTTCCAAAATTGCTGAAAGGAGAACATCTAGATGATACTAAGGGGGAGTAAGCTGCTTCTACCCCTGATGCATCTGGTGTTGCAACATGTTCTGCAATAGGTGCTCAAACCCAAATCTTCAAGTTTCTGTCTTCGGAGTTACAACAGGTTCAGCACCAAAAACAGAAGCTTGCTGAGGAACAACTTCGTCTCACTGTCATGGAGTCAGAGCTTTTGCAACTGATGGCCTCCTTTCATCCAATTTCTGCCTCAACTACTCCGCAGCACAATTCTGCTCCTTCCACTGTTCCAATACCTTCTCCTGTTCAAGGTTCTGCTTCATCCTTTCATACTGCTAGCTGACAGTCATTACCTTTGAGCATTCTTTGTGTCAAAAAGGGGGAGTAAGTAGTGGTTGTTGTTTGTTTGGTATTTGTTCACTCTTTGGAATCTTTGGGTTGTAGCTAAAAGAATCATGTTTTAGTTTCTTTTATTAGTTTTGCGAAAACAATGCCAAAGGGGGAGATTGTTGGGATTTGTTTCCCAAATTTTGGTTGATTCTAAATGTAATTGATTGGCATTATTTTGAGGATACTTGGCTGGCTGTTTGCGTTTGGAAATAGATGTGCTGGTGGTAAGTTTCTTATGGCAAGTTTCAAAAGATCTGGAATCATGATTTAGTTTCTGGTTTTTGGAAGTCAACCATTGATCAAAGGATGGAAGATTGATATTTGATTATGATTTCATAGCTGGATGATCTTTCTCTGTTTCCTAAGAATATGTCCAGGTTCAAGTATCAGGATTAGAAAGTTTCAGACTTAAAGATGATTGATTCATATGGTTGTAAGAAAGATATCTGTAACAGCTATGTTGCAGTTATTGTTGCAACAAGGATTTGCAACAGATTTGATTCTGCAGATTAAATGAAGATATCGTCAAGCTGTGATCTTCCTGCCTATTTATTCAAAAAACTTCTCCAATAAAGATATCTCTTCCGAGTTGTCTTTGATATATCGTGAGATAGGTAAGGGTTTGTGGTTTTATTCAAGAGAAATGATCTGAGAGTGTTTTTGAGTGAAAAACTTAGTTTGAGGGATTCCAACGTAAAGCGTCGAGGGGATCTCACTGGTCAAGTCCATATGAAAATTATAAGTTCATAGGTGTCTTCTTAGAGAGGGAGCCTTAGGCAGTTTAAGTCCAATTGAGTTGTAAAATGTTCTTAGTGGATTGATCATTTTCTGGGCAAGGCCCCGCGGAGTAGGTTGTTAACAAAACCGCGATAACATTTCTCTTGTGTTCTTTAATTCTATATTTTTGCATTATTCATATTGTCTTATAAATTGTTAAAAGACTAAAACCGGTACTAACAACTTTTATGATAAGTATATCTTGATATTAATTTGGAATAACAAATTATAAACTAAAGCTCAGAAATTTTGGAGATATGATGCATTTACATATTTTAAGACTGTATTTACGAAAGAGGGATGAAACGTTTTGTTAAACCCACAAGTGGGCAAACATATGAATATTTAGTTTAAGAAATGAAAAAGAATTGAAAAACATTAATTCTAGGGTTTTAGAAACAATCAGAACAAAGAACGGCAAAAAAGAGGGTTCGGAAGGCCGAACCGAGAAAATTGAGGTTTTCTACAGATTGGGGTTGACCAAGTCAAAATTTATTGACCAAGAGTTGATTAATAATTCACACTTGAAAGGATAGTCAAGGTTGAACAAAGTTGACTAAGTTGATCAATAGTTTGAAAAATGCGGATGAAACATGCACCGGATAAAAATTACACTGAACCGAAATAAGATAACCACTAAAACAATGAATAGTTGAGATTTAAAGTCACTAAATGAATGGAAGGATGAGATTGTGACGTGTGGAAAGTAAGAGAAGATGGCCGGCCAACTTAAGGGCGAAGGAATGAGAGCTTTTGTTGAATTTTGTATAAAAAAAAAAAAAAAAAAACCTTAGAAAATACCAAAATTGCATTTTAGTCCCCCTTCTTTTTGGTGGTTGGTTTTTAAAGGAAGAAAATACAAGAAAAATGTTCATTTTTCATGCTAAGAATAGAGAGAACTCAGCCAAAGAGAGAGGAAGAAAAAAAATTCGCCCAAAATGAGAAAAACGAGTTTAATCGAAATTGACAAAACTACACCACTAGTTCGCATCACTAAGTACTTCTTTTCATTCTCTAATGTAAATTTCGGTTTTCTTCTCACTTTTTCTACCTTGGCTGCAATTCTTGGTTTTGATAAAATTTTGAGAAATAGTAGAAAATTGGTCAATATGAAAAGTTTAAGAAAGTATATAGGTTAATTTTTAGTTATAGAAATTAATAAGCCATAACTTATTACGTTATGGTTCATAACCAGATAAATTATGAATAAACTTGTCAAGTTATGGTTCATAGCCAGACAAGTTATGGACAATTATGGATAATAACTTGTCAAGTTATGGTTCATAACCAGATAAGTTATAGACGAAAATAATAATTTGGCTTATTTATTAACTTATGTAAACTATTGATTTATTAATTTTAATTCATATCAAATCTTGGCCTATTTTCCTTTTTCTCCCAAAAATTTATTTTAATGAGGGATGAAAAGTATTATATATGCCAATCAACTTAAAAATAAATAATTATCCTTTAATTAAGAAAAATGACCAAAAACTGAAAGAACAACATAAACTTAAAAAACAAACAAGAAACATAATAATTAGAAAACGTAAAAAAAAAAAAAAAAAAAAAAAAAAACCTCAGAAAGTGACCTCTAAAAATGACATATCTTGTATTGGGAAATAATCCAAAAACCATGATGAACGTAGGTGGTTTTGTGAACAAGTCATATAGATGCCAAAGTATTTTCTTTTTATTTTTCTTTTTCCCTTTTTACACAAAATTATTTTCTTATAATAAATACAAACTTAAAAATAATATTTAAAAATCCTAATAAAATTCCCTTGGAACAAATTCCCTGTTGTAGTTAAAACGGATAGCAAAGAGTCTAGTGACTCACGCTTTTACATGAAATAATCCTAACGAGTCCTAGTGACCGTTCTCATATCAATTGTTGGTTTTAAAAATGATTTTTTATGCGGAAATGTGTATCTAATTGATCATGCATTATAAAAATCTTAGTGAATTTTTAAAATACTTTATAGAATACATTAATTTATACATGAATAAATTAATCAAATTAATTTATAAATAAATTAATTAAATTAATCATATGGTTTTTTCATAGTGGCAGAGAAAGAAGTCGCGGTTCAAAGATGTGGTCGGACTACAAAGCATTTTGAATACTTAAGCAGTCTGTTAAGAATTCGTGCCCCTAATTCTATGTCAGTTGTGGTAAAATATCAAACAAAGAACACAAGAATTATAACGGTTCACACTCAATGTGAAAACTACATCCACTTTCAATCGCTAATGTGACAACCCTAACTTTTGGTCACCATCCTATGCTCATACTTACCATTTCTTAACCTCTATGACGACGCTAGTTATAACTTCTTAAAATTTCAGGCCTTTTTTTTTTCATTCTTACCATACGTTAAAATGTTGTAGCATTCTGACAACATTCTGTTACACTAGTCATCAAATACATAGCACACTATTTTATTTTACATATAAAGTTCAGCAGCGTTTCCAAAACACGTGATGCATCCACAATCCACTTGCCCACATTCCGCTGCTACACCCTCTCTGCATGCCCAGCATCAAGTTTTAGGGAGCCGGAGCCTTACCTGTGATTCCTACAACATGAACAAACTTAATGAGCTTTCGCTTAGCAAGTATCAATAGGTTATAACAGATGCAATAATTATGCATACCCATATATGCATTCATATCATATAGCCTAGTACAGAATTCTCAACGACTTTCGTTCTATATTTCTCATTCTTTTCATTCTTGTTTACGGATACCATATTGTTATATGGAATGGTTTCTGTGTTTCATTTTCCTGTCTTTTACTTCATAGGGGCCCTGTCCTGTTGTACCATAGCGCGCATAACCAGTGAGGAGTGGGGTAGCTAACCAATCCAACTCAGTCACGGTTTCATATCTTTCATAGTCTCATAATAACCTTTCCTTCGAAGGCTGGTACAAATAGGACGTTTAGTCTCTTACCGTTTATCAATTTTCTCATTGAAACGGTAACTGTAGTTAAATCTTATGAATTTGTGCATTATTGAGCATTTTATCATGAGATTAACTTTTCGTTAAAGTTTAACCTTTCATTTCTCTTAGTTTGATCTCGACTTAACATCGATACATACTTTTTGCAGAATAAAGTTCTACGATTACATAAATCTTGTAGATACTTACCTAACATTGTATCTAGCATTTACATTGTATCTATCATTCAAAATTCTACTATATGCACAATCTTTGTGCAACATAGAAAAGCAAGCTTGTACATGATATAGCCATAGAAAAACTATTGTACTTACCATATGCACAATTTCTGTGCAACATAGAAAAGTAAGCTTGTTCATGGTATAGACATAGAAAAACTATTGTACTTACCATATGCACAATTTCTGTGCAACATAGAAAAGTAAGCTTGTTCGTGATATAGACATAGAAAAACTATTGTACTTACCATATGCACAATTTATGTGCAACATAGAAAAGTAAGCTTGTTCGTGATATAGACATAGAAAAACTATTGTACTTACCAAAGTTTCACTAACGACGCGTCCTTTGTCTCCCTTGACGCTTTCCAACTTCAACCGTTAATCGGCCCTATTGCATAAATTTTTCGATCGTTAGATTCAGAATCTAAGATCAATAATTACTTTGAAATTTACTTCGGAAAGGTTAACAATCCTTATGTTTAGTATTCAATCTCAAACTATTTCCTATCTCAAGGATTTGCACTAAAATCGTGCAAATTACTAAGTCATGTGCCTAATTTTCAATTTTGGTCTAAAACTGTGAATTCTCGTTGTGTTCGGTTTCTAACCATCACCGATTATCGAAACATCTTTCTTTTCACACTTTAATCCCATATTCCTCTTAAAATCCAGTTTTAGTTCAAATTACTCAAACTAAAATTCGGCAGAGTTTCGCCTTCTTTTTCTCATTTCCCGAGTTTTTAATAACTCGTTCTACTTCCGTTTTTGGTACCTGGAGTAAAGATTCACATTCCTGAACACAGATTCCAACATAAAATTGAACAAAACATATGTTCTTTCTTAATCTAGGCTCACGGATTTTCGATAGAAATCCACCAAAACTTTATTCAATCGTCTTAACACTTACACCATTAAACTCTTATTACGATACTCTACAAAACCTTAGTTTCAATTTTCACTTTAACGGAAGTTTTTCTGAGATGGGTTACTATTCATCTAAATCAACAAAATATAGAATTCTCACGAAAACTCTAAAATCTTACCTCCAGAAGTTGAGGTTTTTCCGCTAGAACGCCTCAAGTTACGTTTCTACCGGATTGAATGGAAGAAATTTCTGTGAAACTGCTTGATTTTCACAACTCTCTGTCTTTTTTTTTTACGAATCTCTCTCTCTGCTTTGTTTTCTTTTCTTGCTGTAGGACATACTATTCAACGCCCACATAGTATCTCTCTTTCATGTGCATAAGCTTGAGAAAGTTTCATTGTTTTAGTTTCTTATTGCCAAGAAGGCACGTTACTCATCAAGGCTAGTAATTGACTCACCATACCTACTAAGCATGTCTTGGCACTATATGTTTACATCTAAAAGTTGAGTAGCCACCTCATGCTTAATTCCTTTAATATGTACCCCAAGTTTTCCATCCGTAATATATTTCACTTTTTTTTTTTCTCACTATTACCGTGAGAGTATATATATATATATATATATATATATATATATATATATATATATATATATATTTATTTATTTAGATAATCTAATTTTTTTTTAAGAAACGTGTTTAGAAATAATTATATAATATATATATATATACATATACTTTAACTTTACATATTTTGGGAAATTTTACCCCGTACATAACGTTTTTACATAACTTTTTCTTGATTACATCAAAATTCTACTACTTACTATTCCGGAAAGAATTTAGTCAAATACTAGACTGTCCGGATTAGACCTAAATTTTTCCCGGTCATTACATTCACCCCTTCTTAAGAAATTTTCGTCCCAAAAATCAGAACAAATGGGGGTATTTTCTTCTCATCTCATCTTCCCGTTCCCATGTTGCTTCTTCCACTTTTTGATTTCTCCACAGTATCTTTACAAGTGGAATACTTCGATTACGAAGACGCTTCTCTTCTCGTGCAAGTATTTGCACTGGTTGTTCCTCATAAGTCATGTCCTCGTGAATCTGTATCGGTTCATGTTCTATAACATGGGATGGATTGGGTATATACTTCTTTAACATCGAGACGTGGAATACATCATGTACCATAGCTAATTCTGGCGGTAACGCCAATCGATAGGCTACTTTTCCTATTCTTTTAATAATCTGGAAAGGTCCTATATACCTTGGGCTCAATTTGCCTTTCTTGCCAAAACGCATAACACCTTTCATAGGTGCGATCTTCAAGAAGACTGAATCCTCTTCATTAAATTCCAAGGGTCTTCTACGCTTATCAGCATAGCTTTTCTAACGGTCCTGTGTCGTCTTCATTCTCTGATGGATTTTCTGAATGGATTCAACCGCCTCCTGAATGAATTCTGTCTTATGCAATTGCTTCTCCCTAGTTTCATACCAATGAATGGGAGATCTACACATTCTTCCATACAAAGCTTCATATGGTGGCATACCGATTGAAGCTTGATAACTATTGTTATACGAAAATTCAATCAATGACAGTTTCTTATTCCATGCTCCTTTAAAATCCATCACACATGCCCTAAGCATATCTTCTAAAGTTTGGATTGTACATTCTGATTGTCCATCAGTCTGAGGATGAAAAGCTGTGCTAAATCTTAATTCTGAGCCCATGGCTTCTTGTACACTTTTCCAAAACATGAAGGTAAAGCGACTATCCCGATCTGAGACAATGGATAAAGGTATTCCATGCAGTCTAACTATGTTGGTGACGTATAACTCTGCTAACTTTCCAAGGGTATACGTCACTTTTATGGGTACAAAATGGGCAGATTTAGTCAATCTATCAACAATTACCCAGATTGCATCATAACCTTCACTTGTTTTGGGTACTCCTACCACAAAATCCATAGTTATATGCTCCCATTTCCATTCCGGAATATCCAACGGTTGCAGCTCTCCAGCTGGACGTTTATGCTCTGATTTAACCTTTTGACATGTTAAACAACGACTAACGTAGTCCACGATGTCATTTTTCATATATCTCCTCCAAAAGTGTTGTTTTAGATCTTGAAACATCTTAGTCGCTCCTGGATGTATCAAATAAGGGGTACTATGAGCTTCAGAAAGAATTTGACTCTTAAGATCTTTATCTTTTGGAACACAAATTCTTCCTTGAAACATAAGTATTCCCTTATCAGAGACTTTGAATTCTGTCTCTTTTCCTTCTTCAGCTTCTTTCCAATATTTGTCAAGAGTAGAATCTTGACGTTGAGCCATTGCCATCTTGTCAAAAATAGATGGCTCTATCGGCAGAGTGGCTAATTTACCTATAATTAGCTCTAACCCTAACGAATGAATATCCTTCTGTAAAGGTGTTGGAAATCTATCCAATGACATATGACTTAATTCGGTAGTCTTACGACTTAAAGCATCAGCTACCCTATTGGCTTTTCCAAAGTGATAAAGGATTTCACAATCATAATCTTTTACTAACTCCAACCATCTGTGTTGCCTCATATTAAGTTCTTTCTGTGTAAAGAAATACTTGAGGCTTTTGTGATCAGTGAAAATCTGACATTGTGCACCATATAAATAATGCCTCCATATCTTTAAAGTAAAAACTACTGCTGCTAATTCAAGATCATGAGTAGGATAGTTTCTCTCATGAGTTTTCAATTGTCTAGACGCATATGCAATTACCATTCCATTTTGCATCAATACCGCTCCCAAACCCTAGTTTGGAAGCATCATTTGATATCGTCAAACTTTTCTCCTTCTTTTGGAATAGTAAGGATTGGTGCGATGAGTCGACTTTTTGTTTCAATTCTTGAAAACTTTCTTCACACTTCTCGATCCATTCGTACTTCTTTTTTCTTTTCGTGTGAGGGTAGTGAGTGGTGCAGCTAGTTTTGCAAAACCTTCTACAAATCTTCTGTAATACCCAGCCAAACCTAAGAAACTACGAATCTCATTACGTTTCTTGGTGCGGGCGATTCTTGTGACTTCAATCTTTGCTGGATCCACCGAGATTCCATCCTTCGAGACTATATGTCCTAGGAAATGAACTTTATTGAGCCAAAATTCACACTTAGAGAATTTAGCATATAGCTGATGTCTTTTCAGCGTTTGAAGAATAGTTCTTAAGTGCTCTTCATGTTCCTTATTATTCGTTGAATAAATTAGTATGTCATCGATAAAAATGATAACAAATTTATCCAAATATTCCTTGAAAACACGATTCATCAAATCCATAAAAGCTGTTGGGGCATTAGTTAGTCCAAACGGCATCACAAGAAACTCGTAGTGTCCATAACGCGTTCTGAAGGCCGTCTTAGATACATCTTGCTCCTTAATCTTCAATTGGTGGTATCCATATTGCAAATCAATCTTTGAGAATATCGCCGCCCCTTTTAGCTGGTCGAATAAGTCATCGATCCTGGGCAGAGGATATTTATTCTTTATCATGACCTTATTGAGCTCACGATAGTCAATACACATTCTTAATGTGCCATCTTTCCTTTTTACAAACAATATAGGGGCTCCCCAAGGTGAATAACTTGGTCGGATAAATCCTTTGTCCATTAATTCTTGCAGTTGTATTTTTAATTCCTTAAGTTCTGTTGGAGCCATCCTATAAGGAGCCTTAGAAATTGGTGCCGTTCCAGGTAAAAGTTTGATTTCAAATGAAATCTCACGTTCTGGTGGCAATCCTGGCAATTCTTCCGGAAAAACTTCCAGAAAATCCTGAGCTATCGGCACATCTTTTGGTTGCAACTTATCAGTTTTAGTCGTATCCACAACATGAACTAGATATCCTTCGCAACCACTTGAAAGTAATTTCTTTGCTTCCATTGCATTAATTACTCGTCTGGGGGTATGTTTAGAGCGATCAACGTACTCAAAAGTTTCTTCCCCATCGGGTCGGAAAATCACCTTCCTATTACGACAATCGATAGTAGCTTGATATTTTCCTAAGAAATCCATTCCTAGGATGACGTCATAGTCGATTATCTTTAATACGACTAGATTTGTGTATAGCTCCCTGTTAGCTATGACTATTGGTACATGCTCTAACCTAAATTCTGACAATAGAATTTCCCCAGATGGCAGGGTAGTCCTAAATGTCTGACCAATTCTATTCATAGCATAATTTAATTTCTCTGCAAATCCATATGATGCAAACGAATGTGATGCACCGGAATCAAATAATGCATATACTAAGTGCTTCTGCATCATTTTTCGTGTATGCCAACAGCCTAGCATTGGTTTGCGATGGGACTTCTATTCCATCTTGCTGAGGTTGCATTTCCTCAACTCTTATCTGCATCGCATTTGCCTGGTTAGTAGGCTGTCTATTTGAATTCTGAGGACAATTCCAGGAATAATGGCCCTCTTTGCCACATGTATAGCAACTATTTGTTCCATAACGGCATACGCCCGAATGTTTCTTTCCGCACTTAGAGCACTCAACTATATTTGTGTTGCGATCTTGCCTCTGTTACGGATTTTGGGAATTAAAGTTTCGATTTCTATCAAAATTTCTCTTCCTCTTATTCGGGTTCTGGTTATTTTGTGGACGACTCTGCAGAGGTCGATTTCCTTGTCCAGTTCTGTTAGCTTGGTTACTCTAACCAGCTTGATTATTCTTTTGATTCCCCTTTTGGGTTTGCTTTGCTTGGGCTTGTTCCTTTTTCTTGGCATCCCAGAATTTGGTTCTCTCTTCTTTAGCTTGGGCTAGGTGATATTCTGCTCGGACTGCTCTACCAACACAATCCGCCACTGTTGTGGGTGGTCTTTCCCCACTATCTACTACTGTAGCTATTTCGGGGCGAAACATCACTAACATTCGTCGCACCCTTTCCATTTCTGTTGGCACTAGCTGAGGGCATAGCCTTGCCAATCGATCGAACTTACGACAAGCCTCCATAACAGTCATATCACCTTGCTTCAAATTATTGAATTCATTTTGTTGAGCTCGGAGACCTACAGTATCATAGTACTTAGCATTGAATTCCCCTAAGAGTTCATTCCAAGTCATCATTGCTACATTCCTTCTTATTACCACTGTCTCCCACCAGTAGCGGGCATCTTTCTTTAACACATACGAAGCACAGAGAAATTTTACTTGCTCCGTTAGATTCATGAAATCCAGAATCATTTGAAGTGAAGTTAACCACTCCTCAGCTTCTAGTGGGTCAGTGGAACCTTCAAATTCTGGTGGCTTCATCCTACGAAATCGTACATATAATGGTTCCTGATTAGCAATTGGCATAGCTTGTGGCACCATTTCTGGCATCGCCGCAGGCTCTGGTTGCGGTGCCAGTTGAACAGGTGGCGCTCTTCTTCGCTATTGTTCCTGGTCTCTTTGCTCTAACTGTGCCCGTAAATTTCTATTTTCATTCTCTTGAGCCTCAAGTCTGGCTCGTAAATTAGCTATGGTGGCAGCTAAATCCCCTCCTAGTTCCTGGACCAATCGTTCCCTACGTGGACGAACCATGTTTTCGTGTGTCTACATAAGAGGAATAATGGTAAACACAGTTAACTTTCCGGATATGTGTGTATGTATGAATCTAAATAAATCTTAACATCATTTCATAACATAAAGTTGTTTTAAAAATAATACAACTTCTATTAAATTTGGTGGCATTCTAGAAGTATTTTAATCACACTTATCATTTTTTTTAAAAAATGCATTCCTAGGTAACAACATTTTTTTTATATTAGATTCATTTGTATACCTGTATACACATACATATACATTCATCATTCATTACATACACAAGACAAGTATGATTATCTTATACATTCACAATACTTTTTTTTTTACATTGCCAAAATGTAACATTATCATCAAAACATTACATCATATTTGACATTGGCTTAATTCCCAGTGGCCTCCCAAAAATCCTCCTCCAGATCTTCTTCCTCACTTGTATTTGCGGTGTTTTGGGAATCCACATTTGCTTGTCCCTGTTGTTGGGGTGATGATGTTGTTCCAATTTCTACTCCAACCTCCACTGATCTATTTCTACGTAGGTATTCTCTCTGCCTACGTTCAAACTCCATTCGACGCTCACTAACGCGTCGTTCCTGCTCCTCTCATTCTATAGCCAAAGTTTCTTCTAATTTCGTTACTTCCTCTACAAACTAGGTGAGGGTATATGTAACTTCCCATCATGGAAATACCATAGTTTGTAACTCTTCTGTTAACCCTCTCCATAATATGAAACATGCATCTTGTTCTTTTAATTGAATAGTGGGATCAGTCATAATCTCACTAAAGAACCGATTAGCGTAGATTGCCACAGTGTCATAAGGTCGCATCTTAAATTTATCGACCTTATGTATATACTTCTCCATTTTTTTAAATTTGGTCTCCCCAGTATGTGGTTGAGCCTGTGAGGTAGAGGCAACCTTTGGTGCCATCCTTACAGGTACCTCTCTCGGTGGAAATTGAGCTAGTAGTAAACTACAAAAATTGCCCCATGGCACCTCATGCACATTCCTTGTTTCCACCGCACCTCTCCAAAACTGCCTAGCGTCAGACTCTAATAGTCCGGCGGCTAGAATCACCCAATCACTCTCATCAATATCACAGGCTACCATTAAATATTCAATTTGGTGTAGCCAGTCCTATAATTTGGTTGGGTGAGCCTGACCATCATATATAGGGGGATTACACTGATAAAGTGCAAAAGTAGCTCTTGCGGCGACCTTAGATCCTATTGGGTCTCTAATCATTGCTACTTGCACTTCCCTATCAATCGGGGGTGGCTCAGCTACTCTAATAGGCTGTAAGGGTTGTAGGGGTACCTCTATAGGAATAGTTTCCACTTCTTGTATCGAAGGTAGACTATACGGACGTCTTCTCCTTCCTAGACCCCGGATACTTCTTCTATGCAACCCTCTAGGTATCATCCGAGTTCGCCTTGTTCGAACCATATCGTATATCCTATAAGGACAAAATTCACACATTGAATTCTAAATTCAAAAGAATGAATAACTTACTTGGACAATGTAGAGTCAGATGCTCAGCAAAATGTGGGTGGGTGGCAGAACCGTCGCTCTGATACCAACTGTGACGACCCTAACTTTTGGTCATCATCCTATGCTCATACTTACCATTTCTTAACCTCTATGACGACGCTAGTTATAACTTCTTAAAATTTCAGGCCATTTTTTTTCATTCTTATCATACGTTAAAATGCTGTAGCATTCTGACAACATTCTGTTACACTAGTCATCAAATACATAGCACACTATTTTATTTTACATATAAAGTTCAGTAGCGTTTCCAAAACACGTGATGCATCCACAACCCACTTGCCCACATTCCGCTGCTACACCCTTTCTGCATGCCCAGCATCAAGTTTTAAGGAGCCGGAGCCTTACCTGTGCTTCCTACAACATGAACAAACTTAATGAGCTTTCGCTCAGCAAGTATCAATAGGTCATAACAGATGCAATAATTATGCATACCCATATATGCATTCATATCGTATAGCCTAGTACAGAATTCTCAACGACTTTCGTTCTGTATTTCTCATTCTTTTCATTCTTGTTTACGGATACCATACTGTTATATGGAATGGTTTCCGTGTTTCATTTTCTTGTCTTTTACTTCTTAGGGGCCCTGTCCTGTTGTATCATAGAGCGCATAACCAGTGAGGAGTGGGGTAGCTAACCAATCCAACTCAGTCACGGTTTCATATCTTTCATAGTCTCATAATAACCTTTCCTTCGAAGGCTGGTACAAATAGGACGTTTAGTCTCTTACCGTTTATCAATTTTCTCATTGAAACGGTAATTGTAGTTAAATCTTATGAATTTGTGCATTATTGAGCATTTTATCATGAGATTAACTTTTCGTTAAAGTTTAACCTTTCATTTCGCTTAGTTTGATCTCGACTTAACATCGATACATACTTTTTGCAGAATAAAGTTCTACGATTACATAAGTCTTGTAGATACTTACCTAACATTGTATCTAGCATTCACATTGTATCCATCATTCAAAATTCTACTATATGCACAATCTTTGTGCAACAAAGAAAAGCAAGCTTGTTCATGATATAGCCATAGAAAAATTACCATATGCACAATTTCTGTGCAACATAGAAAAGTAAGCTTGTTCGTGATATAGACATAGAAAAACTATTGTACTTACCATATGCACAATTTCTGTGCAACATAGAAAAGTAAGCTTGTTCGTGATATAGACATAGAAAAACTATTGTACTTATCATATGCACAATTTCTGTGCAACATAGAAAAGTAAGCACATAGAAAAGTAAGCTTGTTCGTGATATAGACATAGAAAAACTATTGTACTTACCAAAGTTTCGCTAACGACGCGTCCTTTGTCTCCCTTGACGCTTTCCAACTTCAACCGTTAATCGGCCCTATTGCATAAAATTTTTTATCGTTAGATTCAGAATCTAAGATCAATAACTACTTTGAAATTTACTTTGGAAAGGTTTACAATCCTTATGTTTGGTATTCAATCTCAAACTATTTCCTATCTCAAGGATTTGCACTAAAATCGTGTAAATTACTCAGTCATGGGCCTAATTTTCAATTTTGGTCTAAAACTGTGAATTCTCGTTGTGTTCGGTTTCTAACCATCACCGATTATCGAAACATCTTTCTTTTCACACTTTAATCTCATATTCCTCTTAAAATCCAGTTTTAGTTCAAATTACTCAAACTAAAATTCGGCAGAGTTTCGCCTTACTTTTCTCATTTCCCGAGTTTTTAATAACTCGTTCTACTTCCGTTTTTGGTACCTGGAGTAAAGATTCACATTTCTGAACACAGATTCCAACATAAAATTGAACAAAACGTATGTTCTTTCTTAATCTAGGCTCACGGATTTTCGATAGAAATCCACCAAAACTTTATTCAATCGTCTTAACACTTACACCGTTAAACTCTTATTACGATACTCTACAAAACCTCAGTTTCAATTTTCACTTTAACGGAAGTTTTTCTGAGATGGGTTACTATTCATCTAAATCAAGAAAATATAGCATTCTCACGAAAACTCTAAAATCTTACCTCCAAAAGTTGAGGTTTTTCCGCTAGAACGCCTCAGATTACGTTTCTACCAGATTGAATGGAAGAAATTTCAGTGAAACTGCTTGATTTTCACAACTCTCTGTCTTTTTTTTTTACAAATCTCTCTCTCTGCTTTGTTTTCTTTTCTTGCTGTAGGACATACTATTCAACGCCCACATAGTATCTCTCTTTCATGTGCATAAGCTTGAGAAAGTTTCATTGTTTTAGTTTCTTATTGCCAAGAAGGCACGTGACTCATCAGGGCTAGTAATTGACTCACCATACCTACTAAGCATGTCTTGGCACCATATGTTTACATCTAAAAGTTGAGTAGCCACCTCATGCTTAATTCCTTTAATATGTACCCCAAGTTTTCCATCCGTAATATATTTCACTTTTTTTTTTTTATCTCACTATTCTGTGAGAGTATATATATATATTTATTTATTTATTTATTTATTTAGATAATCTATTTTTTTTTTAAGAAACGTATTTAGAAATATTATATATTTATTTATTTATTTATTTAGATAATCTAATTTTTTTTTTTTTTTTTTTTACGTATTTAGAAATAATTATATAATATATATATATATATACATATACTTTAACTTTGCATATTTTGAGAAATTTTACCCCGTACATAAAGTTTTTACATAACTTTTTCTTAATTACATCAAAATTCTACTACTTATTATTCCGGAAAGAATTTAATCAAATACTGGACTGTCCGGATTAGACCTAAATTTTTCCCGGTCATTACAGCTAAATACTTCACTATGATGAATAAGAAATTTACAAGAGTGTACTTTCAATCTCACTGTACTCTCTAATTAATTTAAAATCGTAGGGTAATCGAATTACAAGTGTAAAATCACCAAAGTTCCATCAACAAAAGCGACGAAAGTTGATGTGCATGTGCCTTCTGTGTAATTAGGCTACACCAAGACCTTAGACTCGAGAAACTTTATGGTTCCATCTAGAAACTGCAGAATCATTAGACTGTTGAAACTCAGCAAATACAAACAACTCAAGGAACTGCGTAGAGATTTAGCGAAGATGATCAATCTAAGATTTGTAGGTACAGCCATAGAGCAAAGCCTCACAGTTCTTGGAACATTGATCATTTGATATATCTCGAAATTTGTTCCTTTTGTGAAAGACCTTCCTGCATTAGAGAGTAAGTGATTGAATGTTAAGAGGTTGCGATTTGGCAATCAAGATCTCTGGTTTGGAATTAGTTGGCAGCAGTCAGTTAGAGAATTACCATTTAAATTGAGGATTATCATCCCATTGCGTTGACGAATCTGAGAATTGCGAAATGTCTTTGCATTGACTGGCAGAAGACTCTCTCAACACCATTATAGGTTGGCACCTTGGAGCTCACGTCACATGGTTCATCTACACAAATATATATATGTGGAAATTAGGCAATGTTAAAAATAAAAAATAATAAAAAAAAAAGGAAGTTCTCTCCCAATGTCATTGGTACATACACATAAAATTCAATGGGGATAATCGGGCAGGTAAAATTCAGAAAAAGTTGATTAAGAAGTTACTCTTATGTTTTCACTCGTGAGAATGAAACCGAACATCTAGACATAATACTGCAGTAAGCCAATTTTGCATGTTCGAATCTTAGAGTCTGCTATTATGAAATTAAGAACTCGATATTAGTGCCAGAGAAGAGAAAACATAAAAAGAGGAAGAATGCACGCAGTCAAATAAATTCCTGAAAACATTTTCATCTCTATATATTACATTGGCATGAAGCTTCACCAGTTCCTTGGCTTTTATTGCAGAGCTTGAGTATTGGCTTTCATCTCTTTGCAGTTCAATCAGTCGTTATAACGGTTGGCAAGGCTCTGCAGCAAAATAAAATAAAATACAACAACAGCAGACATGACAATTACTAAAACAAAACGAAAAAAAAAAAAAAAGATTTAAAAACGATGTAGAAATAAATTAAACTTTGTGTGCGCATGTATGAATGTAAACCTATTGTTGATTATGAATATCAAACCAATTGAAGAAGATAAAATCTATCGGCTGTAGACAAACCTTCTCAATGTATCGACCAAGGCGGTGCAATCTGGAGGAAGTGCAACATGATGCTGCATGAGATAACCATGATGGGGCTTGCATTCAAATCGAAGAAAGAAATGAGACATTTAAACATCCCTAGACGTGGAATATCAAAGAAATGAGACATTTTCACGGATATTCGACCATATAGTTAAAATTGAAAGAGTGCCAGAAACTACTGTCATGACTAGCAAAAAAAAAAAGGGGGACCAATCACTAATGGAAAGTAATATTATTCAAAATGAAGGAATTAAATAATAAGAGTTGACTTAAAATGGAAAGCAATAATAGTCGTTCTTCTTAAAATTAAAAATAAAGAGAGAAATGAAAAGTACCTGAAAAATAGAAAACCTAAGCGACGCTAACGCCAATGATATGTGGGAAATCTTATGCCAATCTTTGCCCGTTCCTTTCTAACAAACGACATCTGGAGATATCCAAATCAAGAGAGGACGGCAGCCCCTCGTCAGGCAAGCACTCCAGATTTTCGCAATCATAAATCGTCAAGCATTTAAGAGCGCAGAGGTGTTGAAAGCCCATGCGATTCAAGTCCCTAAGCCTTGGAAAACCATAGATCTCGAGAAAAGTGAGAGATGTGGGCAATTGCTCTTCGAGCAAGCTATGGAGCTTTTCACAATTCGAAAGGACCAGCTTTTTAAGAGAGATGAGCTGCTCAAGTACTCCCTTCCCATTCTCTTCTACTGCGTTGTACTGGAGATTAGTGCAGCCCCAAATTTTCAGCTCTTCAAGGGAGATGAGGTGTCGAAGGAAGTCGTCACCTATGTCTTCAAGGCTTGGAAGGTTTCCGATACAGAGACAAGTCAGAGAAGCGGGCAACCCAGTTCCTGACAAGCACCGGAGATTCTTGCAAGATGAAATATTCAACTCTTTAAGGGAGTTGAGGTGTTGAAGGCCCTTGCCAAGGTCTTCAAGCTTATTAAGCATATTTAAATAGAGAGTAGTGAGTGATTTGGGCAGCATCTCTCCCGGAAAGCACTGGAGCTCTTCGCAATCTTCGATCGTCAACTCTTTAAGGGAGGTGAGGTGTTCAAAGCCCTCCCCATTCAGAACTTGAAGATTCTCAAGGCTCTTAATATAAAGAGAAGTCAGAGTGGTCGGAAGCAATGTCTCTGGAAATCTCTTCACATTTTCACAGCGCCCTGTAATCACTAAGCGTGGACGGACATACCAAGCATAATTAATGGAAAGTTCTTTCAAGTTTGATGGAAAGTTACATAACAAGAATTCGGGACAATCTCTTACATCCACTTCTTCAAGAGAAGGTAAATAGTCTGGTAAGCACCCACTTAGCTTGGGACATCTGATAATACGAAGGTGCTCAAGACTAGGGAAGCATCCGCCATCTTCTCGGCCTTCAGGAATTGACCACTCTTGCCATGCTGGCATGTCTTCAAATGTTAAAAATTTTAAAGATCTAAATGGTTTAGTATCGGAAGAACCATCACCGTAAAATTCAGCACCTATTCTTTCCACACCGCGGCAGTTATAAATTACAAGAATTTGGAGAGAAGGTAGCTGACCAAATGGTGGCAACAAACAACAGTGGTGACAATTGTCTAGATACACAGTAACCATGTTAGCATATGAATGATGACCTACCCAATTAGAGAATGTTTCGCCACCATAACCATTTATCGAAAGATTTATCACATTTGTGTGAGGTTGGAGTGCATCAAGAACTTCTCCATGTCTTGTTGACTCATTAGCGGCGTCATTGGAGCTCCAATGGTAGACTAGACAGTTGAGATACCTTTTATCCTTTAAGTTAGCCTCCAAAACATCCTCAACGACCTCAACATTTTCAAGCTTACGGATTTCAAGTCTTCCGGACAAGTAACGCAACCCTCCTAACTCTTTAATGCTAGAACCAAAGCTTTTGCACAAAACAAACTGGCTTAGTGTTTGCAAGTCTTTCATATTGCGCATCATAGGCGGCATGTTCTCTAGTGGTACGTGTTCAATTTCAAGATGGCGCAAATTGACTAGGTTTCCCATGTCCTTTGGCAACTGAGTTAGTTCTCTGCACCACGATAATCGCAAAGTCTGCAAATAATACAATCTACAAAGCGTATTGGGTATCTCTTTGATATTATTATTCAATAATAAATCCAAATACCGCAAATGCTTTAAATTGCCAATTGAGTCTGGCAATATTCTGCTGCTTGATAGACAAAGAGCTCTTAAGCATCCTCCGATAGATAGCAATCGTTCAATTTGTTGGTTGCTAATGAAGAACCAGCATGCTGATAATCTTAATAGTACGCAACTGCGGATACTCTTAGCCAAAGATAAACCTTCAAAACTCTCCGAGTCACCGATTTTGGAGTATGAAACATGGCGAGTCTTTCCAGAAATTTTAGCTTTGTCACCGTCATCCAACCTACAAGAAAATTCACCCGATACAAATATTGCTAAATCATGTGTGAGGTCATGCATTAAGATGGTCGATTTATCCTTACTCAATGGTTGGAACAACGACCTTGATATCAGATCTTGAAAGTACTCATTCCCTACATCCTCAATTCTTTTCCCTCTCCTTCCAGATTGCAAAAGACCTTCCGCCATCCATAGCAATATTATTTCTTCCTTTCTAAATTCATCCATTTCATAATCCTTGGGAAATATCGAGCAGTAAGCAAAGCATTTCTTTAGATGTGAAGGTAGATAATGATAGCTCAACCACAGAGAAGGCAAAATGTTGTTACTCTGATTTTCTTGCAACTGCAACTCCCATATGTCACTATTGAGTATCTCTCTCCATTCTTCTGGATCCACCACCGAGCGCAAGAGACCAGCAAGAGACTTAACCGCTAAAGGAACACCTTTGCACTTTTTGACAATATCTCTGCCAATTGCATGTAATTCTTGATACGCCTCTGACCTGGCACCATTAATAAACACATGCTCCTCAAACAACTTCCAACAATCATCATCAGACACTTCCCCAAGGTGACGTGTAGGCACATTTCCCATCTTCTTTGCGACGATATCACTACGTGTTGTCACAATGATCCCGCTTCCATTGGCTCCGGATTGGAAAGAACTCAGTAAGGCCTCCCAATGCTCATAGTTCTCGGTCCATACATCATCCAGAACAAAGAGAAACCTCTTGCCTCTCAATGACTCCTTTAACTCGCATTGAAGTTGATAGAGGCCCTCAGTTTCACGTTTTCGCGAGGGAATCTCTTGAAGAATTTTTTTAGCTATTACAGAAATCTCAGATTCATCAGAAACAGTAACCCACGATCTGATATCAAATTGACTCTTCATACTTATATCCTCATATACTAGCTGAGCAAGGGTGGTCTTGCCGATGCCACCCATGCCCACAATGGGAATCACAGATATCTTGTTCTCGCTACTACTACCACCATCTGGAAGCAATAGCTTCATGATTTTCTCCTTATCATCATTCCTTCCATAGACACGAGATTCATCAGCCAAAGGAGCGAGTAATCTTTGAGAAAGCCTTTTAGTAACACCTTCTTTTAAACCAAGGATATCTTTTTGCTTGACAATAAAATCTAGTTTATCAAGGAGCTTCTCTATTGCTTGGTCAAATGAAGTGTGAGAACTAGAGATGGTGGTTTTGAGTTTCTTAAACATGCTTCCAGATCCAGTTTCAATCTCGTACCTCAAAGTTTCATAGTTGATGTCGTCCAGCAACTCTTCTGCAGCACAGATGGCGTCTTTGAGCTCAAAAAGCCACTCCCTCACACGCGGGTTTGTGAGTTGTTTCATCTCAGCATCATCCAGGACTTGATTAGCAGAACACAACTTCACCTTCAGCTTCTGGAGTAACCACTCATCGAGTTTCAATCCCCGGAAGAAGTTGAGGTCCTCAGCTTTTGTAGAAGCTAGCTTTTCAAACAGCCTGTCAAACAAAGAAGAGAGGAAAGCTCCTCCAACAAGGTCAGCTGCCATGTTTTTGGTTGAAATTGCAGTTACAGAGACAAGGGAAGAAAGGAAAGCAAGGAAAAGTAAGTTTGGTGAGTTCTCAATTAGGCAATTGCAGCTTACAAGCAGGGGAAGAGAAAGGAAAGACTTGGTCAACAGAGAAAAGGGTGGAAGGCACTGAAAAGAAAAAAAAGGGTGGCTCCAAAGTCACCTAACAAATACAGCATTTGAGGGGAAAAAAGTGAAGCGAAGACACGGCATGTGATTGGAAAAGTGAGAAAAAGTCACAGCTAGCACATGTGATTAGGCAATAAATGTGAAGCCAAAAGTTGAAACAGTGTGCAGAAAACATGCCATTGGGATTTTGTAAAGCGCGTGGATAATCAAAGTAATATATATATATATATATATATATATATATATATACATATACAGACAGAGTCTCTAATCGGTAATGGTATTTATATATTTTTTTATAAAATATGTATATATTTTTTTTAAAATATGTATATTTTTTTTTTAGATGTATATTTTTTTTTTGGTAAAATATATAATATATACATAATTTAAAAAAGAAATATACACATTTTAAAAATATATATATATTTTATAAAAAAATATACGACTGCTGTTTTAGTTCGCATATCAGACTGAAGACTCATCTATATATATACACACTTTTATATTAGAGAATTTCTCTAGTAAGACTCTCTACGGATGGAGTTAATTTTTTACACTGCATAATTTTTAATAAAGATTTGATTGTTGAGAACTTAAGATATATTTTATAGTTCATTTTTCAGTGTCTATCAAATATATTGCCTAGTTTTATATAGAAAAGAAGTTTTTTATGTTCATTTTAAAATTATTGGTATATATATTCATTCTATTTTAAACTCAACTAAACATAATATGTTGCTGAAGTAATTATGTATTTAACCCTTGATATCATCACTGTTTCTAGGAATTTTTAAAGAAACTTCCGTGCTTGTTATTCTATATGGAATGTGAATCTGGAGAATTTTTCCTTCAGATTGTTGCTTTAAAGCCTTTTTTTTTTTTTTTTTTTTGACTTCCCTTGTTTAAAATCTCTCTCTCCCTTTCTTTTATTGTTTTTCTTTGACACATAAAGAGACGTTTGGTGTAGTAAATGAGATTTATGAGAATGATAGTAGAAAGTAATTCTCAAAAAAAAAAAAAAAAAAAAAAAAAAAAAGAAGAAGAAGAAGAAGAAGAAGCAATGAGAATAAAAAGTACGAATAAGAATCCATTCCATTTCAAACTCAACCAAACATTAGTGGCATGTTTACTTATTATGAGTTTACTTATTATGAGTGAGAAATGAAAATCGAGAAGAATTAACATCATGTTTACTTATCTATTTTTATCTTAGAATAAGAGTAGAAATGTGTAGATTCCACACTAATTTAGGGTTGAGAAATGAGATTTACACTCCCTTCACCCCACATGATACTTTCAATTCTAATAATAAATGTTAATTATGATTTTATCCTTAATTCTATTAACAAATTTTTGAATAGAAAAGTAAAGAGTAAAAAATTAAAAAATGTCATAATTTACTTTCACGTCTCTCGTATCTCCTTACTCACTTACTTTGATTTTTTTTTCTTTCTTTCTTACTAGTGCCATGGACGAATTTATATCAATGCAAATAATTAAATGAAACTAAGATAACTTTTTTTCATGCTTATAATTTAATTCTTGTGTTAAGCCTATTACTTTAAACAGTGATGATAATCAATGATTAAATACATAATACTTTAATAACAAAGAGCATGTTTTTTTATAACAAAATTCAGAAAAAGTTAAACTAAAGTTATAATTTTATTTAAGTTCACGTTCTTTTAAGTTTCAATTTTATTGAACTTTATTCTACTTTATTCAAATTACAACTTTAACTTAAGTTATAATTCAAATTCAACTCAAAAACTACACTCAAATTATAACTCAAAAGAACATGCCCATAATCTCTCAAGCTCTTTAATATTCCCTCTGTTTGGCTGAATCTTCTCTGGAATTGTGATGTTGGTGTGAATGTGCTCTTTTCTTTTAAATTTACATGAAAAATTCTAGAGAGTACGAGTGAATGATTGGTCTCAGTCAATAGGAAATAGTGTAGAAGGCACTTAAAAAGAAGAAGGAAAAAAAAAAAGTTGACCCAAAGTCGCTCAACAGAGACAAAAGAGTAGGGTATAAAATTGTGCCGACGTTATTGTGGCCCTTTGAATATATTTTTTTTAATAAAAAACACTTTTATTTAGAAAAGAAGTTTTTTCATTTCAAGGTTACTAGTATTTCCATTTAATTATAAACACCAACCAAACAGAGTGAATTTTTATTTACATTCGAATTTCATTACCATTGACTTTACCTTTTTTGTTTTCTGTTAGGAAATTGTCGTTGCTATTTTTTTACCATTGACTTCACCTTTAATATTTAGAAAGAGGGGGAGAAAAAGAAAAAATTCAAAAAAAAAAGAAAAAAAAAAAAGAGAAGACAATGAGGAAATTGTCGTTGCTTACAAGCAGGGGAAAGAAACGTCTTGGTCAATAAGAAAAAGGGTGGAAGGCACTGAAAAAAAAAAAAAAAAAAAAAAAAAGTGGACCCAATCTCATCTAACAAAGACAAGGTTATAAAGGAAAGAGAGAAAAAAGTGAGTACAGCAAAACCAAAGTACGTGTCCACCATTCTTTTTTCCAAACCCAAAAAAAAAAAAAAAAAAAAAAAAAAAAAGGTGCATCCGTGTAGCAGAGCCAATGATGCTCATTGGGCAATTTTTTTTTTTTTTTTTTTCTCTCTTAAACATTGGAACTTATTATAACGGGGAAAAGACACGGCATTTGAGGACAGAAAGTTACAACAATGCCTAATAGTTGACTAGCGCAAGGGAAAGTGGGGCAATAAATGAGAATGCCAAAAGTAAAAAATATAAGTAACTTGTAATTTTATTAATTTGAATTTAAAATTTTAATTTAATTATAATAAATTTTTTTAAAAATAGTTATATTTAATTTTTTTATTATTATAAAAAATTTACACATAAAATTATACCTTAATTTAAATTAAAAACTCAAATTAATAAATTAAACGAGCTTTTTAGAATTTTGTAAAGTGTGTGGATAATCAAAATTAATAAAAAATACTCTAATTTATTTTCACGTCTCTCGTATTTCTTTATTCATTTTCTTTAATTTTTTTTTTCTTTCCTTTCTTTCTTACTAATGTCATAAACGAGCTTTTTTTCATGTTTATAATTTAATTTTTGTGTTATGCCTATTGCTTTAAACAGTGATGATAATCAATGGTTAAATATACAATTACTTTAATAATATAATCTCTCAAACTCTTTAATATTCTCTCTATTTGGCTCAATCTTCTCTGGAACTATGATGTTGGTGTGAATGTGCTCTTTTCTCTCAAATTTACATGAAAATTCCACCGAGTACAGGTGAATAATTGGTCTCAGACAATAAGAAATAGCGTGGAACGCACCTAAAAAGAAGAAGAAAAAAAAAAAAAAAGTTGACCCAAAGTCGCTCAACAGAGACAAAAGTGTGGGGTATAAAATTGTGCCGACATTATTAAAAAAAGTTGTGCCGACATTAATGAAAAAAATTGTGTCCACATGGCTCTTTAATATATATTTTTAATAAAAAAAATGCTTTTATTTAGAAAAGAAGTTTTTTTAAGTTCACTTCAAGGTTATTAGTATATCCATTCAATTATAAACACCAATCAAACTGAGTGAATTTTTGTTTACATTCGAATTTCATTACCATTAACTTCACCTTTTTTGTTTCTGCTAGGAAATTGTCGTTACTATTACGTACTATTACTATTTCTTTAATGTAACCAAACGTGCCTTTAATATTTGGGAAGAGGGGGAGAAAAAGAGAAAATTCAAAAAAAAAAAAAAAAAAAAAAAAAAAAAAGAGAAAACAGAGAAGACATTGAGAAAATTGTCGTTGCTTACAAGCAGGGAAGAGAAAGAAAAGTCTTGGTCAATAGGAAAACGGGTGGAAGGCACAGAAAAGAAAAAAGAGTGGACCCAAACTCGCCTACGTTAAAAGAAAGAGAGGAAAAAGTGGGGACAAGTTCTTTTAAAGTATAATTTGAGTGTAATTTTTAAGTTAAATTTGAATTATAATTTGAGTTAAAGTTATAATTTGAATAAAATTGAGTAAAATTAAATAAAGTTAAAACTTAAAAGAACGTAAATTTGAATAAAAATTGAAACTTAAATTATCTTTTTTTGAGTTTTTTAAACAAAATAACATGACCTAAGTTTCTTGATATTGTCATGATTGAAACCAATTTGTTCCTCATTCCACTTTTTTGAAGTACACACGGTAAATTTATTCGAGTTTCCAAGCTTTTTGTACAATCTCAACACTAGACGAGTTGGACTATTACAATAACAAATAAGTAAAAACTATAGAAGAAGGACATAAACGGAATAAATTAGTCGATAGCAACTTATTTCATCACATTTTTATTATATAGTATATCGTAGAAATAGATATTATTTTTATAATTCATACTTTTAACATGCTTGTTGTGTTTGTGTTGGGTCTTTAATATGTTGGGTTTTTGAAAGTACGTTATGAGTCTAAAAATCATATCAAGCCCTACTATCCTACTTAATAAACGTCATGAGCTGGACTCATTAATTAATTCTATAAGGTTGAGTCGTGTCATATCTATTTATTAACATATGGAAAAATTAAGAAAACAAATACTCTTTAGAGAGCATGGGTATAGATTTTAACCTCTTGAGAAAATTATTGATCTTACTCTTAAAGTGTATAGGTTTAGATTTTTACTTTTTATTATTGATTAATACTATTTTATTAATATAGTTATTTGACTAATAAGGATATTAATTAAGAATAAAAGTGAAAAAAAAAATATTCATACTAATCATGCATTCTAAAAAATATTTGTCATTAACTAATATCCTTTTTAATTAAATAATTTTTTTATTCAAAAGGTATCAATAAAAAATAAAAAGTAAAAATCAAGGTTTATATACCCAAATAGTAAGTTCAGTAAATTTTTTCTAAACTCGGCTCGTTTTGACTATAAAATTTAAAAAAAAAAAAAAAAAAGAGGGTGCATCTGGATCTGGGTAGCATAGCCAATGATGTTCATTGGACAATTTTTTTTTTTTGGAAAATAATAGAAAATAGACTAATATGAAAAGGTTAAAAAAGTATATAGGCCAATTTTTAGTTATAGAAATTAATAGGCCATAATTTGTGATCAAGTTATGGTTCATAACCAGATAAATTATAGACAAACTTATCAAGTTATGATTCATAACCAGATAAGTTATGAACAATTATAGACAATAACTTATTAAGTTATGATTCATAACTAGAGAAGTTATTAACAAAAATAATAATTTAATCTATTTATTAATTTATATAAATTATTAGTCTATTAATTTTAATTCATATTAAATTTTAACCTATTTTCTTCTTTTTTTTTTTTTTTTTTTTTTTTTAGACATTGGAACTTATTATAACGGGAAAAAGACACGGCATAATGAATAATAGCTGGCTAACACAAGGGGAAGTGAGGGCAATAAATGAGAAGCCCAAAGCAGAAAACATAAGAGCCTTAACTCATTATTACATCACATGCCGTTGGGATTTTGCAAAGCGTGTAGATAATCTAAGGGGATGTTTGGTTGGGGGATTCGTCCCCCGATTCGAATCATGATTCGTGGTTCGCTACAGTGATTTCTCTCACAAAAAATACACGTAAATCGAAAATGGTTCAAATCACATGATTCGAATCCCTGAACCAAACGGACCCTAAGTCTCGTTAGTGAATTTAAATTTTTAAGGCCTGTTCACTTTGTTAATTCGAGTTTATAATTTAAATTGAGAGGTGATTTTATATGAGAATTTTTTACTGTAGTAAAAAAGTTAGATGTGACTGTTTCTGAGAACTTTTTACTGTAGTAAAACTCGAATTCTAAACTCGAATCGGTAAAGTGAACAGGACCTTAATTTTTATTGAGATGTGATATTTTTTTAAAAAAATTAATTATAATAAAAAATTAAATATGATATTTTTTTTAAAAAAAAATTAACTATAGAAATTTAAAATTAGTATAGAATTGATAAAATAAATAAGACTAAAATAAACAAAAAATAGTGTTATTTTAAAGAATTTATTTAGTAGGGCTCTCTATCAATAAAGCTAGTTTTTCAGAATAGATAATTTTTAATAAATATTTAATAGTTGAGAATTTAAGGCCTCGTTCGTTTCGCTGATTCGAGTTTAGAATTTGAGTTTTGCTATAGTAAAAAGCTCTCACAAACAATCACGTCTAACTTTTTTACCACAGTAAAAAGCTCTCACATACAATCACATCTCAACTCGAATTCTAAACTCAAATCAGCAAAACGAACAGGCCCTAAGATTTTTTTATGTAGTTCATTTTTTCGGTGCTACCAAAAATATTGCCTTATTGGTTTATATATCCATTCCATTTCAAACTCAACTAAACATTTGGATTTCCTATTCAGGTTATTTTTCTAAAGCGTTAATCAAATAAAGGTTGAATTTCATCCACAGTTTTGAACCAACAATCTCATAAAGAAAAATTTTGGCCTCGTTCGTTTCGCTGATTCGAGTTTAGAATTCGAGTTTTACTACAGTAAAAAACTCTCACAAACAATCACATCTAACTTTTTTGCTACAATAAAAAGTTCTCACATACAATCACATATCAACTCGAATTCTAAACTCGAATCAGCAAAACGAACGGGCCCTTTGAGTTTGAATATAAAGTTGACTCTTACTTTTTTTTTTGTTCCCATTACATTCGTACTGAAATCCTACTTGAGATTTGGATTTTTGATGTGGTTTATCATGCATGTTGGTTGTAGACCCTTAAAAATGAGTTTCTCGAGGTTTTGGTTCAAATATTGGTTTCTGGGTGAAATTATTGATTTTAGCTTGATATTATTGATGATTATTTGAACATAAACTCTTATTAGGATGATGATTCATGTATTTGAGAGTGGTCTTTGAAGATTAAGATCTACATGCTAGGTATTTGATGAAATGTTCAAATATAAGTTCTTTATACAGCCTATGTAGATTCTATTTTCGTGCTATATATACTTATGATTTTGACTGATCTTATATTTTTCTAATAAATTATACATCTCAAGCTTTACGTGAGTTTTTGAATCACTCTAAATGGATTTTTCTACATTTAGTTATGAATTTTATAATTTCAGCTAAAAAGTTGTCATTTTCATGACGAGATTATACTTCAATCCGGATTTCTGCCTGTTTTTAGTTAGTTTGAAAAATCTGAAACCTATCATGTAGTAGTTTTAAAAGGAGGGTTTTGAGTCTACTTTTATTTGCCACTAGTCTCATAATATTTTGAGTTTTAATGAATTTGTTATGGATATTTTTGTAACAATACGCAGTTATGAGTTTTGTTAAATAATGATATGAATGGGATTTTTAAAAGCTATGGTTTTTAAAGGTTAATTAGCACATTGAAGGCTTTCATAACCAGCTAGTTTTGCTTGCAAAGTGGTGATTGAAATTCAGGTAAATAGAGTTAAAACATTTTCAAAATTGCATCATAAGACCTATTTTGACATAACTTGCTTAGAATTGTGATTTATGCAAGTTTATTCTCTTATGAAATTCTTATATGATTATGTTGAGGAGTATTCATGATTAATTATTTTGAAAGAGATTATGATATTTGCTTATTATGTTTTTATGTTTTAAGAGATTTTATGGTATGGTATATGGATGAGAGGCTGGGTAAGCAGGGGTGCGAGAGACCGGTGCCTCAAATTAGAAAAACTGTCTCTTTGAGACAACTAGAGAAAAATGTTAGTGGGAAGTCTCTTGTTGATCACAAGAGAAAGAGATTCTAAAAACCCCGCTTAGTGTTTAAGAGAAGAGAATTGACTAAAATTAGAAAATGTCCTGTATAGAGAGGCTTACTTGGAACCAAAGTTCGGTATCATACCTAAACTAATAATAAGTACGAAAATTTATGAACAATGTTTAACAAAGAGATTTCTACCACGAAGATTTTAGATACTAACTTTATTTGAAATCTACTTACTGAGTTTTTGCTCATTAATTTTACCTTGTGATGCAGATGTTATTAGTTTTACCTTAAAAAATGATTTCTAAGGTTGGCATGTACTTCTAAATAATAGACGGGCTCAAAATGTTTTTTTTTTTTTTATGTTATCACTTTTGAATAACTATTTAATGTAGAAAATTTATAGTTATAATCATTTTATGCACTCACTCATTTGATTTAAAAACGTTTAAAAAAATCTTATGATGAAATCAACTATAAATTTTTACATTTTAAAAATAACATTATTTTAAATATAAAAAATATGTTTTAAATAGAATCACCTCGTTAAATTTAACCTTAGACCAGTGTAACGAGAGGCACCAAAAAAAAAGGGTGCAATTTCGTGGACAATGTTGAGCAACATAAAACAAAAGTACAGAGGTTTCTTTGAAAGTTCCTAGAAACAGTGATCATCATCATAAGAGAGGAGAAAAAGTCAGAAACAAATAACGGTTACATACGTAATCAAGCACAGTAAATAATAAAACTAAAAAAAAAAAATCTCTTGAATGGGAGTCGCTGTCAAACTAAGGTTGAACAAGATATCTCTGTCACCAACCTCGTAACTTCTCAAGCTCTTTAATGCTCTCCATGTGTTTGCTACATCTTTTCAACTGTACTCTTTCTTATTTGCAGAACATCCATCGGATAACTCTACTGAACTTTCCTATCAACATTTTTGTGAGTCCTGGTGGAAATACAAATCTGATACAGAGTGTTGACGGTGGTATTTCACCAACAATAAATCAGTCCTGTTACTCTTGGTTTCCCTTTGAATTACCGGCTGATTAATGTGTTTATAGATAAAGTGTTAGTGTTTTTATGAACTGAATGTAAAAACACAATAGAAATTTTATAGTGGTTCACTCTTTTCAAAATTAGAGTTACATCCACTGTATGATTTATATTGCTTAGAGAATTTACACTTTACAAGCTATCTCTTTTTTCTCAAGAATTCTCTTCTTTTCAATTCATCCACACCCTCTCCATTGGGGGTCTTCCTCCTTATATAGCCGGGCTTCCTTCACGGAGGGTTTTCCTCTGTAGGCCTATGCACTCAAGTGCTTCTCCTTTTTAGGCCCAGTAGCCCACTAATCAGCACTGTTCACTCTACTGATTAGTCTTCAATTACAACTCTGTGAGTCTCCGTAATGCTTTTGTGTCCCCTGTGGCGGTTTGTAATCTTGCCATTAATGCTGTCAGCAGTCTCCTATCTTCGCACGCAACCTGCTATGCCTCGACAGGAATATTCCCTCGTCGTCAGCACCGCCTCAGCCTTTTTTGTCCTCTTTGAGCGACCCTTCCTGCAGTCGAGGGATATTAACGCCTCAGTTCAGGCAAATTAAATCCGTCGACGCCTCATGAAGTCGTCGTTTCAATTTGGACATTGGCTTTGGGCTTGGCGGTTGATCTCGAGGTGTCGAAGTGTTGAGAGCAATGCAACTGGCAGAGAGAGAATGTCGCCACGTGTCGTGATTTTGGTGGTCCGCGTCTTCGTTACGTTTTCCCACACAATAGCTACCCCCCAGGTCGAATTCGGCGGCGGAAACGCAGCGGAATAGCGGATCGTGTATCACAAAAATTTTCATAAAACTTTTGAGATACTCTATAGATTATATTAATTTATGCACCAATAAATTAATCTCATTAATTTATAAGATTCAAGGATCAACCGAAAAAATACCTTGTAGCCGACTCGGATGATATCTTGATTTTCTTTGACCACGAACAGTCCTAGCTCCAAGCTTTTTGTGTTTAGAACACCAAAGTCTTCCACGTCAATTCCTTGATTCCACGTGAGACGTGTGTGGGCACACGCGAGACAAAACGGTTTCTAAAACACTCGAATTTCCACAAACACCAACGCATGCACGATGTGGAATTTTTGGAGAGAAAAATTTTCACTCTCTTTTTTTGCTATATGAGAATTCCGGCCACACACTCTTTCTCTAGGGCTGAAAGTGTTTCAAAAATTGTCTCACAATTTTTCATTTATCTCATATTTAAAGAGAAGAAGTCAATCTTCAAAATAGGATCAAATCCTTATCTCCAATTTTTGAATTTGGAACAAAAAATCCCTTCCCCTTATCCCTTAGGGTGGCGGCCACACACTAGGGGTTTTATCCCGTGTGTGGCGCCTAGATAAGATAGGGAAGGAAGATATTTTATCCATTATCCAAGAGTCCAATTTTAATTGATTCAAATTCGAATTTAAGTCAAACTTAAATTAATTTGAATTCTAAATTAAACAACTTATCAAATAAGTTTAAATGGATAAATCTAGATATGTTCAAATTCAAATTTAAATAATCTCATTATTTAAATAATAATTAATTCAAATTAATTATTCTTGAGTATTTAATTTTTAGAATTCCGTAATTCTAAAATTCCCATTTTGCCCTTTGTGTCTCGGTAGAATTACAAGGACGACGGGGACTAATGGACCTATAATTCGAGCTCCAATAAAATTAATAATTAATTAAACACTTTAATTAATTAATTAATTCTATTAATTCAATAGTTACTCCACTATAAACTTGGAATTGCACTCTCGGAATTATAGACATTAATTACTTCTAAACCGTGAAGTGTCCATTTGATATAGTCATTGCATATAGATCGATCCTCCATAAATAATTCATAATTAGAGTCGGGTAGAATCCGTTAACCTCTCTAATTACATCTTTATCCTTAGTACCATTGATTCTCTAATGGATAGTGATTCATAAAACACATTCATGAACCGGCGCTCTTACTAATCCAAGTACCGAATCAACACTCAAGAGAATTATTTATCTGCTTCTTTCTCAAGAAGGAATGGATTCCATCTCGTATAATAACATTCCCAGCTACTTATTTCATTATGTCTCCAAAATACAAGGAATAGGATTCAGGGTCTCGGAATCCGTACTAAGTAATTCAAAAGACATAAATCCATAAATAGGAGTTTGTTAAGAACTCAGGATTAAGATCATTCTATATATGACCATCGGTAGACTCAATTAGAATTTCTATGCTTAACGGAAATTATTAGAAATTCATATTGTGTCTCAAGGCCCATGTTCCACATAATCTCATTATCACGAAATACACTCATTCAATATCTCGCCATATTAACGGTGCGATAACACCGTTCCATTCTAAATGGGAATGACATGTATTTATAATATCTTAATTAAAGATTCCGAACTTTAATTAAATTTATTATGAACAATTACTTTTGATTATTATCCTTAAACATTATCCTCTCGTATATAACACTTATATACCATGTTTAAGGTTACATAAATAATCAAGGAATTTTATTTGATATTCATAAAATATTCATAAATATATGCACATAAAATGATGAATAAACTATTTTATTAAATAAATAATAAATATCCTTTTACATCTCATGCTTTCAGGACACTATTCCCAACAGGTCGTCCCATTAGGTATTGGATGAGAGGAGTCATCCAATTTTCTCTTCTTGGACCCGGTGTCTTCTAAGTTCCTCGGCGGTTGGAGCTCTAGCTCTTCAATGGGCACGGCGGCGGTGCGTCGGCATCCACCTCGGCGTCGCTAATTTTGCTAGTCGTCGGCGTTTGCATTCTCGGCCGGGGATGCGGAATATCTCGTATTTCTTATATTTGTGAGTTCCTCCTTGGCCTTTCTTAGATAGGCCCCATCTTTCGCCCGGCGTGCTTGGTATTCTTCCTTGACTTGGGCGGCGACCGGTGGGAGTCACTATAGATCTTGATTCTCTCGATTTTCAAGTGTTTGGCTAAAAGCGTAATCCGGCAATCGGGGCCTCATATTCTGCTTCATTGTTTGAAGCCTTGAATTTGAATCGTCTGCCGAGGAGATTTTGTGACCTTGGTGATTAATAGAATCTTGGGCTCACGATCCGTTTTTAAGCTCAACGCCCCATCTACGTAAAGCTTCCATGTTGTACTATTGGCTTCTTGGATGAGGTGGGCGGGCTGTGAGAGAACTTCGCCTAGGAAGTCGGCAAGAGCTTGTCCTTTGATCGCGTCCTCGGCATGTATTTTATGTCGAATTGGCTCAGTTCTACCACCACTTGAGAAGTCGTCCGGAGGTTTCCGGTCTTTGTAAGGCTTGTCTCGCCGGGTGGTTGGTGAGGACCCAGACAGGGGATTGGAAGTAATGCTGGAGCTTCCTCGAGGCAATCATTAAGAGAGCTAGACGCCCATCTCGCTGTATCTAGACTCGCCTGCCGAGGAGCCTTTTTGTCACATAGTAAATCGGCAACTGCACTTTTCCCTTCTTCCCTTATTAGGACGGAGCTCACGCGCAGTTGGGACACGGAGAGGTACAGCCTGAGTTCTTCGTCGACGTTTGGTTTTGACAAGATCGGGGCTTGCCCAAATGTTCTTTCCTCCTTTGAAAGCTTCCTCGACTGTGGGTGTCCATTCAAGCGCTTTATTTCTTTCAGCGAAGGTCAAGAAAGGACACATTTGTCAAGAGCCTTTGATATGAATACATTCGGGGCGGCGCACGCAACCTCAAACCTTGTACATCTTTAGGTTTAGTTGGCGACCGCGCATCATCCTCGCAAGGCTTTGATTTTTTTTTCGGTTGGCCTCGATCCCTCGGCTCTTGACCATGAAACCGAGAAATTTACCCGATCCGACTCCGAAGGCACATTTCTGGGGATTGAGCTTCATGTGGTATTTTCTCAATATTCTGAACATCTCCCCCAGATGGTCGATGTGATGGCTGGTCTTGGTGCTTTTTACGAGCATGTCATCGACGTAGACCTCTATTGTTTTGCCAATTTGTTGAGCGAACATCTTGTTCACTAACCTTTGGTAGGTTGCCCCTGCATTTTTTAGGCCAAATGGCATTACTTTGTAGCAGTAGAGGCCCCTATCGGTTATAAAAGATGTGTGCTCCTTGTCGACTGGATTCATGGGGATTTGATTGTACCCGGAGTAAGCATCCATAAAGCTTAGCATTTCATGCCCTGCTGTGGCGTCGACCATTTGATCCACCCGTGGAAGTGGGAAGCCATCCTTTGGGCATGCTTTGTTGAGGTCGCTAAAGTCGACGCAGGTTCTCCAGCTTCCGTTAGGTTTGATTACCAGGACCGGATTGGATATCCAGCGTGGATAATGTGCCTCCCTGATGAAGCCATTATTGATTAATTTGTCGACCTCTTCCCTCGGTAACTTCATACCTCTCCGGGTTCATTGGTCGGCGTTTACGGCGCTTGGGAGGATACGTGGGATCGGCGTTCAAGGAGTGACACATTACCTCGGCGTCGATTCCCTCCATGTCGAAATGGCTCCAAGCGAAGACATCCAGGTTTTCCTAAGGAATTTCTCAATTTAAACCGAGGTCGAGAGCCAAGTCCCGAGCCAATTTTCAAAGACTTTGATGCTCCCATCTTGGTCGATTTGAATTTCTTCCAACTGCTCGATAGGTTGGGATCAAGTAACCTCCTCTTGAATCCTGGGGTCTATATCTTCGATGAGGCTTTGTTGAACCATCCTCATTTCTTGTCTCCCGGTTGGTCATACCCGCAAGGGGCATCGGAATATGCAACCACAGCTTCATATTGATTGCTTTTCATTTCTCCTACACCATTCGGGGTGGGGAATTTAACTTTTTGGTGGTAGATGGAGGTTATCACCCTTAATGCCTGAAGGGTTGGTCTCCCGATGACTGCGTTGTATTGGGAGCCTCCTTTGATGACCACAAAGTTGGCCATTGTTGTTGCTTGCCGGGGCTTCTCTTCGGCTGTTATTGGTAGCCGGATTGTTCCTTGGGGGATGACGGAGTCTCCGGTGAATCCATATAATGGCCCGGTGGTTCGTTCCAACTGCTCCTTGGGTATTCCCATTTTGTCCAGGCAGTCGGAATATAGGAGATCTACCGAGCTTCCGTTGTCCACCAGTATCCGACACACGGTGTGGTTTCCGATCACAGCTTCAACTACTAATGCATCGTTGTGGGGGAAGTGAACCCCACTAGCGTCATCCTCGTTGAAGGCTACATCGGTGTGGCTGTGTCTTGGGGCTTTGGCGGCAGAGACGTTCCAAAATCGCTCCTGATAGACCCCCTTGGCTTCGTGGGCATAGTCCTTCTGCGACCTTCGGGTGTCTCCCCCTATATAAGGGCCGGGGCTTTGTTAGGATGGCGTCGACGGGTTCCCGATCTTGCAGTGCGGTGGTGTTCCTCTCGGCGTCGACCGTCATTTTATCCGCCATGGCCATCGTTCACGAGGGCCTTTGATCGACCGAATTCCTGCGGCCTTCCCACGCGGATTATTCTTTCGACTTCATCCTTGGTTACGGTAGCAGTCATTAGTGTGGTGGCCGACTTAGCCGTGGAACCTATAAATTTCCTCTGGTTCCTTGGTTGGGATCGACTTCATTGGCTCGGGGCCGGCGTAGCATGTTTCATGCCCTGCTCGGTGGAATATTTCCTCGGCCTACCGTTGGTTCATGGTGGGTGTCGTATTTTTGAACGACCGAGCTGCGGGGATCCTCGTCTCGGCTTCTTGGCCTCCGATGTTCTTTGTGTCAAGGTTGGTTGCTTATCGCCTTCCTTCCCCTCGGCGCTTCTTAGCATCACCCTTGATGGTGTCGTCCCTTGATCGACCCCTTCCCTTTGTTGGACCCGGTCCGGGTCATTAGCGTCCGCTTCTTCTGCGTTGATGTAACCTTGTGCCCGCGCACAAGGAACTCTTTTGTAGCCGGACGGGGTTTTCGGTTGAGCTCCCTTTTGAAGGGAGTTGTCTTTTATACTTGACAACGCCCCATCAAGGCTTCCTTGTCGGTAATATCCATCGTCGGCGACGGCCTCTCCGTGCACTGGCAAGCCAATCCCCGGCGTCTCGTTTGGCTTCGGTATATTGTTGTCGGGGTTTTGTTTTGGGGCACATACTTCTTGACCCCATGAATTGGAGAGAAAATGCCTCTTTTAACTCATCCCACTAGAGATAGAGTTTGGCTTCAGCGTCCGGAACCATCGTTGGGCGGAGTCGGTCAGGTGGTTCCGGAAGGCTCGACACATGATCTCTTCGGCGTACCCGTGCAAGAGCATGTGTCCCGTATACATCTCTAAATGGTCGTCGGGATCTCTTCGTCCGTCATAGGGTGGGATCGACGGCGACCTATACTTATCGGAGAGGGGGAGTGCCATTGTAACGCCCCCATACGCTAAACCGGTCTAAGGCCGAATTTAGCGAGGTGGTGCTACTTAAAACATACTTTTATACTTAAAAGAATATCATTTTTAAGATGCGGAAACTTGTGGTTGATTTCATCACAAAATTTTCTTAAAAGTTTTTGAACAAAATGAGTAAGTGTGCAACCACAAATCTTAAACATTAAATAGTTATTCAAAAGTGACATAGTAACAAAACAAAAACATTTTGAGCCCATCTATTGTTTGGAAGTACATATAAGCAAGATGTCGGATGTAAGACTTGGAGTACTTTCAGCCCAACCTTGGAAATCATATTTCTTTTTACTCTTGGTAACAACAACATCATCTGCATCACAAGGTAAAACTAATGAGCGAAAACTTCGATAAGTAGATTTCAAATCAAGTAAGTATCTAAAATCTACGTGGCTAAAATCTCTTTGTTAATCATTGTTCATAAACTTTCATACTTATTCTTAGTTTAGGTATGATCTGAAACTTGGTTTCAAGTAAGCCTCTCTATCACAGGACCTTCTCTAATTTTGGCCAATTCTCTTCTCTTAAACACTAAGCGGGGTTTTTAGAATCTCTTTCTCTTGTGATCAACAAGAAACTTCCCACTAGCATTTTTCTCTAGTTGTCTCAAAGAGACAGTTTCTCTAATTTGGGGTACCGGTCCCTCGCACCCCAACTTACCCAAAATTCTCATCCATATACCATACCATAAAATCTCTTAAAACATAAAAACATAATAAGCATAAATCATAATCTCTTTCAAAATAATTAATCATAAATACTCTTTGAACATAATCATATAAGAATTTCATAAGAGAATAAACTTGCATAATCACAATTCTGAACAAGTTATGTCAAATAGGTCTTGTGATGCAGTTTTGAAAATGCTTTAACTCTACTTACCTGAATTTTGATCACCACTTTGCAAGTACAAACTAGCTGGTTGTGGGGAGCCTTCAATGTGCTAATTAACCTTTAAAAACCATAGCTTTCAAAAATCACATTCATATCATCATTTAACAAACACATAACTGCGCAATATTACGAAAATATTCATAACGAATTCATCAAAACTCAAAATATTATGAGACCAGTGACAAATAAAAGTAGGCTCAAAACCCTCTTTTTAGAGCTACTACATGATGGGTTTCGGATTTTTCAAACTAACCAAAAACAGCCCGAAATCCAGATTGAAGCATACTCTCGTCAGGAAAATAAAAAGCTTTTAACTGAACTTATAAAATTCATAACTAAATGTAGAAAAATCCGTTTGGAGTGATTCAAAAACTCACGTAAAGCTTGAGATGTATACTTTAATAGAAAAATATCAGATCAGTCAAAATCATAAGTATATATGGCACGAAAACAGAATCTACATAGGCTGTACAGAGGACTTGTATTTGAACATTTCATCAAATACCTAGCATGCATATCCTAATCTTCAAAGTCCACTCTCAAATACATGAATCATGATCTTAATAAGAGTTTATCTTCAAATAATCATCAATAATATCAAGCTAAAATCATCAATTTCACCCAAAAACCAATATTTGAACCAAAACCTCAAGAAACTCATTTTTAAGAGTCTACAACCAACATGCATAATAAGCCCCTTCAAAAATCCGAATCTCAAGTAAGATTCAACATCTTAATCTCCAAAATCTTAGTTTCTAGCATAAGAAAAAAGTTACCTCAAAGAAAAATGTGTTCCCAAGTGAATAGAAGCTCCAAATCTTGGTGGTTATTTTTGGTTCTAGGTTGAAAACGAGTTGAAATGGGCTGGTTGAGTTTTTTTAGCTCATTCTCTTTAAAACCTAGGTTTGATTCTGAGTTTTGGGTGAGAAAAGGAGTGAGAGGAGAGAAGAAAAGGTTATGGTCGGAGTTCTAGGTTTTTTGCTGAAATAGACCCAAAATGAAGTCTAAACATGCTAGAAACTAAACAAAAGTAGAGTGACCTTATAATATGACAAGTGTCTAGGTTTTTCTAAGTCTCTAACATTTTTCCTAACCTCATAAAATCAGCTCTAAAGTCTTTATTTTTTCTTCTTCATTTAGGTGCCTAAAGTTCACTCATTTTGCTAAAATAGTCTTCTCTCACAAAAACTCAAAATAGCAACTAAGTCCTCAACACATTTACATAAAACCATATAATAAAATATAAAATAATAATTCATCATTAAAGCAAATCATAATAGAGGTAAAATATCATAGCAAATAATCATAATAAATATAATTCCTTTTCTTCATAAGTTTAGCACATTGAGTTCCCACATCGAGCTAGTTGTCTTGCACATTAAAACTGAAAACTCAATTAGCGAAGCTATAAGTTTAATAAAATCATATGATAGCTATCATAATAAAATATAATGCCAACAAATAACTTTAAGGTAAATGGGAAATGTGATGCATGATTTTAATTTATTAAATTTATTTATTATTGGCTTAAGGCTTAATTAAATCTCGGGTATTACAATTCTCCCCTCCTTAACAAATTTCGTCCTCGAAATTTAGCTTACCAAAAAGTTCTGGATACTTGATCTTCATCTCATCCTCCTTTTCCCAAGTAGCTTCCTCTACTAAATGATTTCTCCAAAGAACCTTGACCAAAGGAATGCTCTTGTTTCTTAATTCCTTAAGTCTTCTATCAAGAATCTGAACTGGTTTTTCTTCGTATGACAAATTTGGTTTCAACTCCAAAGCTTCATACGTCAAAACATGAGATGGATCAGCTATATACTTGCGGAGCATAGAAACATGAAATGTACCATGAATACCAGACAATGATGGTGGAAGAGCTAACTCATAAGCAAGTTTTCCTACTCTTTTCAAAATCTCAAAAGGCCCTATATACCTAGGACTGAGCTTTCCTTTCTGTCCAAATCTCATAACTCTCTTCATTGGAGCAACTTTGAGAAAGACCATGTTACCAACTTCAAATTCAAGATCTTTCCTACGCTTTTTATCAAAGATAACTCTTACATCGACTTTGAGCTTTTCATCCTTTTTTTTCAATCTTGTCAATAGCATCAACTGTTTTCAACCAATTCGACCCAACACTTTCCTTTCTCCAACCTCATTCCAATGAATCGAGATCTGCACTTCCTACCATACAACGCCTCGTATGGAGCCATACCAATAGTCGAATGATAACTATTATTGTAGGAGAACTCAACTAAAGGTAGCTTTTTATCCCATGAAGTTGAAAAATCAAGAACACAAGCTCTAAGCATGTCCTCTAGAGTCCGGATAGTTCTCTCCCGATTGCCCATCGGTTTGAGGATGATAAGCCGTCTTTGAAAGACAAGCGTTCCCCATAGCTGAATGTAAACTTTGCCAAAATGTTTGAAGTGAATTTTGGATCACGATCGAAATAATGGATACAGGTGATCCATGAAGCCCCGATAATCTCTTTGATATAAAGTCAGTGCATACCGATCCATACTTGAAAGTATTCCGTATTGGAAGAAAATGAGCAGACTTTGTAAGTCGATCTACAATGACCCAAATAGCATTAAACTTCTTACGTGTCCTTGGCAATCCTATGACAAAATCCATGGTCACATGCTCCCATTTCCATTCGGGATAAAAAGTGGTTTCAACTTCCTGAAGGCCTCGATGTTCTATCTTAACTTGCCGACGGGTGAGACATTTAAACATACTTTGCTACTTCATACTTCATCTTTGGCCACCAAAAATGGAGTCTCAAATCTTTATACATTTTAGTGCTCCCTGGATGAACTGAGTAAGGAGATGAATGAGCCTCATCTAAAATCTCCTTTTTCAATTCCTTAATTTTGGGCACACACAATCTATTACCACAAAAGATCACACCCTCATCAGATACTTGAAAGTCATTCTTTTTCCCAGCTTGAACCTTCTTTTTGATACGAACTAAATAAGGATCTGAATCTTGACTTTGTTTAATCTTATCCATGATACTTGGCTGCAACACTAAAGCTGAAAGCTTAGCCTTTGTTTCTTGAGAAACCACTTCAATTTCCATTCTACTTATGTCTGCAAGCAAAGATTGTTGTTCTGAACCAACACCAACTGACTTCCTACTAAGAGCATCCGCCACCACATTAGCCTTGCCAGGATGATAATTGATAACACAATCATAATCCTTAACCAATTCTAACCATCTTCGTTGTCTCATATTTAATTCCTTCTGCGAGAATAAATATTTCAAACTCTTGTGGTCAGAATATATCTCACAGTGCTCACCATAAAGATAATGACGCCAAATCTTGAGAGCAAAGACCACAGCAGCTAGCTCCAAATCGTGAGTAGGGTAATTCTTCTCATAGCTTTTTAATTGACGTGAAGCATAAGCTATCACCTTCCCATTTTGCATAAGCACGCAACCCAAACCATTCTTTGAAGCATCGCTATAGATAGCAAAACCATCAGTCCCTGACGGAAGAGCTAACACCGGAGCAGAGATCAATCGCTTCTTTAATTCCTGAAAACTTTCTTCACATGCATCAGACCAAGAGAACTTCACATTCTTCCTCGTCAAAGCAGTTAGAGGAGTAGCAATTTTAGAGAAACCTTCAATAAATCGTCTATAGTAACCTGCCAAGCCCAAGAAACTACGAACTTGAGACATTGTTTGGTCTAGGCCAAACACTAACAACTTCGACTTTGCTAGGATCCACGTAAATTCCATCCTTTGAAATAATATGACCAAGAAAAGATACTTTCTCCAAATTAAAACTCACACTTCTTGAATTTTGCAAATAGTCGCTTCTCCTTCAAAATTTGCAAAACTATTCTCAAGTGTTCACAATGCTCCTCATGAGTCCGAGAATAAATAAGTATGTCATCAATAAAAACAATGACAAACTTATCAAGAAAATCCTTAAACACACGGTTCATCAAATCCATGAAAGCTCACCGGAGCATTGGTTAATCCAAATGGCATAACCAAAAACTCATAATGTCCATACCGTGTTCGAAAGAAAGTCTTCTTGGGTATATCTCGATTCCTTCACCCTTAATCGATGATAGCCGGACCTCAAATCAATCTTTGAAAACACCGCTGCCCCTTGCAACCGATCGAATAAATCATCAATCCGAGGCAAAGGATACTGTTCCTTCGTGACTTTGTTTAATTCTCGATAATCAATACAAAGCCGCATCGAACCATCCTTCTTTTTTCACAAAAAGAACGGGTGCACCCATGGAGAAAAACTTGGACGAACAAAACCTTTGTCCAACAATTCTTGAAGTTGATTCTTCAACTCTTTCAATTCTAATGGTGCCATACGATAAGGTGCCTTAGAAATAGGAGTTGTTCCTGGAACAACATCAATGACAAATTCTATCTCTCGATCCGGAGGAAGACTAGGAAGATCTTCAGGAAAAACTTCCAAATGCTCCCTAACTACTGGCACATCTTCAGGTTTAAGCTCATCCCGAACTGAAGTATCAACTACCGAGGCCAAGAAACCAATACAGCCTTTACAAATCATTTTCCTTGCCTTCATTGCAGAAATAATTGGATAAGAGACATTCTTTGATCTTCCACTAAAAATGAATTGATGTCCCTCTTGAGGTTTAAAAATAACCGCTTTTTGATGACAATCTATGGTGGCTCTATGCTTAGATAACCAATCCATACCAAGAATCACATCAAAATCCTTCATATCCAAAACGATTAAATTCACAGACATCTCTCTCCCATTTATCATAACCAAACAAGATCTCAACACCTTATTAGACTTTAACACCTCTCCGTAAAGGTAAAACTACACTAAACCCACTTTTTAGTATCTTTGGTACTTTACTCAATTTATTAGCAAATGCGGGAGATGCAAATGAATGGGTAGAACCTGAATCTATCAATACATGAGCTATCATTCCAGAAATGAAGAGTGTACACCTTACAACAAATGGGATCTTCTTGACATCTTCTGTCGTCATTGCAAACACCCTTCCTTGAGTATTCTTCTGACCATCGGGCTTAGCTCCACAATTTGCAGCAATGTGACCAGGTTTTCCACATGTGTAGCAATTAAAGGTACCATATCGACATTCTCCTCCATGCATTTTCCCACATTTAGGACATTTTGGATACTCCTTAGCAGTTGAATTATCTGTCTTAGGTCGCTTGTTTGCATTTTGTTGCCACTCTTGCTTCTGTTTCCCTTTTTCTGCAGTTGTTCCTGATTTCCACGGGCCATTCTTAGCGGCATAAGTAGCTTTATTCTCCAATTCTTGTCTCTTAATACCCTTCTCGATATCATCATTGCCGGTTCAATCGCTTAGCTAAAACAGCCGAGGCCTCGACATGCTCACATCCTTGTGGATAGCTGCTTTCAAACCCTTAATGAAGAAGTTCATCTTTTCCACGTCATTACCTACTATCCATGCAACAAATCTTGAAAGTCCTTCAAATTTAGTGACATATTCATCAACAGTCATAGTACCCTGTACTAATCCCACAAACTCAGCCACTTTACTTTTCTTTACTTCCTCAGTGAAGTACTTGCTATAAAACAGTTCTTTGAAACCATTCCAAGTAACATTGGTAGCAGCTGGAGTCAACTTAATAGATGCCCACCAATGCCTAGCACTATTCTTTAGCAATTGAATAGCACAGGAAACTCGTTGAGCATCTTCCACAACCATGTAGTCAAAGATACTTTCTATAGAATTGATCCACTCTTGAAGAATTAGGGGATCAGGTCCACCATGGAAATCATTAGGATGACGCTTCCTAAAAACGCTCATAAAGAGGTTCCAAATTATCTTGTCTTTGCGGTTGAAAGGGAGGTGGAGGCTGATTTGCATGCTGGGCTCCTTGTTGTGCCATCATGTTATTAAACTGCTCTGTTTGTTGTTGAAACTGTTGAGCTTGCATCTGCATTTGTTGTCTCATAAACTCATTTTGCTGTCTCTGTTGATCAGCCTGTTGCTGAATTAATGCAGTTAATCCAGCAAACATTTGAGTCATGTCAACGTTCGGGGGATCTCTAGCATATCTTTTAGGAGGCATTCTGCTACAACACCCATTTCTAACCTTTAGGTTTAAGCCAATAATAATAAATATAATTCCACGTAAATGCAATATAAAACATAAAGATATTATTCTATACATTAGAAATCATAAACATTTCTGATTGGCTGAGTTTCTTATCCAACCACTTGTCTATATGTACTTCGCTGTCTTCAGAAACATTAAACACTTGGGCTCGATACCAAAAAGCAGAACGCCCTATACGCTAAACCGGTCTAAGGCCGAATTTAGCGAGGTGGTGCTACTTAAAACATACTTTTATACTTAAAAGAATATCATTTTTAAGATGCGGAAACTTGTGGTTGATTTCATCACAAAATTTTCTTAAAAGTTTTTGAACAAAATGAGTAAGTGTGCAACCACAAATCTTAAACATTAAATAGTTATTCAAAAGTGACATAGTAACAAAACAAAAACATTTTGAGCCCATCTATTGTTTGGAAGTACATATAAGCAAGATGTCAGATGTAAGACTTGGAGTACTCGACCAACCTTGAAATCATATTTCTTTTTACTCTTCTTGATAACAACAACATCATCTGCATCACAAGGTAAAACTAATGAGCGAAAACTTCGATGAAGTAGATTTCAAATCAAGTAAGTATCTAAAATCTCGTGGCTAAAATCTCTTTGTTAATCATTGTTCATAAACTTTCATACTTATTCTTAGTTTAGGTATGATCTGAACTTTGGTTTCAAGTAAGCCTCTCTATACGGGACCTTCTCTAATTTTGGCCAATTCTCTTCTCTTAAACACTAAGCGGGGTTTTTAGAATCTCTTTCTCTTGTGATCAACAAGAAACTTCCCACTAGCATTTTTCTCTAGTTGTCTCAAAGAGACAGTTTCTCTAATTTGGGGTACCGGTCCCTCGCACCCCCTTTTGACCTCTCATCCATATACCATACCATAAAATCTCTTAAAACATAAAAACATAATAAGCATAAATCATAATCTCTTTCAAAATAATTAATCATAAATACTCTTTGAACATAATCATATAAGAATTTCATAAGAGAATAAACTTGCATAATCACAATTACAACAAGTTATGTCAAATAGGTCTTGTGATGCGGTTTTGAAAATGCTTTAACTCTACTTACCTGAATTTTGATCACCACTTTGCAAGTACAAACTAGCTGGTTGTGGGGAGCCTTCAATGTGCTAATTAACCTTTAAAAACCATAGCTTTCAAAAATCACATTCATATCATCATTTAACAAACACATAATCTGCAAGAATATTACGAAAATATTCATAACGAATTCATCAAAACTCAAAATATTATGAGACCAGTGACAAATAAAAGTAGGCTCAAAACCCTCTTTTTAGAGCTACTACATGATGGGTTTCGGATTTTTCAAACTAACCAAAAACAGCCCGAAATCCAGATTGAAGCATACTCTCGTCAGGAAAATAAAAGCTTTTTAACTGAACTTATAAAATTCATAACTAAATGTAGAAAAATCCGTTTGGAGTGATTCAAAAACTCACGTAAAGCTTGAGATGTATACTTTAATAGAAAAATATCAGATCAGTCAAAATCATAAGTATATATGGCACGAAAACAGAATCTACATAGGCTGTACAGAGGACTTGTATTTGAACATTTCATCAAATACCTAGCATGCATATCCTAATCTTCAAAGTCCACTCTCAAATACATGAATCATGATCTTAATAAGAGTTTATCTTCAAATAATCATCAATAATATCAAGCTAAAATCATCAATTTCACCCAGAAACCAATATTTGAACCAAAACCTCAAGAAACTCATTTTTAAGAGTCTACAACCAACATGCATAATAAGCCCCTTCAAAAATCCGAATCTCAAGTAAGATTCAACATCTTAATCTCCAAAATCTTAGTTTCTAGCATAAGAAAGAAGTTACCTCAAAGAAAAATGTGTTCCCAAGTGAATAGAAGCTCCAAATCTTGATGGTTATTTTTGGTTCTAGGTTGAAAACGAGTTGAAATGGGCTGGTTGAGTTTTTAGCTCATTCTCTCTTAAAAACCTAGGTTTGATTCTGAGTTTTGGGTGAGAAAAGGAGTGAGAGGAGAGAAGAAAAGGTTATGGTCGGAGTTCTAGGTTTTTTTTGAAATAGACCCAAAATGAAGTCTAAACATGCTAGAAACTAAACAAAAGTAGAGTGACCTTATAATATGACAAGTGTCTAGGTTTTTCTAAGTCTCTAACATTTTTCCTAACCTCATAAAAATCAGCTCTAAAGTCTTTATTTTTCTTCTTCATTTAGGTGCCTAAAGTTCACTCATTTTGCTAAAATAGTCTTCTCTCACAAAAAACTCAAAATAGCAACTAAGTCCTCAACACATTTACATAAAACCATATAATAAAATATAAAATAATAATTCATCATTAAAGCAAATCATAATAGAGGTAAAATATCATAGCAAATAATCATAATAAATATAATTCCTTTTCTTCATAAGTTTAGCACATTGAGTTCCCACATCGAGCTAGTTGTCTTTGCATTAAAAAACTGAAAACTCAATTAGCGAAGCTATAAGTTTAATAAAATCATATGATAGCTATCATAATAAAATATAATGCCAACAAATAACTTTAAGGTAAATGGGAAATGTGATGCATGATTTTAATTTATTAAATTTATTTATTATTGGCTTAAGGCTTAATTAAATCTCGGGTATTACAGCCATTATCTCCGCAGTGAACGGGTGGTCGTGAATGCGGCTGGGTGTAATGTCGACGTTCACCACCTCGGCCACCCGCCCAATGTTCTTTTTTAGCCCCGCAACATCCCCGGTCAGTCTCCTTTCCATGTTGGCCATGCGTTCCATGATGGTCCGGGCTTCTTCCGTCGAGACGGCCGAACCAACAGCTCCCGGTGCTTCCGGCTTCTGAGCAATGGATCCGCCCCTGGCCTGGCCGCCTTTACTTATCTTGAACCGAGTCTCCCGCGGGTTTCCTCCCAGATTTTGAGGAAGTTCTTGATGGCTCGGATCCCAGCAGCCCCTCAATCGGTGCCCGGAAGAGTGGGTGGGTCGAGGCACAGGAAGGCCCTGGCGGTGTTCGCTCTCCCCGGTGTTGGGAATAGTGTCCTGAAAGCATGAGATGTAAAAGGATATTTATTATTTATTTAATAAAATAGTTTATTCATCATTTTATGTGCATATATTTATGAATATTTTATGAATATCAAATAAAATTCCTTGATTATTTATGTAACCTTAAATATTGTATATAAGTGTTATATACAAGAGGATAATGTTTAAGGATAATAATCAAAAGTAATCGTTTCATAATGAATTTAATTAAAGTTCGAATCTTTAATTAAAACATTATTAATACATGTCATTCCCATTTAGAATGGAACGGTGTTATCCGTTACCGTTAATATGGCGAGATATTGAATGAGTGTATTTCGCATAATGAGATTATGTGGAACATGGACGCAGAACACAATATGAATTTCTAATAATTTCCGTTAAGCATAGAAATTCTAATTGAGTCTCTTGATGGTCATATATAGAATGATCTTAATCCCGAGTTCTTAACAAACTCCTATTTATGGATTTATGTCCTTTGATTTACTCGATGCAGTTCCAAAAACCCCTGAATCCTATTCCTTGTATTTTGGAGACATAATGAAATAGGTAGCTGGGAATGTTATTATCACGAGATGGAATCCATTCCTTCTTGAGAAAGAAGCAGATAAATAATTCTCTTGAGTGTTGATTCGGTACTTGGATTAGTAAGAGCGCTCGGTTCATGAATGTGTTTTGTGAATCACTATCCATTAGAGAATCAATGGTACTCAAGGATAAAGATGTAATTAGAGAGGTTAACGGATTCTACCCGACTCTAATTATGAATTATTTATGGAGGATCGATCTATATGCAATGACTATATCAAATGGACACTTCACGGTTTAGAAGTAATTAATGTCTATAATTCCGAGAGTGCAATTCCAAGTTTATAGTGGAGTAACTATTCAATTAATAGAATTAATTTATTAATTAAAGTGTTTAATTAATTATTAATTTTATTGGAGCTCGTAATTATAGGTCCATTAGTCCCCGCGTCGTCCTTGTAATTCTACCGGACACAAAGGGCAAAATGGGAATTTTAGAATTACGGAATTCTAAAATTAAATACTCAAGAATAATTAATTGAGAATTAATTATTATTTAAATAATGAGATTATTTAAATTTGAATTTGAACATATCTAGATTTATCCATTTAAACTTATTTGATAAGTTGTTTAATTTAGAATTCAAATTAATTTAAGTTTGACTTAAATTCGAATTTGAATCTGAATTAAAATTGAACTACTGGATAATGGATAAAATATCTTCCTTTCTTATCTTATCTAGGCGCCACACACAGGGATAAAACCCTAGTGTGTGGCCGGCCACCTAAGGGATAAGGGGAAGGGATTTTTTGTTCCAAATTTAAAATTGGAGATAAGGATTTGATCCTATTTTGAAGTTTGACTTTTTCTCTTTAAATATGAGATAAATGAAAAATTGTGAGACAATTTTGAAACACTTTTCAGCCCTAGTTTCCTAGTGTGGCCGGAATTCTCATATAGTAAAAAGAGAGTGAAATATTTTTTCTCCAAAAAAATTCCACATCGTGCATGCGTTGGTGTTTGTGGAAATTCGAGTGTTTTAGAAACCGTTTTGTCTCACGTGTGCCCACACACACGTCTACGTGGAATCAAGGAATTGACATGGAAGACTTTGGTGTTCTAAACACAAATGCTTGGAGCTAGGACTGTTCGTGGTCAAAGAAAATCAAGATATCATCCGAGTCGGCTACAAGGTATTTTTTCGGTTGATCCTTGAATCTTATAAATTAATGAGATTAATTTATTGGTGCATAAATTAATATAATCTATAGAGTATCTCAAAAGTTTTATGAAAATTTTTGTGATACACGATCCGCTATTCCGCTGCGTTTCCGCCGCCGAATTCGATTCGGCAACCAACACCCGGTTCCTTCTTGGACGTGTGGGTGTTCACCATGATTTGGATTCTCCATTATGGCCGGTCCTTGAGGTCTCGGGGCATCTTCTAATGGTGGCATGGAGTTCTTTCCGTCAAGTCGCTCCACTACGGTCACTAGCCCACGCACCAGCTCAGTCAAAGCGGTTAGTTGGGCTTGCATCTGCATCGGATCCGGTCGTGGTGCGTCAGGAGGGGGAATTCCATTTCCGTCTGGATGCATATCTCCTTCCATCCTGCTATCTCTTTTGATGGAGGGCTGATTGCAGCTTTATATTATTGGGGGTCGAACGCTTTCGGTCCCCAGTGGAGTCGCCAATTGTTGACGGTGGAATTTCGCCAACAATAAACCAGTCCGGTTACCCTTGGTTTCCCTTTGGATTACCGGCTGATTAATGTGTTTATAGATAAAGTGTTAGTGTTTTTATGAACTGAATGTAAAAACACAAGAGAAATTTTATAGTGGTTCACTCTTTTCAAAATCAGAGTTACATCCACTGTATGATTTATATTGCTTAGAGAATTTACACTTTACAAGCTATCTCTTTTTTCTCAAGAATTCTCTTCTTTTCAATTCATCCACACCCTCTCCATTGGGGGTCTTCCTCCTTATATAGCCGGGCTGCCTTCACGGAGGGTTTTCCTCTGTAGGCCTATGCACTCAAGTGCTTCTCCTTTTTAGGCCCAGTGCTCCACTAATCGGCCTTTGCTCACTCTACTTGATTAGTCTTCACCACGACTGCGTGAGTCTCCGTAATGCTTTTGTGTCCCCCGTGGCGGTTTGTAATCTTGCCATTAATCTTTGTCGCGAGCCTCCTATCTTCGCACGCAACCCGCTATGCCTCGACAGAATATTCCCTCGTCGTCGGCACCGCCTTCTCAATTTTTTGTCCTTTTTGAGCGACCCTTCCTGCAATCGAGGGATATTAACGCCCGCCTCGTGCAAATTAAATCCGTCCGACGCCTCATGAAGTCGTCGTTTCAATTTGGACATTGGCTTTGGGCTTGGCGGTTGATCTCGAGGTGTCGAAGCGTCGAGAGCAATGCAATTGGCAGAGAGAGAATGTCGCCACGTGTCGTGATTTTGGTGGTCCGCGTCTTCGTTACGTTTTCCCACACAACACAGAGAATTGAAAAAGTGAACTTTATCTTGCCTTCAACAATCAACCTACAAAGGAATCTCATCCTCCTTAGCCGAAGGTTCTCATCCGACCATGGTGCGCTTACGACCCCGTTGTCTCACTGTATACGTTATTTTGTTAGATATAGATAAGGAAGCTAAAGAATGCACGTTTAACACACTAATGAATTGGATAACCAAAAAAAAAATTGCAATGAGAGCAAAGTCACACCTTGGGCTAACTTGTTCAATGTTGATGACCACTGCTTGGAGGTTTTTCGGTATGCGGCGAGTATCTGATCCATCTATACCAGAATGTAACGAACCCATTAGGAAACCAAAGTTCATTTCATTCAGAAAGAGCATGTTCTCATAACACAAAGTGACTTCACAACACAAATTTAACAGCCGGGCTTACCACGTTCCCACATGAAGAATGCATTGAGATCAAAGCTCGCTCCAGTACATAAAATCTACGGCTTTATCTTCAGGAAGTGTGGATGTAAAGCTCAGACCGAAATCGATAAGCACCTATCAAGAAGAAATTTATAATGATTACGCAAATTTTAAGAAGAATCTAACCTGAATTAGTATCAAGGAACTATCTTAATAACACACCAGCTGATTGATACCACTTCTGATTAACATGTTTGATGTGGTTAAATCGCCGTGAATGAGACCGCCATCATGCAACTTTGCAATGGCATTACCAATCTGTGTCGCAATATCATCCAACTGCTCTTCCCGAACACCATGCAACCCAAACTCGAGGTATATATCTTTTATCGAAGGACCCTCTACATACTCAAATGTTAAGGTACGCGGCACAGTGTCCACAAAATACAACACTGGCGTACAGACCCCAAGTCGCCGTGCTTTTAATTTGTCATGCACCTAGCCTCCTGCACAAACATTTAGTTTATGGAAAAATTAATGAAGGTATCAAAAGATAAGGAATAAAGATAAGGAATCAGAATTCCATTTAGACCAACCGCATTTAGAATTCCATTATTCAAAAAGATAAGGAATAAAGACCAACCGCATTTAGACGCTTAAGGAATAAAAACTTGTAGTATCATGAGCAAGTACTACTTGTTTATACACAACCGCATTTAGACCAACCGCATGACAACACTACTTTATACACAATTCGACAAAGAGCTGAAATTAACCATATGTTACTTAATTAGGCCATTATTCTTAACAGTAAATTGATTGTTGTACTCACGAGGATATTGGTAGTCATAAGTAATGACTTCTTATAAAAAAAAAAAAAAAAAAAAAAAAAATTGTATGAGGTTTATGACTTCTATTTTATTAAGAAGAAAAAAAAATTGATGGAATTAACACACGCACATACATAGTCATAACTAATGACTTAGTTGCAAAGAAAGGAAGCAAAAATCAGGCTAATTTGTTGTACTTTTTGGTCATTTCCTCTTTATCCCTGTTACTCATTGACCTGTTACATTGTGAGAGTGATAAACAAGCCTTGTCAAGGCAAAAAAAAAAAAATGTTATTTTAAAAAGGTTGTCTTTATAACTCTTTAGATACTTTTTTTTTTTTTGGATCATTATAATCTTAATACCTTATGGTCATGACTCGGGAGTTGTTTAGTAAGTTGTTCTTTCCTTCTCAACAGAGCAAGTGCAGAGCATTGCTTAAAGAATGATCTATTGGTGAAAGTTATATTCTCAAAAATGGATTCCCAAAAAAGTTATATTCTTAAAGAATGAAGTTCATACTGGATAAAGGCTTTCTTGTGAAACAAGTAATTCCTTAATCTTTGGGAAAAAAAAGTAAGCTAATAATATTCTTTCTGATAATTGTTTAATCAAGCTTACAAGATAGGGAAAGAATCATTTATAAATACATGTATAAGGAAATCAACCAACCCTTTCTGGATGAATAAAATTGAGGAATGTTATTCTTCTCTTTCTAACACATTATTTTTCAAAATCCCTCTCTTTCTAGCACATCTCTCTAGCTCTCTGCCTCTCCTCATAAGTACTCGTTTCTTTCTCTTTTGCCGGTATCTCTCTCTCTCTTACAAATTCTATTTCCGTCTTTGGCTGGTTCTATCACCGTAGTACTCCGTACGTTGGCTTCATTGCCGCCATCTACCACCCTCATTTTGGTAAGTAATAACTTTACATCTTATTTAATTTTAATTTTAGTTTTAGGTTTTGGGTTTATTTTATTTTATTTTATGTTTTGGATCTCTATTAAAAGGCATTTGGTATACTAGACAAGGATTTCCTCAAACATCGCATGAGAGACGTTCTAAAGTAGATACTCTTATTATAGCACATCAGTATACACAAACCTCAAACATACGAAGAAAGAATCATTAAGTTTTGGTGTATTTATAACAAACCAAATTAATATTAAAGAAATCATAAACTTTTTAATTTTTTATTATTCTACAATTAACAAGATACATTACATTAATACAAACTCGTAATCCTTTATATATTTATATAATTCTAATAAATATGCTGATACGCTATGAAAACAAACTAATCCTAACATAACATTAGCAAAAAAAAAAAAAAAAAAAAAAAAAAAAAACAGAAACAAAAACAAAAACAAAAACTGATCCTTACATAATCCTAAAACAAACTTGTAATCTTATATTTTAATTCTAACAAACACTATAAAAATTTGTATCAAGACAAAATTATAAATCATTATCAAAATTATTACCAAAATTGCCGTGAATGTTTATTTATTTATTTATTTAGTCTAATAAACAACAACACCAAAGTTATCACGAAGAATTTGTGATAAACTAACAAAATTTTCATTACCAATGTACATAATATAATTGTCACGCCGCCACATTTTGCTGAAATTAAATTACAAGAAATTGATGGGGACTTTCACACTTTCTGAAAATTAAGTTTTAAACTAAGCCTCTGGCATCGTTCAAGATTTCACTCACAAGATATACAATATTGTACATACATGAACATGTAAATATCATTTACAGACCTCAACCACAGTCTAGAGATTTAAAGTTTAGAGTCTCAGAATTTACGATCCTTACATTGTTCCACAAGGATGTTGGCACAATCCTCACTAAGTTGGACGATAGCAGCTACTTCAGCTACCCAACACTACTTCTAGCATCGCCTGAGAGGGGTTTAATATTCATGGAAATAGAAGAAAATGTGAGCAGAAAGCCCAGTAGGATGTCTTTTAAAATAAACTTTATAACAAGTAAATAAATGAATGAGTAAGTAAATAAAGATATTCAGTTGCAACACAACAGCCGGAACCTGACATCCTTTCTCTAAAAGGAAGTATAAACTTAAAAATTTCATATTACAGGCATCAGTAAGTAATTTATACTATGATAAATTACTTACACAACCACAAGCACAAGCCTCATCACGACCGTAGTGGCTCAGTCTGGGTTTCGGGATCTGCCCCCAAGGATACGATCTCCATATCCTATCCAAGCCATCATCAGGCTTACCAGTTCGCAAGATATCTAATCTTAAGAAATCATTCATTAAAATTCTGAAATAATTCATTATAATTCCAATAGCTAAAATCAAGCTATTGTGCTAAAATACTTTTCTTTCGTAAACATGTGCTTTCTTTAAAACATTTGCAAGGCCAAAACTCCTTAAAATAGGTTGTCAAAGAAAAAGACAAGAAATCCTATCTCTTAAGCACCAAACCTGCCGCTAGCATTGCGCTATCCTAGCCTCCACTTCCTTGAAGCCTTCAATTCGATTCCTCAACTATCATTGATACAAAACAACGCATTAGGATTCATTTCTCATTCCTAAAGCAAATCAATCTCAATTATACACTTCGATTTCCTATTAGTGTGCATTAATCCAATTCCAAGTTCATAAATCATTTCATGTTTCAAATCATCATTCCAAGGATTTTGATCTCAAAACATGGATTAAAGATGCTAATCCATCTACTTTAGGTCTCCAAGTGAAGCTAATTTGGGCTCTCTTTGAAAATCGGGGTCAAAACAACATTTAAGAAAATTCAGGCTCTTTTCCTCTGTCAACCGGGCCGACCGGTGACAGAGGTGCATCACCACCGGCTCGGCCGGTGGTGTGCTAACCCTAGTTTGACCACATAGGTCGGCCGATGGAGATCAAGCAGAGCAAGGAAACTCACTTAATCGCCTTGAAAATCAGAAATCAGATATTTCAAGGGAAAACTATTAAATCCAGGTTTCAATTACTAAATTAAGTCCAAAGAACCAATTTTCCCCAATTTTTACCATGATTTTACCCAAAATCTATCAAAATGTAATTTAAACTAAAAATAGGTTTTTCTAATGGAAAAATTTGAGATTCAAGAGAAGATTTTTAGAAATATTACCCCAAATCCTTATCTTGATGTTGAAAATTCCTTAAAATTCTTCTTTGGTTCAAGATTCGGAAGAATTGGTGACAAATTGAAGAGAGAGAGAGAGAGAGAGAGAGAGAGAGAGAGAGAGAGCACGGGAAAAGGAAGGAAGAAAAAGAAAGAAAAGGAAAAAAAAGAAACAAAGAAAATAAGGATAATTTCCAAAAGATATTTACAAAAGTAGACTAGAAAGTGTGTCTACATATACTTTTAGGGTGAAAATATAAATATTGAAAATATTTAAATCCCTTGGAAACATAAATTTGCGTATCAGAAACATTTAATGAACATAATTAGTGAATTAAACGATATTAGACACACAAAATTATAAATCATTATCAAAATTATTACCAAAATTGCCCTGAATATTTATTTATTTAGTCTAATAAACAACAACACCGAAGTTATCACGAAAATTTTGGGATAAACTAACAGTATTTTCATTACCAATGTACATAATATAATTGTCACGCCGCCACATTTTGCTGAAATTAAATTACAAGAAAGTGATGGGGACTTTCACACTTTCTGAAAATTAAGTTTTAAACTAAGCCTCTGGCATCGTTCAAGATTTCACCCACAAGATATACAATATTGTACATACATGAACATGTAAATATCATTTACAAACCTCAACCACAGTCTAGAGATTTAAAGTTTAGAGCCTCAGAATTTACAATCCTTACATTGTTCCACAAGGATGTTGGCACAATCCTCACTAAGTTGGACGATAGCAGCTACTTCAGCTACCCAACACTACTTCTAGCATCGCCTGAGAGGGGTTTAATATTCATAGAAATAGAAGAAAATGTGAGCAGAAAGCCCAGTAGGATGTCTTTTAAAATAAACTTTATAACAAGTAAATAAATGAATGAGTAAGTAAATAAAGATATTCAGTTGCAACACAACAGCCGAAACCTGACATCACAAGCCTCATCACGACCGTAGTGGCTCAGTCTAGGTTTCGGGATCTGCCCCCAAGGATACGATCTCCATATCCTATCCAAGCCATCAACAGGCTTACCAGTTCGCAAGATATCTAATCTTAAGAAATCATTCATTAAAATTCTGAAATAATTCATTATAATTCCAATAGCTAAAATCAAGCTATTGTGCTAAAATATTTTTCTTTCGTAAACATGTGCTTTCTTTAAAACATTTGCAAGGCCAAAACTCCTTAAAATAGGTTGTCAAAGAAAAAGACAAGAAATCCTATCTCTTAAGCACCAAACCTGCCGCTAGCATTGCGCTATCCTAGCCTCCACTTCCTTGAAGCCTTCAATTCGATTCCTCAACTATCATTGATACAAAACAACGATTAGGATTCATTTCTCATTCCTAAAGCAAATCAATCTCAATTATACACTTCGATTTCCTATTAGTGTGCATTAATCCAATTCCAAGTTCATAAATCATTTCATGTTTCAAATCATCATTCCAAGGATTTTGATCTCAAAACATAGATTAAAGATGCTAATCCATCTACTTTAGGTCTCCAAGTGAAGCTAATTTGGGCTCTCTTTGAAAATCGGGGTCAAAACAGCATTTAAGAAAATTCAGGCTCTTTTCCTCTGTCAACCGACTGACCGGTGACAGAGAGGTGCATCACCACTGGTCGGCCGGTGGTGTGCTAACTGGTTGACCACATAGGTCGGCCGATGGAGATCAGCAGAGCAAGGAAACTCGCCGAATCAGCTTGAAAATCTGTAAATCTGAGATATTTCAAGGGAAAACTATTAAATCCAGGTTTCAATTACTAAATTAAGTCCAAAGAACCAATTTTCCCCAATTTTTACCATGACTTTACCCAAAATCTATCAAAATGTAATTTAAACTAAAAATAGGTTTTTCTAATGGAAAAATTTGAGATTCAAGAGAAGATTTTTAGAAATCTTACCCCAAATCCTTATCTTGATGTTGAAAATTCCTTAAAATTCTTCTTTGGTTCAAGATTCGGAAGAATTGGTGACAAATTGGAAGAGAGAGAGAGAGAGAGAGAGAGAGAGAGAGAGAGAGAGAGAGAGAGAGAGAGAGGGTGCTTAGAGGGATCACCTGAAAAGGAAGGAAGAAAAAGAAAGAAAAGGAAAAAAAAGAAACAAAGAAAATAAGGATAATTTCCAAAAGATATTTACAAAAGTAGACTAGAAAGTGTGTCTACATATACTTTTAGGGTGAAAATATGAATACTGAAAATATTTAAATCCCTTGGAAACATTTAAATTTACATATCAGAAACATTTAATGAACATAATTAGTGAATTAAACGATATTAGACACACTAATAAATCCTAATTATCTTAATTAATCATGTTTAATTCCTCAAAGTGTTACAATAATCCCATATAACCTCAATCTACATTACCAATTAACATATACTAACAAAATTTAAAAGGAAAATATCAAAATAGATTAACAAAATACAACAATCCAGCTTTTTCGAGCCGTTACTAACCATCACTTACAGTCAAAATTTCAAAGAATTTTTTTAAAAAAGTTTGTAGCTCATCATCACTTTTCAATTACTCACACAAGATAGCGAAGTAGCCCTATATGAACCAAGCGTAGAAAACCTTACCAAAGTTTTGCCCAATAATAATATTTGGATTACATCCCAGTTTTGTAAGTACTTAATCCAAATATTTTGGCATAATAAAACATAGAAAATAAAGTTCACATGCATATGATCATAACTTAGACCAAACTCAGTAAGTTCTTTTCTACAAAATATTTAAAATAATTCTCCTTTTCTTTTTTTTTTTTTTTTGGGAAACTTGTTGATGGTATCCAAACCCTTGCCTCAACCATGCACGTCTGCTATATAGTCGGTGGCTGGTTAGCTTCTTACTTACAACATGAATAAGCTTAAGACATCCAAAATTGGACAGGTGATTTTAATCCACAAATAATGGAATAATTAATAAATAAACTCAAATGGCATGATCCCACTAGATTGAGAACGATACACTAGGTACCTTTTTCTTTTTTCTTTTCCTCTGCAAGAAAATATTTTTTCTCCATTTACTTTCTTTCAAACAAACAAAAGAATATGTTATCAAACACATGACTGTTGTAATATCTAAGAAACGGTTTAAACTTGCATCTGATCAAAGTTTCTATCAACCAATATTTGGAATTTCAGATAACAAAATAATGGCGGAGAGTGCTGCGAATTTCTTAGTGGAGAAGCTCTCTTTTTTGTTGGAGGGAGAGGTGAAACTACTAACTGGGTTTCGAGAAGAAGTTGTTTCTCTTAAAGCTGAGCTTGAAAGTATGAAGGCTTTTCTACATGTCGCGGATGCAGTGGAAGATGAAGATGAAGAAATCAAAGTTTGGGTTAAGCAGGTCAGAGAGGCCAGTTTTGACGCAGAAGACATCCTTGATGAATACATCTATCGATTTGCAGAGCAACATCAAAAACGTCATGGATTCTACAGACGTCTGTTTAAAATAGCTCACACTATCAAGACACTAAAATCTCGCCATCGGATTGCTTCTGAATTGCGAAGCATTAAATCCAGAGTATCCGAAATTTCTAGCAGACATCAGAGGTATCGGTACAAATCAAATATTCTACCGGAGGAAGGCTCGAGCTCAAGTACTGGTAGACAAAGTGCTCTATACGAGCTACGCCGAGATGAAGCGCTTCTACTAGAAGAATGGCAACTAGTTGGCATTGAGAAACCCAAACAAGAGCTAGTTAGTGGGCTTCTCAAGGATGAAGTCTCCAATGTCCAAGTTGTTGCAGTGCTAGGAATGGGAGGGTTAGGCAAAACCACTCTTGTCAATCAAGTCTATAGAGATGACGAAGTCAAGCAACGATTCCAACACCGTGCTTGGATTACTGTTTCCCAATCATTCGATCTACGGGAGCTTCTTGTAAAAATAATTGAACAACTCCTAAGAGGGATCGCACAACCAATTCCGACTGAAACATATTCCAAGGATGTACTTTCTCTGAAGCAAGACGTAATTTGTTTCCTTGGTGATAAGAAGTACTTGATTGTTTTGGATGATCTATGGAGTGTGGGCTCATGGGATGATCTCAAAAACGCATTTCCTCAAAACAATCATGGCAGTTGATTAATGGTCACATCTCGCATTGCTGAAGTAGCCTCCGCAACTACGACAGATCATTTTGGAGGTTATCCCTTTCGGCTAGAGCCTTTGTCTTCTGAAGAATCCTGGAATCTTTTTTGTGCAAGAACCTTCCACGGAAAGTCATGCCCTCGCCATTTAGAGGATATTTCTCAAGACATCTTAAAAAGATGCATGGGATTGCCTCTTGCAATTGTCGCAGTTAGTGGTGTCTTGGCCACAAAAGACACTAGTAAAATAAGCGAATGGCAAATATTTAGACGCAGCTTTGAGGCTGGATTTGACAGTAATGACAAGCTTAAGAGCGTGAAAAGATACTTTCACTTAGTTTCAGTGATTTGCCTTACCGTTTGAAATCCTGTTTCTTGTATCTAAGCATGTTTCCAGAAGATTGGGGGTTTCAAAAGTTTTCCATAATCAGGTTATGGATCGCGGAAGGTTTCATTCGTGAAATGAAAGATATGACATTAGAAGAAGTTGGAGAGTTGTATTTTAATGAGCTTTGTAATAGAAGCCTGATCCAAACAGCTGTGGAGGATGTTGACGAAACACTCAAATCTTTTGTACTCCATGACCTCGTACGAGAAATTGTCCTTCAAAAATCAGAAGATCAAAATTTTTCTACAATAATCAGCGAACAAAATCCAGTACTGCAGGAACCGGCTAGGCATTTATCGGTATTTACAACATTGGAGAATTTGCAGGGAGGCCACAACTTTTCTAGAGTTCGCACGTTGCTCTTTTCTGGAAAAAATTGTTCCATTTCTAGCATTTCCTTTTCTGAACTTTTCCGTAAACATGGCAGATTAAAGCTTCTCAAGGTGTTGGATTGTCAAGGATTACCTTTGGACACGTTTCCCGAGTGCATCACCAAACTGTACAATTTGAGGTATCTAAGCATGTATGGTACCAAGGTGGCATCAATTCCGTGCACTATTGGGAGGCTTCGGAACCTTGAAATGTTAAATCTTGGAAGAACTTTAGTTGAAGAGTTGCCAGCTGAGATATTGCAACTCCATCGCCTTTTCCGATTGATAGCATTTGAAGTACCAAGGTCCATTAATGATGGTTCTTCTGCATTCACCAAAGTTATAGGTGTTCGTGTGCCAAAAGATATCGGAAATTTGAAGTTCTTGCGAGACCTTGGAGTAATTCGGGCAAGTGAACGCGGGCTTGAATTAGTGCGATCCCTCGGAAATTTGAAGCAACTGAGGATTTTAAGCATTCAACAATTAGAAGCAGAACATGGAGCTGCATTATGCTCAGCAATAGAGAAGCAGAGTTACCTTCGTGGTCTATTTATGGAAACAAGAGAAGAAGCTGAAATCCTTGAAGTTCAGAATATATCATCACCTCCTCAATGCCTTCAACGGTTGTATATGTATGGACGTTTGGAGATGCTTCCACAATGGGTGCCTAAGCTTTCAAGTTTGGGAGTTTTAAGGCTAAGGTGGAGTAAGTTACGACTTGATCCGCTTCAATCTCTTCAAGCTTTGCCCAATCTACAAAAGCTTGAATTTGAGAAAGCTTATGATGGAGAAGAGTTGTGTGTCAAAACTGGAGGTTTCCAAAATCTCAAACGTTTATCATTTATTTGTTTTAGCCGATTGAGAAAAGTGACGGTAGAACAAGGGGCAATGCCACAACTTAAGGAGCTATGGTTGGAAGACTGCAAACTATTAGAGGAAGTTCCATCAGGTGTTGAATTTCTAGCTTGCCTGAATGAACTTGCTATCATCAACATGGGTGATCAGTTGCTGTCAAAGCTGGATCCAAGCAGTGAAGATTCGGACTTTTCAAGAGTCAAGCACGTGCCAAAGGTTTATATTGGTTCGCGAGATGCAGACGGGCTGCATACCACAAAATTATCTTGAAATATAAAATTTGGAAGGTAAGAATTGTATGGTAAGTGTATGATCATTTCTGGTTTACTATTTCTATTAGGGTTTTAACGTCGTTTCTGGTGTTTATTATTATAATTTCCATTTTCTTTATTACAATGTGTTTCTATTACATGGAGGAGATCAAGTTAAGGGCTGATCATTACATGGAGGAGCAGTATTACCAGTTAATCGAATTCTTAATTGGCAGGATTATCACTGATAAAAAATCCTTCATAATGCAATGCTGGTGTTGGAGATTTGCAACATTCTAGTTCATTTTCATTGTTCGATGCACGTGCTTCAAAAAGATTGTTTCAAGTGTCTGATTGAAAAGCAATCGCATATATTCTACGGACCAGTTTGGCTTATATGTTTTCAATTTGTGACAATGTTTGTTTCTGCCGTGATCCACTAAGTTTGTTTATTCATTCCAAAATATTATTCCAAAATTTTTGAGGAAATGGTCCTTAGTTTTGAGGATTGGTTGGAAATCTTAATAATTTGAGGATAGAACATATGACTTTGATGATTTAGGCTCTTGATTTTGATCTGTGTTTAGGCTAGAATTTTCAGGACGAAATTCATTTAAAGAAGGGAGAATTGTACTGTTTTTTTTGTGTAGCGTATCATTATCTAATAGCGGGCATATTTTAAATTTCAGTGATATTTTTATGAAATATGAGTATAAAGATGCATTTTTATGCATTTTGAAATTAAAAATATTTGCAAAAAGGCTCTGCTTTTAATTGTCTGCTTTAATTCATGTGTCGTACCACTAAATAAACTATTTTCCAATATTTTATTACTCTTGCCGACAAACATATATATACATATATATATATATATATATATATCGTATGTAATTATTTGCTTTTAAATCATTACCTTTGCTGAAACATGCACTAATATATATCTAAGAATTAGATATTGTAACAGACTCATCATTTTCAAAAGCAAAAAAAAAAAAAAAAAAAAAAAAAAAAAAAAAAAACAAAACAAAACAAAACAAAAAAGAAAAAATAAATAAATCAATGCTTGAAAAGTAAGAAATGTAATTGCACGTGCCACAATTACGACAATCTAACTATGTTTTTTCTTCCTAAGAAATATAACACTCTCCAAATCATTGACCACTTTGAGTTTTCATTCAAAAAATCCATAATTCCAAGAGTATACCCAAGAACAGTGGCGGTGTTTTTTTTTTTATATTTGATATTTAAGATTTGGTTATATGTTTGTATCGTTGTTTCATATATATATATATATATATATATATATATATTTATTTTTTTTTTCTTCCATTTCTGGATAAATCGTTTTTAGAGGTGATTGTCATTGTGAACTGTTCTTTTTCTCATCCTTTTCCAATTCATGTCGTTTTTGTTTTTTAAGTTCTTGTCGTTTCTTGGGGTTATGTTTTCTCTATTTGTCTCTTTTAATTAATATTTTTTTCAGATAAGCTTTATCATTGTCGTTTATGAGTTATATCATCATTTTTCAGATTTCAACTCATTTTTACGCACTTGTCGTTTTTCTATTTGTCTCGTTTGTTTTACAAAATGTCGTTCCTTAATGAATTGCCGATGTAATATTTGACGTGTCGTTTCTGGTTTGATTGTTGTCGTTTCTAATTTAATGCTGGGTTTTATGATGTTATCGTTTTTTTACATGTGCCCCTGTTCTACAATTGTGCATTTTATTTCAACGTGGTCTACAATTGGAAATGGACCCATTAAGTTGATATTATGCCCTCCAAATTTGAAAATTATATTGATTCTCCGAGTAGTCAATTTAACTACTAAAAGTTGTACAAATTTTTATCTACACTTAAAAGGAAAGATTTATGTCTATGAAATTTATGGCCTCGTTCATTTTATCGATTTGTTAGTTACATGATGTGAGCTATGGATTCAATCATCACATACAGACAAAAAAGAAAAAAAAAAAAAAAAAAAAAAAAGGACTGCACTCCTCGTTTTCTTCATCAAAAGTATGAAGAGGCATTTGCGTCAAAAATATCAAAGGGACAAAAAATAATCTTTTCATTACTTTAATCGTCACATCATTAAGAAAAAAGATGCAATAAAAAAAAATCAATACAATATGTATCAAACAATCAACATACACATGCGAAATTGTTTTATTAATGCGGTGATTTAAGAAATACGTAAAAGAATGAATATGAAATTTATGATCTATTTTATTTTACTGGTTCGAGTTTTTAATTCTTTTGTATATTGACAAATGATCACTGACAATTAATTAGAGATAAAAAAAAAAGTAAATATGTGGAATATTAGGGTACAAACAAATAAAAACTAACCATATATGTTCCGCAAAATAATCCATAAGGGCATATCCGGTAACATATATGCCTTAATCAGTATTTTTGTAATATTGTATAATAATCGATATTTTTAAAATTAGAGCTTCATTAATAGGCATTTTATGTAATTACGTTTTTTTTTTTTTTTTGTTCTATTCAACATCATTCTTGTGAAACCATGATTTATTATTTGTTTTGGCTTGTCACATTGTTTCCTTAATTGGAAAAGCGAATTTTTTAAGGGGAAAAAAAGGAAGAAGAAAGAGGGGAAAAAAAAAAAAAAAAAAAAAGGAAAACAGAGGGTTTTGTTCTTGAGTGTAATGAGGTAACTAGGAATTTTCTGAGTGAACTCAAATAGAGCGTGAATGATGTAAATTTTCCTTATTTTACACTAGTGGATTTTTCTTCCTTGTCGTCGATATAGGCATAGCCGAATCACGTATATCATCATTTGGTCTTGTGTGAATAAGTAGAATTCATGGCAGTTAAACCACCATTTTTTAAAATTGTAGAGATGAGCAACCGACATTAGCATAATCTCTTGTAATAAACGGACTTATTTTTAATCTTGATGGGAGGAGTTTCTGTAATTCAAACTTTTATTGTACTCATTGTTAGTGCATTGAGGTATCCTTTTTCGGGCCTCAAGCATATGTCTGTCCTTCTAACAGCTCATTATCTTTACACCAAGATGATTGTTTATCAAATTTTAATTAAATGCAACATCCCGTTAAAAACAAATAAAGACTTTCAAATAAAGCTTTTCATTTTTGTTTCAGAGGTCTTATAATAATAAACTGTTCATAAATTATCAATCATTATTAAATATGGTTTTTTTTTTTTTTAACAAAGATGGGTTCTGTAAAAAAAAAAAAAAAAAAAAAAAAAAAAAAAAAAAGAAAAGAAAAGAAAAGAAAAGAAAAAAAAGTTGGGTACATTAGATTAAGTTTAGACATTACGTTGCACGAGTAACTTCTAACTTCCTAAAGGAATTGATTCTGATTGTAACTCCATTTGCAATTCTTTTTGTTTTCTTTTTCCTTTTTATAGATGTTTTCTTTTTGTATTGATAAATGTAGGGAAGGCTTAAATATTCAAGTAGAGATGTGAAGAGGCATTCTATAGTGTTAAGTTGGTGAAAGGTGGGAATACACAGAGAACAACCAAGAGTATAATTTATCATAGGCTTTATTTTGAACACAACAACTAAGATTTTCAGCATTCAAATTTCAAGTTTGGAAGCATCAAGCAATACTAATTATACAACTCTGTGGCCATTACCAGCTCTTACATTGAAAATGCAGTACTATCATAGATATATCAAATAAAAACACACCTGATGAAAACAAACACACACACACACTGACACACCGGATAAAAACACACGGCTGGATAAAAAGGAAAACAGGTAGAAAGGAATACAAATAAAGGCAGTGTACAAGTCAACAACATCTTTTTGGGATGCAAAGGTGGCCGGTCATGTGCCAAGTTTCGCCTCCGTCGCAATATGCGTAAGGGCATGACGGAGTGTAGACTTTGTCTAACTGCAAGTTCCATGCTGCATTGGGGTCTTCAGTTGAGAACGTGGTCCAACTAGCAGTGGAATTCTCGTATCTACTATGTGTGATGCGATTGCACTTCTCCACATCCTCGTTCATATATATGTCGTCTGGATCAATGTCGATAGTGAAGATATCTCCATAAGGCCTCACAGAGTGCAAGAAGAGTGGCAAAGAGATGGGATCAACCTACACTGCAGCAAGATCTGCGGTTACAACGATGCTCTTTCCATCCGGACTAAAGAACGGATGGTTCACATGCCCTGCAACATCACTTCCACTTCCTAACACTCTTACCACCACTGACGGATCATTCGCCTTCACCAAATACACTGCAAAGTATCCAGGGTCAAGATCATTGTCACTTTCCGGTGCATCTTCTGGCTTGTCGCGGGTTGACGAGAAGACTATCCAATCTCCTCTTGGGGACCATTGGCAATGTGTGTCAATCCAAGGACCATTTGTTAGCCTTGTTATTATGCCATCTCCATATTCCCCAGATTCCGCGTCCTCCATTATGTATAGGTTCTTGTATCTTTCATCTCCTCCATCTCTTGTAGATCGAAAAACTAATTTTGTCCCTGTTTACATTAAGTTAAAAAAATAATATTTACAGTGCTTGATGGGATATTGAACAGCATATCAGTATGTCATTCAATTATATTCTGTCTTGGAAAGAAATCGGAAGAAACAAGTAGGCTAGGAAGTTACCATCTGGATTGGTGGACGGGAAGGCGTTATTGAAATCTTTTGTGAGCTGCCGACGATGTTTTGCGCAACGGGACACTTCAGGGATGGCGCAGATGTCTAGTTTTTTTTCGGCATTGAAAGAAGGTCCCATGCATACGTAAAGTAAATCCTTTTTTGTGTCTTGGTTCCAAACCGGCGAGAAGATGCTGTCCGGTCCTTTTGTCTACATTTATAAACAAACATCATCATCAGCTACTAATGAAAAGCTATATACAACTGCACATCAATACTATATGATTCTTTCATATGATATATGTCAATACACTTACCTCGTAAGCAATACGCAACCCTTTGCTATCAGCAACCCACACGGCCTTGAACTCATTGTCAACAAATGCCAGCTTGGCGCCATCTTGGGAAAACGTTGGAAACACTCCCGACACCCTAAACAGTCCTACATCTGAATGTGGAGAGTCAAGCTTGTGGAACTGTCTTGGGATATCCTCTCCACTCTGTCACCAGTGACGGAGTAAAAAATATCTTTCAGTAGAGCAATATGAATAAAAATTAGAGACAACATTTTATCCTAGGTAGATCATTGTTATACATATATGTATATAGATAAATAGATAGGGAGACAAATAGATATATAGATAGGTAGATAGAGATGGCTATCAAGAAATTAAGGAATTCAAAGTAGTTGGTAGTGGTATACCTTAAGGAGGTCGCTCTTGCAACGATGGTAACCGATGTGCTTACCATTGTCTATCACGAAGGGGTTGAAATGGTCAGCCTTTGGTCTGGTTTTCTGAGTGATTTGTATGGGTTCTTGTAGTTGTCCAGTTGAATCAAAAATCTCAATGTGTCGATATTGTGCTTCTACACGGACGTCGTTAAATTGTGATTTTTGACGAATTGTTGCCACTGCAACTGTGGTGGCATTGATGGCAGCTGGAGTTATCGCATTAATTTCTTCTGGAGTCACGCGAGATGTTTGGCCGTCACTAATGTCAGCTCGAAACACACCCCAAAATTCATCAACCTTCCGATGGAAAAATATGACATTGTCACTTCCCCAGGTCGGCCACCCACCATTCTTTATAACCAACTTGCGTTCGAGCCGCTCCTCAACATTCATCACAAAAATGTCAGTCTTTAGATCTTCGATCTCTCCATTCCAACCACCCTTTCTCTGGAATGATGCCACCGCTATCTTCTTTCCAGACGGTGACACGGAGGGGCTTAAATCAGAGTGCTCTATTCATTGATGAATTAACAGTGAGCAAAAAATTAGCTGTTGCATATTCAACGTAACACTGACGTTAAAAATGTAAGTAAAACCAAGAAATTTAGTTATTACAGATTATTGCTACATTTTTTCTATGTTACTTGAATAAATGTTATAACGCACTTATTCTTTGTGTTATAACTGTAGGTAGGACCATAACAAATAGTATACATAAATAATATATATGTAAATCGAAACTCAGCAAGGGACCTGATGGGGTGAGGCGGTCGGTTTCTCCAGTCTTGAGATTGGTTTTATAGACGGCGGTCCAGGGTTGACGACGATCAGCGGGTTCCTTGGTGGTGATAAAGACGAGATGATCACCAGCAATGCAACCACTGTCTTCCATGCGAACACCATTGAATGTGGTTGCACCGAAAACATCAGCCAAACTAAAGACTTTTACTTTTGGTGCAGTCTCATCATTGAAGCGGAGAGCTATGTGAAGCGTTTCGAGGTTGCCGCGTTCGGAGACAAAGATCATGCCCGAGAGACGACCCGAATCGACGTCGTCCTTATTGGCTTCTGAAGCAACTTTTGGGCGTTTGAGAATCGTCTTGAGCGCTGCTGGTGGAATGACTTGGGCGTTGTAGTTGTAGGACACTCCGTCGGTCATGTGAAGCTCATCTTTCTTCGACGTCGGTGGAATTGGGCATGAGAATATGTCAAGTGGCACCGGTGGTCGATATGTGGCGAAGAAGGCAATGCTACCTCTCTTTTGATCTGCCATATCTAAGATTTTCTTTTTTCTTTGGTTTTTTTTTTTTTTTTTTTTTTTTTGGCTCTAGGAAAATTTTGGTATAACTCAGCTAACTGTTTTAGTTGAGATGTATAAAAGAGCGTTGGTGTGCTAATCTTATTATATAGTTATTCATGATGTATAACTGTTTAATCTAATCTGGAAGTTTCTCCATAACGTTATTATTATTTATTAAATTTTTAGATAATCCTTTAAAGCTAATCTTCAAAATTAAAGTTCCTGTACGAAAAGAATATAGAATTCCTTGTCATTAGTTCCCCTCCCCAATTATTAAAGTTCCTGTACAAATTGTGCTCCTACCTTTAACTCCCTTTTTTTTTTTTTCCACTTTTGCTCGGCAAAAGAAGAAAAGAAGAAGAAGAAGAAGAAACAGCAAAGAATGCTTACTTTTTTTTTGGTTTGATCATTCATTACTAGCTTCAGCGTGTTAAGTAAAAAGATGAATAGAGAACAAAGAAGGCTTATGTGGATTAAATCTTAAGTAGCGAAGTGGAATCCTAAATTTGAATATGTAGCGATAAATGATTTGTTTCTCAACTATAATTTTACCAAAACAAGGTTGATTAAAGTATGTTTAATCAAAACATAGAATATTGTGCATAAATTAGTGATCGTTACATAGATCTTGGGCTCTAATTTAGTATGGCTATGCATGTTATTGTGCCTATATATCAGGAAATTGTTGCTTTATAACATGTCCGTTCCCCCGAACTAATTGGTCTATGCAACTTCTAGTTTCCAATGAAAGATAGAATAAAAAAATAATAATAACGGCCCATAAGATAACGTTTTTAAAATGATTTTATTTTTAGTATGAAAATAAAAATGAGAATGTTATGATAATCGTGTTGGAACCTTAAAATTGCATTTTGTTAGTTCTTTAAGAGATTATTTTGAATATAATAAAAAAGTGAAATCGCGTTTGGTTATATTTATCAAAATTTGTTTTGAGTATATAAAACAAATAATCATGAATTAATATATCAAGCAATTGATAATTGATAATCACTTAGCAAATAAAAATAATATAATAATATTACAATTATTATTATATTGTTATTAATGTGTATATTAATAATTATATTATATATATCATAAACTAATATACTAAATAATTAGAAAATACTAATTAATAACCGATGTATAAGTAATTACTATGTTAGTAATGTATTTATAATTATTATTTTATTAATAATAAATTATTGTATTAGTAAAAAGTAATTAGTTTATTAACAATTTACAAGTATACTATTTACCAATTAAATAATTAAATTTTGATTAAATAATCTGTTAAGTAATTACTATTATTCAACATCGCATCATCAGTATATCACATTATCACTTTTTAATAATTTATCTTTAAATAATAATTAATTTTTAATTACTATCGATTAGCATATTAAAAATGATGTAATACTAAATATTAATTGAGCAATTAATATTTATTTATTCATTAATTATCTAGTAATCAATATTTATATAATTGATATATTAATTATTAATTAGTAATTATTTTTTAATGAACTATAATCAATTATTCCATTATTAATATAGTACACAACCACTTTATGGCAATTAATCTTTAATTAATTAATAATAATTATTTATTTTTATTAATAAATACAAATTTAATAATTAAAAATTAATTTATAATTTATAATTAATAATTACTATCTATTTGTTATTTGTTAATTAATAATTAACTAATAATTAAGTTATTATATAATTGATGTTAGTAATTAGTAATTAATTATTTAATATAACATTGTTGATAAGTACTACAAAATAAAAATGGAAAATGGAAAATAACTTTCAACTATTTTCTAATTCATTCACAAAAACTATTCTCACGGTTTTTGTTTTCGTTTCTGTTTTTAAGCATGTACTAAATAAACGTAGCTTAAAGTCTATTTTTTTGTGCCTCAAAAGACGTGTAGAAACATTTTTAAAAAATGTCAAAAAATGATTCCAAACATACCCAATGTTACACGTTTTCGTGCAATATACAATAGGTCCAATGCATCAGCAAAGTATATATCCCAAACAAAAACATCTTATATTCTCTTCATTCAATAGATTAACTTCACAATTTACTTAACAGATTGATAAAATTGAACTTGATTGATTTTTACAAAATTACCCTTATTGTTGTGCAATTCACATGCAAATTCCAATTTTTTTTACGAATTTGTGACGAAATGACTAAAAGTGCAACGTTGGGCCATTTGTGTCACTGTCAAACTTGAAAGGTTAGAGAGCAAGGTGAGACAACGAGTATTTGGACCAAAATTGAAAGTAAACATGAAAAATAAATTTGATATTGTTAGTACGGGATGAGTCTATTAGCAAGTATAAAGTAAACACATATACAACCAAAACGTGAAATAGTATAGGACACAAGAGAATTGGTATTGCGGTTCGATAAAAAACAATCAGCCGAGCATCCCAAAATAATGCCAATCACCAATTAAAAGCAATCCGGAAATCAAATCAGAATTTTGAGTAATAAATCCAAATCAAATCAAATCCCAACAGATACATTAGAGTATTTAGACTTTACGCTGAATGAGTAACTTCAAACTTCTTAAAGCAATTCATGATTTGCAGATTCTTTTTTTTTTTTTTTCCATGCTAAACCAAAAAAAAAAAGAAAAAAGAAAAGTGATTCGTGGTTTTTTTGTTTGTAAACTAATGAGGGCACTTTTGGCATTTAAAAGATTTAATCGGTTGAGGGTGGTTTTTTCCTTCATGTTGGATAATTAAAAGATTTTTCCTTTTGTGATGTTTGTTGAACGAGACACGTACGTACAAGTGCAAGGTGTGAAAGACAAGTTTCTAAATAATTCATTCTGATTGTAATTTCAAAAGTTACGATGCTTTTTCTTTTGTTTATAACCTTTAATAAAGATAATTAACAAATTATTATTCCTAGCTTTAGTTTTATTTTTTTATTTGATGTGGACGTAAGTTTAATGATATGTCAAAAAATTAAGAAAGTAGTAAAACAGACTATCGAAAAGGCACGTCGCAACTTCTAATTGACAAAAGAAATCACTAGAAAAGACTAAACAAGTTATAAAGAGCGATTCTATTTAAAAAAAAAAAAAAGAAAAAGAAAAAAAGGTTAGGCACAATAGATTGAGTTTAGTTTTTACCTTTAATCGGTAGCTTCTAACTTTTTAAAGTAATTTATTCGGGTTGTAATCATATAAGTTACAATTTGTCTTTTTTTTTTAAACCTTTCTTAAAGATAATTAACAAATTATTCCTTGTTCTTTTTTCTCTTTTAGCTAACAAACAGAAAGGAAAAATAATAATAAAGAAGATAAACAAGTACTAAAGAATCCCGCTCTTTTTCAATTTTTTTTTCTTTTTTGCCTGGGGCGAGCCTCAATTGAAATACCAAGTGTCAATTTCTTATTGGTGGACTCTGAAAGTGTGCTTCACATGGTGAGTTCCTAAACAAAATAAGTCCATACCACCACATACCCCCAAAAAAATTTCATAATTAAAGCTCTTACAGATATGTCGCACCCGTGAGTTTTTGGGTGAGACCAACAAATTTTGTATTCTTTTCTTCTTTATTTTTTTTTCTACTCACTCTTTTTAAATAATTTATATGACCGTCAATTTTAAATGAATCACGTAAACGGAGCGTGCTTCATAACTAGTATAGAGAGAAAGGGCGAATATGAATCACCTAAAAAGCAGGGTTAGGGATTAGCTAGAGATTGAATTTAATTTATTTAAAGTAAACTATTTTTAATTTTAAAACTTGGTTTAAGATTTTAAAAAATTAAATGTTGCAGAGGGTGTCACAATCATAAATCCCTTAAAGTAAAAAGGCCAAGCTGTGTAATAGCCTATAACTAATGACATTGTCTCCTAATGATATGAGACTTTTTAGGTAAAACCTGAAAACAAATTGTTTAGGATAAGGTGCAAAGCAGACAATAACTTATCAGGTACATATGTGGGTTACTACAGATGATATCACAGCTATAAACTAGCCAGAAATGTGCCGAGCAAGGATATTGGAAAAGATTGAGTGATTATAACAGTTATTAACCTGTTGCGGAAAAAAGGCTAAGACAGTGTAAGTTGTACAGTCCAAGTTGCCTGAAAAGGTTATATGTAATGGTACGAGACATTTTTAGATGCAGCCCAAAATTAAAACCATGTGGCAACTAAAATGTAAAACAGACAATATCATACTAAGTGAATGTGTGAGTCATTATATAGTCTTTAAACAAAGATAAAGAGACTAAAATATCAATTGAAAACTAATTGAGCTAATACAAAATTAAAGTTTTAGTCGTAAAGTTTTCATTCTTTCCAAAGCTCTGATAATGATAAACAACTCACAAATTATGAGTAATAGTATATGGTTTTCCTAAGCTAATAAGATAGCATCGTACAAGGCACTATTCATGAACCTAGTAAAACAACCAATGGCGTGCATGGAACTTCTAGCTGGATTTATTTTAGGCACAATGGATTGATTTTAGTTTTTATGTTGGATAATTTATAGCTTCTAAGTTCCTAAAGTACTTTATTATGGTTGTAATTCCATAAGTTATGATGCTTTATCTTTTGTTTTACCTTTCTTAAAGATAATTAAAAGAAACTATTCATATCTTTACTTTTCTTTTTTAGCTACCGAACCAAAAAAATGAACAAGTAAAGAAATCCCGCTCTTTTTTGTTTGTGCAATATATAAAACATAAATATATAATGATGAGAGCGCTTTTTTTTTTTTTTTTTTTTTTTTTTTTGTATTTGAAAAAAAGAAAGACTATAATACGTTTTATTTTTTTTATTTTTTATTTTTATTTTTATTTTTTGTAAATTTCGTTGAAGGAGGCATGTACAAGTGTAAGTGTAAAACTTGATTCAGAATTTGTCTGCCAACATAAGTTTATTTAAAAGGATACATTTCTAATTTCAAAACATGTTTTAAAAATTTAGATAATAGACTGTTACGAGGGTAAGATAGACTAAGATATTAACTGAAAACTAATCAAGCTAATACAAATTAATAAAAGATAAAACTCTGTAGTCAAATTAAGTTTCATCCATTACGGAGCTGTGATAATAATAAATAATTCAAAAATTATCATCACTAGGCTTTGAGTTTAACAAAGTAGTATTTTTCTTTTGTTTTACATTTTATAAATATAATTAACAAATTATTCATAGCTTTAGTTTTATTTTTTAGCTAATGAACAAAAAATGAACAAGTAAAGAATCCCGCTTTTTTTTTTTTTTTTGTGTTTGTACAATAATATAAAAGATATAATGAAAATTTAGAAAATAAAATGTTACCTAGCGTCTAATTTAAATAGAAATAAAGAGACTAAAATATCAACTGGAACATCCTAGCTTTTTCTCTTTCTTGAAGACACTTAACAAATTTTACATAGGCTGTATTTTGGATAAATAACCCCCCACCCCAACCAAAAAAAAACAGTAAAGAATCTTTCTCCTTTACACTAGTTCATTTATATATAGCATATTGATGAGCTGCGAGCAAGGAAATAAGAACAGCAAATTTGATTGGTGTGACACTTTAATTTCTTGGCAAAATGAGCTTCAATGATGATGAGCCGATTCTTCCAACCCAAGATGACTCAGGTTTATCATGTTTTTTCTTCTTTTTCTCCATTGACATAACGAGCATTTTACGTTTTTGTTCATTTTGAAGTACTAAAAAATCCGATTAATCTAAGGGTTGACACACAATGTCAGCTTTTGAATCATCCAACAATATTTTTATTTTTTTTTTATTTTTTTCATGGATTGACATATTACAGTCAACTTGTGTCTATTTATTCTTATTTGTTTCATATGCCTCTTAAATAATATCATGTCATGTCAATAAAAATATTGCGTCAAAAATTAAATTATCAATTAAAATATTTTAAATTGACGCGAATGGAATATGGTCTAGGGAGACATGTAAGTTGAATCCATCTTGGTTCCATCTTCTCTTGTCAGCTAATTGATTATTGTTCTTAATATTATATGACATTAGAATATTTTGCTCAAGTCTAGCTAGAATTTCGAATAAAATATTCTAAATAATTTAGCATTTAGAATATTTTGCTTTAAAGCTGACTTAGTTGCATTCTCCTTTGTAAGCTAATTCCTTTGTAAGCTAATATTTTGCTGATCAATGCTTGCATTCCGGATAAAAAATTAAAATTTCAGGCGAAAAGCTTGCATCATTCTCGGAGTTCAAAATAGTGGGGAAAACAAAGGCGAAAATCATCAACAGCACGAAAGCACCATTGAAAGAAAACTCATTCAAGGTGATGGTGGAGCTCATAGGAGCAGGGTTTGACAGTGACCGACCCGGAGTGGATCTTGTGACGGTCTTAGATGTCAGCGAGAGCATGAAGGGAAAGAAATTGGCAAAAATGAAACTTGCCATGCAATTCGTGATCAGGAAACTTAGCCCGAATGATCGTTTGTCTGTTGTCACATTCAGTGATGACGCGACGAGGTTGTGCCCATTGCGCCAAATAACTAAAAAATCTCAACTGGAGATTGAAGATCTAGTCAATGCTTTAAATTTCAAGAAAAGAACAAACATCACTGCTGGCCTTGAAATGGGCTTAGAAGTGCTCGATGATCGCGAACTTACCGACGGGCGTGTGCCTGCCATCATGCTCATGTCTGATGGCCGACAAAACGAAGGTGATGATCCTACTGAGGTTGAGGTCAGTGACGTGCCGATATACACATTTGGTTTTGGCGTAAACCACGATCCAACGGTATGATGATTTAAGTACCCTCAAAACTAACTAGTATGCTTTTTTTTTTTTTTTTTTTTTTTTTTTTTTGAATGTCTACAACTTTTGTTCGATTATTACTTTTTCTCTGATACTAATCTTCGTCTCTTTTGATTTTTTTTTTCGTTCAAATGCGTACGCGTCTTATAGGTGCTCAAACAGATAGCAGACAAAAGCAAGGGAGGAACATTCTCAGATGTTCAAAACCAGGACAACTTGAGCATTGCATTTTCCCAGTGTTTGGCCGGGCTTCTCACCGTGGCTGTTCAGGACCTAGAGCTGACCCTCAAACAAGGTCAAGATCAAGAGTCGAAAATCGAGACGGTGTCTGCCGGAAACTATGAACAATCGAAGGGTGCTGATTTTGTGACTATCTCATTCGGCGATCTCTACAACAAAGAGGTACGCAAGATCATAGTGGACCTTCTTCTCCCAGCGGTTAAAGAAGAACAAACCGGCGTGGAGATTATCAAAATCACACACAAGTACAGGTGCAATTTACTAAATATAATTTCTGTCTTTTTTTAACAAACTTGATTGATCTAATAATTATAACACAAAATGGATGTACAGAGCTAGTGATAGCTCAAAACTGTTGGACGGCAATCCTCTAGTCGCAAGCATAGATCGCGTTGGGACAACCGTAGAGGCAGAGAAGGAGGAGGTGATGATTGAGATGAAACGCCTTGAGACTGCAGAGACGATGAAAGATGCAAGACTCATGGCTGACGACAACAAGCTGGAGGATGCTAAGGACATGCTGGTAGAAGCCCAGAACAAGCTTCAAGATTTTGTGGTTGGTAAACCAAACCCGTTGATTGAGATGCTGAAATTTGAGCTGAAAGAGCTCGTGAGGTTGATGCAATGCCCGGAAACCTACAAAAAGCGAGGGCGCCCCTTCGCGCTCTCGTCGGAGAATTCCCATGATCGCCAGCGTTTTGCCGCGAGAGGTCGCGATGTGGGAAAGCTGCGGTTGTTTTCCACTCCGCGTATGGACACGTACCTTAAGCAAGCCAAGTCATTCGACGAGGACCCCAGCAAGCCACTGCCCACCGTCAACGAGGATGTGAAGGAAGAACTCGCCGCCGATCCCATTGCTCCCATCAGTGGAGCTCTTAGCTACTATATCCAGATTGCCATTCAGGCGCTCATGTCCATTGATAAGATACTCAATAGAGGTTGTTGAATGCATGCATGTGTCCTTTATGCATGTCCTAGCCAGGCGAACCGAGTGGTGTGTTGTATGGTTTGTTTTGTTCTTTTTCTTTTTTTTGCTGAGTGTTGTACGGTTTGTTCTTAAAATATATAGAATAATTCCAGGTTTCGAATCCTGCAAAAGCTAGCTTGTATATATAGAATGATCGGCCCGATAAAGCCTTCTTCGGTCCCTGTGGTTTAGCCATACAAGGACAGATAATAAAATAAATAATTAGTTTTGTTACGGTTATTTGCCTCGGGGTAAGAGTTTGTTACCTCGAGAGTATAGATTCTTTTTCGCTGTTATATTCCTATTGCTAATTTTCTGTTATTCCTTGCATTTCTCTCTCCTTTCTGTTTTGCTGTACGTTTTCTCCCACAGGCTATATAATGCCTGGTTGTAATAAAGCAAGTAATGAGAATGAGTTTTCTTCATTTCTTCATTCTTTCTCTCTGATTTTGTAATATGGTATCAGAGTACCTTCCTTTCGCTGCTCGTTCTTTCTAATCTATGGCGCGTGATGGTGGTCAGCAAAATCGTTTTGCTCCGTTAACGACCTCCCCTCCACCGCTTCTGCCTGGACATCCTCCTCTGCTACACAGGGTCGGCCAGCAACATGGATGACTTGAATAGCCCATTCTTTCTCCATAGTGGAGACAATCCCGGTTAGTTCGGTTTCTCAACCTCCGATGGATCCAATTATAATACCTGAAAAGATCGATGCTCATGGCCCTCAACGCCAAGAACAAAATCAGCTTCGTGGACGGAACGATGGTGAGACCCCCATGAGTGACCTCACTTTCAGTTTTTGGTCTCGATGTAATAGTATGGTCACCTCTTGGCTGCTGAATTCCGTTGCAAGGGAAATAGCAGACAGTCTTCTTTATCTTGACACCGCCAGAGACGTGTGGATCGACCTTTATGATCGTTTTCATTAGAGCAATGCACCACGCATTTTTCAGATTAAGAAGCTTCTGGTCGGACTGTCTCAGGGGTCCCTTGACGTCAACGCCTACTATACTCGTCTCAAAATACTCTGGGATGAGCTCAAAGACTTCCAGCCCATACCGGTTTGCAGCTGCGGAGGGATGAGAAGCTGGATGGAGTATCAACAGCAGGAATACGTGATGCAATTTTTAATGGGACTGAACGATTCCTTTGCATCAACCAGGGCCCATATTTTGTTGCTTGATCCACTACCTTCAATTGCTAAGGTGTTTTCCCTGGTCATACAAGAAGAAAGGCAACATACTATTGGGTCAGAGGTCGCCTCCTCTTCACCGGGTTCTATGGCATTTCAAACTTCTGCATCCCCATCTCCGGTGGCTAATGCGGCCGCTTTTTCACACCCCAACCATGGACCTAGGTCCCGACCAAACAGGCCCAGTTACACTCACTGTGGATTTATGGGCCACACTGTAGATCGGTGTTATAAGTTACATGGGTATCCTCCTGGGTTCAAGGCCAAATCCAAACCAGGCCCATCAGCAAGCCCACAGAACTCTACTCAATCCAATTACTCTCATCAGGTCACAATGCAAAGCCAATCTGCTGCACCTCCGCCGACACAGTCACAGGATTCCTCCCAGCCCTTGCCGACGTTCACTCCGGACCAGTGCCAACAGCTCATTGCCCTCCTAAGCACGCAGCTCCATCTCAATGCCAACAATCATTCTGAAGTTGCTCAACCTTCCGCCTCACATTTCACAGGTATTTCTTCACACACTTCCAATTTTAAATCTTCATCTGGCAGATGGGTAATAGACACAAGGGCTACGCACCATGTGTGCTCCGATTATTCCCTTTTTTCTTCTCTAAATCCATCGCCTGGTTATAAACTTACCCTGCCTAATGGCCACCAAGTTGATATCACGCATGTTGGCTCTGTCACGTTGCCGAATTCGCTTGTGCTAACTCATGTGTTTTATGTGCCTTTATTTCATTTTAATCTCTTGAGCATTACTGCCCTTACACAATCAGATAATTGCTCTGTTCTTTTCCTATCCAACTCTTGTTTTATCCATGACCTCACTCAGGGGAAGACGATTGGGACGGGTAAACGAGATGGCAACTTATTTTTCTTAGATCTAGGAGATGTTAGTTGTAACTCTGTTTCTTCCTGTAATCCTGTTCCTTCGAAAATGCACAAACCAAACATTTGGCATTTTCGGCTTGGACATCCCTCTTTTGTAAAACTGAAATCAATGAATGAAAGATTGCATTTATCTTTATCTGATTGTCTTGATTTCTGTCATTGTTCAATTAGTCCGCTTGCCAAGCAAAAACGACTGCCATTTCCATCTCCAAATCATTTATCACCCAAACCTTTCGATTTGATACACATGGATATTTTGGGTCCTTTTCACACCCCAACACCAGAAGGGCACGTTTTCTTTCTCACAATTGTAGATGATTGCACAAGGTGCACTTGGGTTTTTCTGTTAAAAGCTAAATCTGAAGTTAAGACAATTTTTCCCAAGTTTTTCCATATGGTTTTAAATCAATTTCATGTTGCCATCAAGTCCGCCCGTTCCGACAATGCCCCTGAATTGGCACTCACTGATTTTTTTGAGTCAAAAGGTATTGTTCACTTTTTTTCCTGCGTTGACACTCCGGAACAGAATTCCGTTGTTGAACGCAAGCATCAACATATATTAAATGTGGCACGTGCTTTGTATTTTCAGTCTCACATACCTGTGTGTTATTGGGGAGATTGTGTCTTGACGGCTGTTTATTTAATCAACCGCCTGACCTCTCCCTTGCAAAACAACAAAGCCCCATTTGAACTCTTATACCACAAGCTGCCCTCCTATAGTCATCTCAAGGTCTTTGGTTGTCTTTGCTACGGCACTACCCTAGCACGTCACCGTACAAAATTTTCTCCCCGAGCTCGACCTTGTGTTTTTCTTGGCTATCCTTTTGGATATAAGGGCTATAAACTTCTCGACCTCACCACAAACACAACCTTTGTCACACGCAATGTTGTGTTTCATGAGTCTCTCTTCCCTTTTGCTGTTCCCGGATCCACACCAAATCAGGATCTATTCCATAACCGAGTGCTCCCTCGGCCATCTCCAGATGTCTCCCCAACTCCTATTCCAAGCCTTCCATTGTCTATGCCACCTTCCCAGTCTCCCTCAGTTGATTTCTCTCGTCCAAAGCGTCTTGCCAAACCACCCGCTTACCTGGCCGACTATCATTGTTCATTGGCCACTCTTTCATCCTCTTCCTCTTCAAACACAACTTATCCACTATCCTCTGTTCTCAGTTATCACCGTTTCTCCGAGTCTCATCGTGCCTTCAGTCTTGCTATCTCTTCCACCCTCGAACCACAAATGTTTTTGCAGGCTAATGCACTTCCAGAATGGAGAGCCGCCATGACAGATGAGCTGCGTGCCTTAGAGGAAAATCAGACTTGGCATATCACATCCCTCCCTCCTGGCAAGTTTCCTGTTGGTTGCAAGTGGGTCTACAAGACCAAATTTCGCGCTGATGGGACTGTGGAAATACATAAAGCATGCCTTGTTGCCAAAGGCTACACACAGAGGGAAGGTATTGATTTCCTCGATACTTTTTCTCCTGTTGCTAAGCTCGTTACAGTCAAGTTATTACTTTCCCTGGCGGCTGTTTATGGCTGGTCCCTTACTCAGCTTGACGTCAATAATGCTTTCTTGCACGGTGAGCTACATGAGGAAGTTTATATGACTCTTCCCCCTGGATACCCTTGTCGTGAGGGGGAGACTCTGCCCGAGAGGGCTGTTTGCAGGCTGACGAAGTCACTATATGGTCTTAGGCAAGCTTCACGACAATGGTTTGCTAAGTTTTCAGGGGTACTTCTTGATGAAGGTTTCAAACAATCAGCCGGTGACCATTCACTCTTTGTCAAGCATCAAGCCAACAGTTTTCTAGCTCTTTTAGTGTACGTTGATGATATCGTTATTGCAAGTAATGATCAAACTGCTGTGAATAGTTTGAAGACTCTTCTTGACAAGCGTTTCAAGTTGAAGGATTTGGGGGCTTTGAAATACTTCTTGGGGCTTGAAGTTGCTCGTTCTCACTCAGATATCTCGGTTTGTCAACGCCATTACACTTTGGAACTCCTCGCTGATACAGGAAACTTGGCTTGCAAACCAGTCTCCACCCCAATGGAACCAAACCTCAAACTCTCTCAATCCGATGGAGATTTACTTGAGGATCCTACAGTCTACCGAAGGCTTATTGGCAAACTCCTTTACCTCACTATCACCCGTCCAGATATATGTTACTTGGTTAATCGACTGAGCCAGTTCATGACTACACCCCGGGTTCCTCATTTGCATGCTGCCCATCGAATATTGCAGTATCTAAAAGGTACACCAGGCCAAGGCATATTCTTCGCTGCAAATTCCTCCATACAGCTCAAAGCCTTTGCTGATTCAGATTGGGCTACATGCCGGACTCGAGCGATCCATCGATGGTTTTACATGTGTGGCACCTCCTGGTCTCTTGGAAATCAAAGAAACAAAGAGATGTGTCTCGCTCATCGTTGAGCGAAATATCGATCAATGGCCAACACCACTTGTGAGTTGCTTTGGTTGATGTCCTGTTGAAGGATCCGAAGTCCAACATAATGGACCAGCCCTCTCACTGTTTCTGCGACAATCAGGCGACCCTCCATATCGCTGCCAACCCTGTGTTTCACGAACGAACAAAACACATAGAGATTGACTGCCATGTTGTGCGCGAAAAAATACAAGCTGGTTTTTTGAAGACAATGCACGTCTCCACTCGAAACCAATTGGCTGACATCTTCACAAAAGCAATTCATCCAACTCAGTTCCATTTTCTGTTGTCCAAGATGGGAATTCACAACTTGTTCTCTCCATCTTGAGGGGGAGTATTAAAATAAATAATTAGTTTTGTTACGGTTATTTGCCTCGGGGTAAGAGTTTGTTACCTCGAGAGTATAGATTCCTTTTCCCTGTTTTATTCCTATTGCTAATTTTCTGTTATTCCTTGCATTTCTCTCTCCTTTCTATTTTGCTGTACGTTTTCTCCCACAGGCTATATAATGTCTGGTTGTAATCAAGCAAGTAATGAGAATGAGTTTTCTTCATTTCTTCATTCTTTCTCTCTGATTTTGTAATAACAGATAGAAAAATTAACAAAGTACATAAATTGGTTGATTTCATTCCTCATTGCGCTCGAAATTCAATTGCAGGCTTATCTATGATTATTTGAAAAATTCTCCCACAAAGTACTTTTTCTTATTACGAATTTTATCTAATTTCATAGTTTGAGCATAACAACAAAGTGCTTTTTTCTTCTTTATGTTCCCTGAAGTCATTTTGATTTGTGAATAATGATTCCACCCTAGAAAATGAATTCATTCTGCAACTACTGGCACCATAAAAACAACATATTTCTGGTGTTAAGAAAAGTGTTGCGTGGACATAACAACAATATCTATGAATGAGAAAATATACACATATATTTAAGATAATGATAGAAAGAATTTATCATACCCCTTTTTCTTTCCTTGTTTCCCTCTCAATTCCAATTGTGTTTATCTAATAAATTAAATGACGATCCTCTTAAAATACATGTTTCTGACTCTTTAATTTTACTTTGACGTTATTGCAGAATTCTTGATACTAAATACCTTACTGATTGAGTTCATGAATTCTGTAAATCAAGTTTCTTTAAATTTTAATTATTTTTTTCTAATTTGATATGATGCTCATATATATTAACCATTCAAAACTGCTATTCCTATTTTAAGCGGATTTGGGATATTTTGATCTCCCAAAACTTGTCACTTGTAACAGACAAGACCAATTATTTATACCAGATAGGAACAGTACTTATATGTAATGCAAATTAGGTATGGTAAATCATTAATGGTTGGAAAGTTTCAATATAGTGTACCCCAATTAGCTATATATGGAGATCGTCTCTTTAATCGGCAAAACAAAAGATGAAAAAAAAAAAAAAAAAGTAAAAGACGTACGTATGAGATAGCTACATATATTTGAATATTTTGACAGAAAATTTAATGCATATGACGTATGAAATAGCTACATATTTTTGGTTTTGGGCTCTACAACAGCCCTATAAAGAGAGAAAAAGGAGGTCCCACTGTTGGGCCCACTTGCTATATATGTTCAGTATATTAGAAAAATATTAAAGGACAGTTGCAGTGAGCACTATCATTTAATAGAAAGTGAGTCCTACTTGAGAGCACTAAATTGTAAACTCATTTTTTATTAGATGGTGGTACTTAACATTATTGGGATCAGTGTAAGTATATACGGCTATAAGAGTAGTTTTCTTATCTAGAGCCCTAATGTCAAACTTGTATTTTTCCACAAATTCCTCGTACATATATGCTATGTATAATGAATGAATTCAAATTCCTCTATCAATAAAAGAATGAATTCAGAATTCCAAAGTTTTCAATTTGATTTGCTAATAAAACAACCAACGTGGTAGAAGTAGATTATTTGATATGCTAATAGAACAATCAAAGTGGTCGAAGTAGACTAAGATGGCCACAGGTATAGCCTAGTAATAATTTCATGCTTGACTCCACTACAATGTGTAGAGTTCGAGTCCGCTACCCTAATTAATATAAAAGAAAAAAAAATCCTAGCTCGCATCTATATAATTATAATTAATGCATGAAAAAAAAAGCGTAACAAAATGGCTCGCTTGTTATGCCCATCTGTTGAGATCAGTAAAGATAACAATATAGATAAATAATGTAAGACTGACAAGAGTTTTGTGACTTTGTAATTTCAGATCCAGTAATAATTACGAAAACTAATCCACTGATAATTTTGAACTAAAACGAAAACTAAGTATATATGGCATATCCAATAACATTATCAATGTACAAACTTCAACAATATCACATATTCTCAACAATAATATTGTAGATGACATGTTATTTTGGTAAATCCAGAGAAGGCTTAAATATCAAGGTAGAATTTGAAGAGCCATTCTAAAGAATTTTCAATAAGAGTAAAAACAACTTATAAGATTTAGTTTTACGTTATAATTGGAATTTAATGTTACAATACATCGAGCAATACTACTTATACAACATTGTGGCCATTGCTACTTCTTACATTGAAATTGCAGTAGTGGATAAACATTTCAGCAGTATTATCACAGGAACATCAAATGAAAACACGCGTGATGAAAAAAAAAAAAATTAAAATTAAAAAAAATTAAAATTAAAAAAAAAATCTTCAACCCAAAAAAAAAATGAAACGAAAACACACTGGATCATGAAAAAAAACACGGGTAGATAGGAACACAAAGGCAATCAACTCAGCAACATCTTTTTGGTATGCAAAGGTGGCCAGTCATGTGCCAACTTTCGCCTCCGTCGCCTCCATCTTTTGAGACCATTGTCGCTTTCGCTCATCATCCGACTTGTCGCAGGTTTGATGAGAAGACTATCCAATCTACTCTTGGGGACCATTGGCAATGTATGTCAATCCAAGGACCATTAGCATCATCCGACTTGTCGCGGTTTAATTTTTGCTTATTTGTTCAACACATAACGATCTAAGAAATGTAAAAAACTAAGAAATTCAGTTATTATTGCATATTATTTCCACATTTTTTCTATGTGTGTTACTTTAAATAAATGTTATAATGCACTTATTTTTTATGTTGCGGTACATAACAAATACACACACACATGCATATCAAAACTCAAATTAGGAACCCGATGGGGTGAGGCGGTCGGTTTTTTCCGTCCCAAGATTGGTTTTATAAACGGCGATCCAAGGTTGACAACGATCAGCGGTGGTGATATAGACAAGATGGTCACGCGCGATTCATCCACTATCTTCCATGCGACACCATTGAATGTGGTTGTACCAAAAAATCAGCCAAATCAAGACTTTGACTTTCGGTGAAGTGTTGTAATTGAAGCGGCGACGTGGAGCTCGATTAGGGTTAAACACGCAATAATAAAGGAAATTCCCAAACGAGCCCCACAATTAACTAGAAAATAAAACAAAGTACAAGGAGAAGATTCTAACTCCCGAGCCTCGACAATGAATGGGCTCCATCTACGTGACATCCAAGATTATACATACATGAACAATGTAAACAACATTACATACATCAACCACGTGATAGAAATCCGATATCACAGTTTACGAATTTACAATTCTTACATAAATCCAAGAGGATGAACACAATCCTCACTTGATCAACCGGAAGCAATGATCCAACTACTCTGCACCACTTCTAGAATCTCCTATGAGGGGTTTAATGTTTGTAAAAACAGACAAAACGTGAGCGAAAGGTCCGGTAGGATATAATTTGAAATAAACTTTATAAATAACTAAATGAGCGGTAAATAATTAAATGAATAAGCAAATAAATGAGACATTCAGTTCCAACACAACAGTCGGAACCTCACATTCTTTTTCTCAAAGGAAATATATCTGAAAATATCGTAGACATAGGCATCGCAAGTAATTTATACAAATTACTTACATAACCACGTGCACAAGACTTCACGGCCTGGGTTTGGGTTTTAAATTTTTACAGTTTCGCAAGATCTCTTTTCTAAAGAAATCATTCATTAAACTTTCTGAAATCGTTATTATAATCTCACGAACTACACAAGCTATGGGCCCCATGAACTACAACAAGCCATGGGTTCCATGAACTAAACAAGCCATAGATTCCATGAACTACAACAAGCCATGGATTCCATGAACTACACAAGCCATGGTTTTCAAATATTGTTCTTTCGCAAGCAAGCCCCTTTCTTTAAAACATTTACAAGGCCAAAACTCTTTTGAAAACAGGATCACAAGGAAAAGGGGATAGAAATCACACCTTTCAAGTATCAAACCTGTGACTAGCATGGCTCTATTCCGGCTTCTGCTTCTTCAAAGCCTCTCAATCCGAGTCCTCAGCTAGCACTGATACAAAATAACACTTTAGGATCCAATTCTCATTCCTAAAGTAATTCAATCTCAATTATACCAAGATTTCCTATTAGTGTCCCCTAATCAAATTTCATGTTTCAAATCATTATTTCAAGGGTTTTCAATCTCAAAACATAGATTAAAGATGCTAATCCATCTATCTCAAGTCCTCAAATGAAGCTAATTTGGGTTCTCCTCGAAAAGAGAGGTCAAAACAACATTTTCAGGCAAAACAGGGTCAAATCCCTTGTACACCGGTCGACCGGTGATAGAGCAGTGCATCACCGCTGGTCGACCGGCGGTGTGCACTCCGGTCGACCGGTTGCCATGCGATCTGGTCGACCGGATAGGTCGACCGGTGGAATCAGCAGGGCGAGAAAACTCGCCAAAATTAGTCTAAAAACCTATAAATCCAGTCCCAAATCGAAATATCTCAAAGGAAAGCACTAGATCCGGGTTCTATGTACTAAATCAAGTCCAAAGAAGCCAAGATCTCCAATTTCTACCACGGTTTTACCCAAAATCCATGAAAATCCATTTTGAACCAAAATGGGGTTTTCAAATCCGAAAATCCAAGATTCAAGAGAGGGTTTTTCAGAAATCTTACCTCAAATCCTTCTCTTGACGTTGAAAACTTCTTTGAATCCTTCTTTTGTTCAAGATCCGGTTGTTTTGAGAGAAAAACAGGAGAGAGAGAGAGAGAGAGAGAGAGACACCGAGAGCGAGTGAGAGTGAAGAGAGAGAGAGAGACGCACGGGAAAAGAAAAGGAAAGAAAGAAAAGGAAAAGAAAAGAAAAAGGAAAAGAAAAAGAAAAAGAAAAAAGAAAGGGCATGTGTCACAAAATTAAAGAATGTCCAAATGCCCATACACACTTATAGGTAAAAATGTAAATCACCGAGAATATTTAAATATCTTAGAATTATTTAAATTCACTCGTCGTAAACATTTATTATCAATAACCAATTAATTAATCCAGATTAGGCACACTAATAAATCTCAATTACCTTAATTAATCTCATTTAATTCTTCAGGGTGTTGCATAATCTAAGGTGGAATTGGGTTCAAATTCTGAATGTCATGTTAATGGTTCAAACCCATTTTTACTTTCTACAAAACAAATACGGGTTTGAACCTGAACCGATCAAACCCTTTCTATCCTCCAGCCAAACAACCCTTTATTATTTTTCAACTTTTAATATAATTCTTTTAAGGGAACCTTCAAAATAAAAGCTACCCTACACGAAGAAGAATATATATATTTAATCTTTTTTTTCTTTTTTTATTAAAGGAAATTCACAGACAGTGCTCCTAGCTTTAACTTCTCTTCTTTTTAGCAATTCACAAACTGTTAGGAAAAAAGAAAAATAAGAAGACGAAGAAACAACAAAGAAAGCTTGCTTCGTTTTTTTTTTTTTAGTTTCATTTACTCCTAGCTTCGGCTTGAAGTAAAACAGACCATCTAGTGGTCGTTAGACTCAACGCAAAACACAACTGCTAGAGATCAAGTTAATCACTGGAAAAGACTAAACGCATTTCCAAAGAGGGAATATTCCATTAAAAAAAAAAGAAAAAAAGTTAAACACAATAGAATGAGTTTAGTTTTCACGTTGGATTGGTAGCTTCTAAGTTCCTAAAGTAATTAACTTTGGTTAAAGACAATTAACAAATTATTCCTAGGTTTATAAGTTTTCTCTTTTATCTAATTCACAAACGTAAAAATGAACAAGTAAAGAATCCCACTCTTTTTTGTTTGTACAATAGTATAAAACATATTATGATGAGGGCGAGGCTTTTGGTATTCAAAAACACTTAACTGGATAAGGTTATACTTTTTCCTTTTTTTTTTTTTTTGAGTTAAAGTTGGAGAATTTTACGGTGTTAAAATAAAAATAAAAGATTTTGCAGGAAAACAACTATTAATATTCGTTTCAGAGCTCTGATAACAGCGTCGTTCAATAGCATTAAAGCTCTGAATGATTCATTACTAGGCTGTACGTATGCTTCAATATTCATTAGAAAATTAACAAATTAAGTAGTCAAACGGACCAAATTAACGCAGTAAAACTGTAAAACAGACCTAGAGACACAATTTTTAAAGAAAGCTATAATCACTCGATATTCATTTCCATTATAGAAAATAGCAGGCACTTATAAATATATAAAAAGATAATAACATATTCTAGGAATTTCGTTAATAGGTCTAAGAATTTAGTTGTGTCAAAGTTCGTACACCATAATTAAATGTTTGTGACAGTTATCAAGCTCTTTTGAAATAAAAGACCAAGACAAGGTAAAGTGTGTAGTGCAACATCGTTCAGAAAAGTTATAAGTAATTGCTTATAAGTGAAGACATTATTTTTTAATGGTATGTCCTTATGGGGAAAAGTCCAAGAGAAAAATCGTGCAGACTTAGGCACGAATAGACAATAACATATCAGGGACAGGTGTGGATTGTTATAATTGGTATGACGATTATAATTCAATTAGAAGTGTGACCAATAAGAATGTCGGGGCTTAAAAGATGGGGTGATGGCAGAAGTGGTCAGTCCCTTGAGGCAAAAGAGGTAAGACAAGTTAAGCTGTAAAAACCACATAGCCTAGAGAAAGTTTTACGTGATGATTTATAAGGACACTAAACTGTGCAATTTCACATTGCCTGAATAACGCTATATATAAGTGATGGCTTATAAGAACAGCATCTCTCAATGGGTACGAGACCTTTTAGGATAAGAGCAAAATCATGCTGATTTTTGCCCAGAAAGGATAATATCATACAAGCAAATAAGTAATTGAATGAATAAAAACAGAGAAAAAAGAAAGGGTATCTATGTGGATAAAATTCTAAATATGTAATTGAATAAATTCCTATATTTTAAGATGGAATATTGAATAATTAGGCTTTAAATCATACTTATATATCATTTCAACTGAAAACAAGGTTTATACCTACGTGGATTTAACGTAAGAGAGTACATAAATTTATGCTCACTATATTGATCTTAGGCTCTAAGTACGACATTTGTGCGTTTGTTGATCTCTTTTTTTTTTTTTTTGTTTTTGTTTTTTCTCTCTTTTTTTTTTTTTTTTTTTTTTTTTGCTTTCGGGTTTTAAAAGCAATTATTTACAGTTAAGCTATATCTCTTCAAATTCCTTCTAGAGAAAGATTAGTTGTGTTCAACAAAAACCGATTCCACGACGATAAAGTTATATGCATACATCAGATTCACTTTAACTATAGATTGATTCTAATTCCCCATAGTAGTTCTTTAATTGCAGTAACACGGAAATAATAAATCCCTACTCAATCTTTTGCTTTAATTTCTTTTTTTTTTTTTTTTAAAGACACTTGTGGTCCGTTTCGCATTATTGTGATGTTGAAATTTTTTGTTCTTATTTGTTAGTTAAAAGTTACCATGATCATTTCATGTTGGTATTTGGTATTTTCTTTTTCACAACTACTGTGAATATTAGATGTAGAAATTTAAGTGTTTGATAAGTTTTGCATGAAATTGTTAGAGATGTATAATTGTTAAAATAAACATACTTTAATAAATATTCATAATATTTTTACACCAAAACCCTAACATGTTAGACAAAAATAGGATTTACTAAACACTTTAACCTATAGCCTCTTAAAAAATAAAATTAAAAACAGCCTCTAAAAGCAATGTCAAATGAGCACATAACAATTTATTCCTATGTTTAGCTTTTTTTTCTTTTTTTTTTTTTTTTTTTTTTTTTTTTTTTTTTTTTTTTTTTTTTTTTTTTTTTAGCTAATGAACAAAAATAAATAAATAAAAGTGAGAGAAACAAGTAAAGAATCCTTGTCTTTTAAACTTGAGCATTTATATATAGCATATTGATGAGTGCAGTTAGGGGAAATAAGTACAGCAAATTTGATTAGCGCGTCACATTTCTTGGAAAAATGAGCGTATTTAATGATGATGAGCCGATTCTTCCAACCCAAGACGACTCAGGTTTATCAACACGTTTTCTTCTTTACTCCATATTTTACGTTTTTAGCATTCGTTATCTGATCAACTAATCAACGGTTGTGCGCACACAATATCAGCATTTGAATCATCGATATTCCTTTTATTTTTTTCCCTTTTATTTTACGCTTTTAGTATTCGTTTTAGCATATTATGGTTGACTCTTGTCATGTCTCTTTGTTTTCATCCGCTCCTTGTCTTTTCAAAAATATCATGCCACGTAAATGAACTACAATGATATCCTAATAGAATTATATTTTAGTTAAACTATTTTAATTGACGTGGATGATATTATTAGAAGACTTAGAGTGCGTTTGGTAGATGGATCTAGAATTATGATTCTGGATCTTGGTTCAGAATCAGTGTTTATTTACAGTGATTCTGAATCATGATTCAGAACTAGTGTTTGGTTTGGATGATTTTGAATAATGATTCGTAATCTGATGTGTTGTTTTAAACTTTGTTCACAAAAAGATTTTAGGAGACAAACTGGCATTACATACTAGAATATATATTTTGCTGAATGCTTGTTTTTCAATTGTTATATTTTAGGGGACAAACTTGCATCGTTCTCAGAGTTCAACGTGGGAAAAACAAAGGCAAAAATCATCAACAGAACACAAGCGCCACTGATAGAAAGCCCATTCAAGGTGATGGTGGAGCTCACGGGGCAGGGTTTGACAATGATAGACCCGGAGTAGATCTTGTGATGGTCTTAGATATCAGCGAGAGCATGAAGGGACAGAAGTTGGCAAAATGAAACTTGCCATGCAATTCTTGATCAGGAAACTTAGCCCGGATGATCGTTTGTCTGTCGTCACATTCAGTACTGACGCCATGAGGTTGTGTCCGTTGCGCCAGATAACTAAAAAATCTCAAGTGGAGATTGAAAATCTAGTCAATGATTTAGAGTTTGAGAAAAAAACAAACATCACTGCTGGCCTTTTAATGGGCTTAAAAGTTCTTGATGAGCGCAAACTTACCAACGGGCGTGTGATTGCCATCATGCTTATGTCCGACGGTTGGCAAAACCTTGGTGATGATGCTACGAAAATTCAGGTCAATGACGTGCCAATATACACATTCGGTTTTGGCCTAAACCACGATCCAAGTGTATGTACATAACCTTTAAATATTGCGAAACCTGCACAACTTTACTATTTCATGTATACTCAATTCGATATTATTGTTGCTTTGATCATGCCAGTTGCCCTCTTTTTTGATTTGAAAAACAAAAAATGTGTACTGGTTTGATAGGCGCTCAAAACAATTGCTGACAACAGCATGGGAGGAACATTCTCAGATGTTCAAAACCAAAACAACTTGAGCATTGCATTTTCTCAGTGTTTGGCCGGGCTTCTCACCGTGGTTGTTCAGGACCTCGTGCTGACTATCAAACAAGGTGACCAAGAATCGACAATCGAGAAGGTGTCTGCCGGAAGCTATCCACAATCCAAGAATGCTGATTCTGTAACTATTTCGTTTGGCGATCTCTATAACAAAGAGGTACGCAAGATCATAGTGGACCTTCGTCTCCCTAAAGTTAATGAAGAAAAAACCGGCGTGGAGATTGTCAAAATCACTTACAAGTACAGGTACTATTTACTATGTATACTTTGTGTACATTTATGATATTAATCTAACAAACTTGATTGACCTAATAATTAAATACATATATATATATATATATATATATATATATATATAAACACAAAACGGATGCACAGAACTACTGGAGGGCAAAAGCCAATATTTGAAGGCAATCCTCTATTCGCCACCATAGACCGTGTTGGGACAATCGTAGAGGGAGAAAGAGAGGAGGTGATGGTAGAAGGGAAACGCCTTGAGACTGCGGGGATGATGAAAGATGCACGACTGATGGCGGACGACAACAGGCTGGAGGATGCTAAGGACATGCTCGTAGACGCGCAGAACAAGCTTCACGATTTTGTACTGGGTGGTGGTGGGCCTAATCCGTTGATTGAGATGCTGAAACTTGAGCTGAAAGAGCTTCTAAGGTTGATGCAATCCCCGGAAATCTACAAAAACGAGGGCGCTCATTTGCACTCTCTTCTGAGAATTCTCATGCTCGCCAGCGTTTCGCTGCGAAAGGTCGTGATGTGGAAAAACTGCGCTTATTTTCCACTCCGCGTATGGACGCGTACCTTAAGCAAGCCAACGCATTCGACGAGGACCCGAGCAAGGCATTGCCTACGGTTAAAGACGATGTGAAGCAAGAACTTGCTGCCGACCCCTTTGGTCCCCTCAGTGGAGCTCTTAGCTACTACATCCAGATAGCCATTCAGGCTCTCATCTCCGTTGACAAGATACTCAATTCAAGTCGTTGAATGCATGCATGTGTGTTTAATTTAATTTCTTTTTCTTTTTTGCCGGAAAAAAAAATAAATGGTAAATTCAAGATGTGGAGATGGAATTAATTTACCGTGTAGCCATGTTAATATGCGTCTTCCTTTAGCACTTCAATCGATCGAGTGGTGTGTTTTGAAAATATGGTTTTTTATTTTTTTAACTGAGTGTTGTATCGTTTGTTCTTGAAATATATATCATAATTAGTAAACAGTTGTATTTTGTATTTTCACGTTCCAATAGTTTTACCAGTTTTTTATTTATGCAAGTTCATTCTTTTTTGCATAATCTTGTAGGGAAACATAAAATGAAAAGTAACTTTTTAAAAATACAAAATTAATGGCCAGAAGGCAAAATGATATATATATTTTTTATGAATGACAAGAGAGGATAACAGATATTAGATCTTATTAGCTAGTGCATCCGAACTAGGCTGACACTCACAAGAAAGATCATTCAATAATGAAAGTACCGATTTAAGTCTTTTTACCAAGTTTTGTTATTAGATAGATTAACAATTTAGCAAAACTTGAAAATAAACTTAAAAAGAACACAAGGAGATGTTATCATGGTCCGGTAACCACTTATGTTCACGTGACTACGTCTAGACGTTTGAACAATCTACTAAGTAAACAGAGTTATAATTTAAATGGACTTAACTAACCCGAGACTCCCTCTTTAAGCATGACGCCTATAAACTTGCAACCACCCATGGACTTGTTCAGCGATCTCTCCTCAACTTAACGTTCAAATCGCTTCAACTCAATCAATTTTCTCTCGAAAATCCAAATTCTTTCTCCCAAAGAAATATCAAAACAATGACACTTACAAAATGATTTAATCGTTGAATAACTGAAGCTTTGCAAGACGTGCTGAGATAACTGTGAGACTTCAATTAAATAGCCAAAATAATCCAACTGTCAAAATCTTTACAGAAATCCACTGTGTACAATGTATTGTAGGTTTTTTTATAAACCAATAGAATAGCCCTGGAATTTTTTTTATAAACCTACTACAAGCATATGCAATCCTCTAGAAATTAGTGTCCACTCAAAGTTATATTAAAAACTAAAATCTGCACTATTATCAATTTCATATCAAAGTAAAATTTCAATATGAACCAAATGCGTGAGTATAGAGATAAAACTTGAATGAATGTCGTCCCCATTTTGATCATCATCAATCTTAGCACTTTGAATTTCGGGAATAGAAAAACCTGTTCATCTAGACCACTCTGCAGGTTTTTTTTTTTTTTTTAAATTTATTTTTGGGGCCTTTCACTCTATCTACAAGGCAGCTCGTTTCTCATAGTAGATTGTCCTCTACATATTGGTGATCATGGATGAAAATATCAGTGTTGGTAGAATATCGTACTCTAATTTTACAGAAATATAGGAGAAAATATCGATATCAGTGGAAATATTAAAAAAAATTTACGGAAATGATGAAAATTTACATTAGAATATATTTTTAATATGATAGCATCAACATTAAAAAGATACATCCATAAACAAGTTTTACGTATATAAAAAAAAAAAAAATCTTCATACATATTACATTTTTAATACCAAAAGGTCTATGAAGCTCAAACGTGGTCGGGATCAGATCTTGATTCAAACAATATTGGTATTATGAACGTGCCATAAGAAGGTTTGTTGATCATTTTCCACTGTATTTTTATGAATTAAAAATTGTAAATTCCCCTTATCATTTGCCTGAAATGGTGGTGGTATGTTCAGATGAGAATAATTCAAAATTTCATACCTATCATAGTTTACAAAATTATGGATAATGAGCTTTAGGAGTCTCTTAGAAGAGCTGCAATAATTGAAAGCCAAATTCATCGATTGTAAACTCATGAAAAGATTATCTTCATCAGATATTTACATTCTTGATATTCCTCACTATCCTTGTTCAATGACAGTAGAAATAATGCAAGAAAATAGATATTATAAAGCAAATTTTTCAAAAAAACAAACCTTTTAAAATTTTCATTTCCGATATCACCAAAATTTCCCTGAAATTTCCTCAAACTTTCTAGATGTTTGCCCCAATTACTCTATATGCAAATCGATATTGATATTTTAACCGATATTTGCTCCAATTACTCTATATGAAAATCGATATTGATATTTCAACTAATATTTTCCCCAATTACTCTATATGCAAATCGATATCAATATTTCAACCAATATTTACCAATATTTCCGATATCAATATTATAGTGGAAAAAAATTTCGGGGCCCTCAAAAATCCAAAATTTTCACCGAAATTTCAAAAATTTTGGCAAAATTTTTGTCCATGTTGGTGATAGATAAGCCCATGTTATTTATAGATAACTTACGCGAAAAGTGTAGGTAGCTTTTTCCCCTTCTTTATTAAACACTTGCATATAATATTTCTTAAACAAGAGTGATTATAATCTTGGAATAGATAAAATCCCAAGTCACAAGATATTTCAACATCCTTCAATCATTGTGCTTCAAAATCAATATTCTCAAAGAAATAAAAGTGAAGTTGTGCACAAGTGGTTGGTCCATATTAAAACTCAATTTAATAAAAAATCTAAAAATTCCAAATTTCCAGTTTAAAAATAACAGATCGTGGAACACATGAATGAGCAAGATGAATGCAAAACTTAAATGCAGAAAAATAAAAATAACAGAAAATATGTACATATTACAAAAAACAAAAGGTTATTAATTTATTATTATTTAGTGAGAATGGTAGAGTGGACAATTTGTATAAAAAAAAAAAAAAAGATCTTAGGGCACTAAAAGAAAAAATTTAAATGTGAATGTAAAATTTTAATATTATAAAAAATACAAAGTACTGACAAGATGTTTCACTATAATAGAAAGTACTAAAATAATTTTATCCTTTTTTTGTTGTTCTCTCTGGTTTTGTCTTTCTCTCTCTAGAATTTGAATCATCTCTCTCTGAAATAATATAGTATTATCTTTTTAATCGCATCATTGAAAATTACTCTTGACCTTTTAAGATGAAAGCCCAAATCCTTAAAAAATCTAAATTTCATCAATAGACTTGGATTGCAATTTAAACCATACAATTCAAAATTTCCAGTTCAAATCAAACCAATTCCTACTAGTGGGCAAAACATAATGTTAACTTGTTACATGGCATGTCATTAGGATTTCGCAAAGCGTGACAGTAACCAAAGTAAACAAAAACAAAAAACAAAAAAAAAACAAAGTCTTTTATTTAGTAAATATTAGTAATTCTAGACTCAACCAAACATTAATAATTCTTATGAAGGTAGTGATTCTAAAGCACAAACCCAGCAAGAGAATTAATTTTTGTTTTTTATTATATTTGTGTTTATTATGGCCTATTGCCCTTAGTTTTTTTTTTTTTTCGGGAATTGTCATGGCTATTATCATTATCATTTTCGTGATTTCATTCCCTCAGCACAATCAAACGTCCCATTTTCATGGTTAACGTTTTTTTTTATCAGCAAAAAATAAAAAAATAAAAAACAAAAATCCAAAAGAACATTGACATAAAATTTATAATAATAATAAAACGAGACCAAAACAGAGGACTATATGTGGTGGTGAGTAAAAAAGAAAACAGAGAAATCTGGGTCTTCCCTGCATAAAGTTTTGTGTCGTTTGTGGATACAGGAAAAATAAGCAAAAGCCACAATAAACGTAGGCGCAGATAGTTGATTTGAATAATTCTCTACAGCTAACCAAAAGTGTGAATATTTAGTCATTGTTATGTTTAATTTGTGGGGTATAATTATAAAAGCAGATACAAATTCATCATCAAATGTGAAAGTGTTGGCCTTTCTTTAACAATCAACCTTTACCTGCGTATAGATGATTCATCATTAGGCATTGTTGTTCTTTTCCCGATACTTGAGTAGTCTCTTAAGAATTACTCCCTAATTCTATATTACTGAGAGCAAAATGTTAAACAAACAAGAACACACAAGATTTATATTAGTTCACTCTTAATGTGAGAGCTACGTCTACTTTCCTAGAATTCTCTTGATTATAAATATTTGTGTTGAAATATTTGTGTCCTTTGAATTTGGGTTTGTTTTTGTGTGAACACTCTCTTGATTATATGTCTTGACTAGAAAATTTGTCGAAAGAATTATTGTATAAAATAAAATTTTCTGAAATTCTTTGTATTATTAATATAGATACTTTTATGATAAGTATATCTTGATATTAATATGGAATAACAAATTATAAGCTAAAGCTCAGAAATTTTTGAGATATGATGTAGTTATCGATTTTTAGACTGTATTTAAGAAAGAGACACAAAACACCGTGTTAAACCCACAAGTGGGCAAACATATGAATATTAAGTTTAAGAAATGAAAAAGAATTGAAAAACATCAATTCTAGGGTTTTAGAAACAATCGAAACAAAGAACGGATGAAAAAGAGGGTTCGGAAGGTCGAACCGAGAAAGTTGAGATTTTCTACAGATTGGGGTTGACCAAGTCAAGATTTATTGACCAAGAGTTGATTAATAAGTCACTCTTGAAAGGATAGTCAAGGTTGAATAAAGTTGACTAAGTTGATCAATAGTCTAAAAAATGTAGATAAAACGCACACTAAATAAGAATTAAACCGAACGAAATAAGATAAATACTACAACAATGAATAGTTGAGATTTAAAGTGACTAAATGATTAGAGGATGAGATTGTGACATGTGGAAAGTAAGAGAAGATGGCCGGCCAACTTAAGGGGAAGGAATGAGAGATTGTTGAATTTTGTCAAAAAAAAAAAAAAAACACCCTTATAAAATACCAAAATTGCATTTTAGTCCCCCTTCTTTTTGGTGATCGATTTTAAAGGAAAAAAATACAAAAAAAAATGTTCATTTTTCATGCTAAGAACAAAGAGATCTCAGCCAAAGAGAGAAAAAGAAAAAAAATTCACCCAAAGTGAGAAAAACAAGTTTAATTAAAATTGATAAAACTACACCACTAGTTCGCATCACTAAGTACTTCTCTTCATTTTCTATTAATGTAAATTTCAATTTTCTTCTTACTTTTTCTACCTTGGCTGCAATTCTTGGTTATGATAAAAAAATTTTAATGAGGGATGAAAAGTATTATATATGCCAATCAACTTAAAAATAAATTAATAATTATCCTTTAATTAATAAAAAAACAAAAGACCTTTTAAAAATAATATAAATAATAAACCGGTATTCTGTACTTCTCTCCTAGGAGAAAAATGACCAAAAACTGAAAGATCAACATAAATATAAAAAACAAACAAGAAAGATAATTATTAGAAAACGTAAAAAAAGTGAAAAAAAAAAAAAAAATCCTCAGAAAGCGATCTCTAAAAATGACATATCTTGTATAGGGAAATAATCCAAAAACCATGATGAACGTAGGTAGTTTTGTCAACAAGTCATATAGATTTTTGTTAGGAAAGATGCCAAAGTATTTTCTTTTTATTTTTCTTTTTCCCTTTTTACTCAAAATTATTTTCTTATAATAAATACCAACTTAAAAATAATATTTAAAAATCCTAATAAAATTCCCTTGGAATAAATTCCCTGTTGTAGTTAAAACGGAGTCTAGTGATTCAAGCTTTTACATGAAATAATCCTAACGAGTGCTAGTGACCGTTCTCATATCAATTGTTGGTTTTAAAAATGATTTTCTATGCGGAAATGTATCTAATTGATCATGCATTATAAAAATCTTAATGAACTTTTAAAATACTTTATAGAATACATTAATTTATACACGAATAAATTAATCAAATTAATTTATAAATAAATTAATTAAATTAATCAGATAGTTTTTTTATGGTAGCAGAGAAAGAAGTCATGGTTCAAAGATGTGGTCGGACTACAAAGCATCTTGAATACTTGAGCAGTCTGTTAAGAATTCGTGCCCCTAATTCTATGTTATTTGTGGTAAAATATCAAACAAAGAGCACAAGAATTATAACGGTTCACACTCAATGTGAGAACTACGTCCACTTTTAATCGCTAAAATACTTCACTATGATGAATAAGAAATTTACAAGAGTGTACTTTCAATCTCACTGTACTCTCTAATTAACTTTAAATCGTAGGGTAATCGAATTACAAGTGTAAAATCACCAAAGTTCCATCAACAAAATCGACGAAAGTTGATGTGCGTGTGCCCTCTGTGTAAGGCAATAATTGTTAAGCCACTAATTAGGCTACACCAAGACCTTAGACTCGAGAAAGTTTATGGTTCCATCTAGAAACTGCAGAGTCATTAGACTGTTGAAACTCAGCAAATACAAACAACTCAAGGAACTGCGTAGAGATTCAGCGAAGATGATCAATCTAAGATTTGTAGGTACAGCCATAGAGCGAAGCCTCATAGTTCTTCGAACATTGATCATTTGATATATCTCGAAATTTGTTCCTTTTGTGAAAGACCTTCCTGCATTAGAGAGTAAGTGATTGAATGTTAAGAGGTTGCGATTTGGCAATCAAGATCTCTGGTTTGGAATTAGTTGGCAGCAGTCAGTTTGAGAATTACCATTTAAATTGAGGATTATCATCCCATTGCGTTGACGAATCTGAGAATTGCGAAATGTCTTTGCATTGACTGGCAGAAGACTCTCTCAACACCATTGTAGGTTGGCACCTTGGAGCTCACGTCGCATGGTTCATCTACACAAATGTATATGCGGAAATTAGGCATTGTAAGGAAGAAAAAAAAAAAAAAAAAAAAAAAAAAAAAGGAAGTTGTCTCTCAATGTCATTGGTTGGTGGCTAAAAAACAAACATGGACACTAAATATCAAATTTTAAAAAAATATATAAAAAAAAATAAAAAATCTCAATATAAAACCCTTCAATTGAAGGTCACAACACCCTACTTTCAATTCGCATTTCCTCCATATAGCACGCCCATATCGGTTGCTGTATGCAACATAAAAAACAAAAAAAAGAATACATCAAATTCTATTACAATCAAAACTTAAATACGACACTACTTACAACAAAAATTTGAAAAAACAAGCAAACAAAACAAATGACGAAAGAGCTGTTATTTTGCGTCCAAACATCTACCACCAAAGAAAAACTCAAAGATTACCTATTATTTTTGCAGAGTGTCTTTCTGCAGATCTACCACCAAAGGCCTCTAAAAGAACTCTAAAACCACAATTATAAATATTTAAAACTATGCAGAATATACATATCCAAAGTTGGTTCCTGAACAAAAACATGGTTACTAGCTAATTCAGAATTAACATAGCCAATAAACTGCAGAAAATTAATGTGAGCTAAACTTCATGATTTATATATGCAAACCTGAATTCCATCGAAATATTCAAATAGGTTCAGCTTCGACTCCTCCAGCAAAATCCTCTCAGTCAACTCCACAGCAGGCAACCTCTCCTTCAAAGCAGAAGATCTCTTCCAGAACAGTCAAGCCAACATCTCAGCAGGAGTCAACTGCTCCTTCATAGTGGTTACCATGAGATTGCATCCAAATATGAGTGGAAGCCAAAAGCGACAAGGGTGAGCCAACGACTGAACGAACTTAAACAAGTACTTGGAAGAATCGAAGATGCTCAGCTGCAGAACAAAGTCCAGGGCGAGGAGCAACACTTTCTCAATTATGCTCCATAAAAGAAAAGGAACCATACAGATTCTTCCAAAAGATTGACCAAATCCCCGCAGCAATATCAGCAAAAAAAAAGGCTTTGATTGCTTTTATATTTCAGTTCACATGAAAGAACAAGCTTCCCATTGTTGACATAAGCAATTCAAAACATAACCATAGTTGTGAGAGGTGGGAACCAAAACCTACATGAAAACATAATTACATCAGTAAACAAAAAGCAATGAACTTTATAGCAGACCATTAGCACAACAAAAGTAAACTGTTTCAAAATCCGTTATTTAATTTGACATTATAAAGTGGACATTTCTTGCAACAAAATTTAAAAAAAAAAAAAAAAAAAAAAAAAAAAAAAAAGTTTACATAAAAGGGGAAAAAAAAACATTCGAATAGGAAAGAAGTATGATATGAGATAGATAAATCACAGCTTTTTAGTCTGGAAAATAGAACAAGATGTTTATTCACTATTTATATTTTCTGCGTAATTCTTAATTAAAAATATCGATTTTACCGTTTCAACATTATTTGTCATAAAATATATATATTATGTATGTTTTTTTTAAGATTATGATCGATATTTGTTACATTTAAATACTCATAATTTCATTTCCATTTTTGTTGTTTTCAGCAGGATGGGTCGTAAAACACATGCGCCGAAACGTTCTCCTCCGCCACCCGTCATCGGTAATAGTGGAAAGCCATGAAAATCAGTTAGGCATGGTGCGATGCATTCGCAGACCCGTACGACATCATAATATAGCACATGGACATAACGTTGTTTATCATCTTGTACTATGGTTCACAATATGAAGCCTTTGGTAGTTTCAATTCTGACTAATCAGGATAAAAGTTTTAATTCATGGAATCAGTTTTTGGTCTGAAACTGTGTTTTGGGCAATTTTAATTTTGACTCCTATTTGGGGAGGAGGTCACGGGAGAGGGAGAAACAGAGAGAAGGGGGGCGGACAGAGGGAAAGGTGGTGGTTCCCCTCCCGAGAAAAAAGAGAGATGGGGAGTAGAGGGCTCCACGGGCAAAGAGAGAGAGAGAGAGAGGGAGGGACGGGGGTGCTACATGTGAGAGAGGGGAAGGTGTTTTGTCTAAACATTTACTTTGTATTATTATTATTTTGTTTATTATGTTAATTAATTTATTTATTTTAAAATTAATTGTGGTCTGCTTTTAACTGTTTTAACATTGTTTTGTCTTGAAGACTTAAAAACACGAAAATGTACAAAATCAATACTTATTTTCATTAAGTTTTATGATTATGTCACAATGAAATAAAATTTCTATAAAGAAGAAATACTAAAATGAGCTCATAAAAAAAAAAAAAAAACATTTCATTACTTTAAGAAACAAACTGAATATAAAAAAAACAATAAATATGCAAGAATGTACAAATTCAAAAAAAAAAAAAATTCATTATTTTAATGATAGCATCATTCTAAAGAAGAATGAAAAAAATAAAATTTGTCGAAAATCCGAGCCAAACGTATTTTTTAAGTGGATGGAAAACACATAAATGCACAACATCAATACTTATTTTCATTAAAATTATTATTAGATCATAATGAAGCAAAATTTCAAATAAAGAAGAAACACGAAAAATGAATGCATAAAAAACATTTCATTATTTTAATGATGAATTTATTATGAAACATACTAAATATAAAAATTTTGCAAAAAGTCTCAAACAAACGTTGTTTCATTACTGTAATGATAATGTTATAGATTTAATAATGCTAATAGAACAAGTTAGAACCTATATCCCATGAAAAACAAAACAGAAAAACAAAAATGGTATATGGAGAAGAAGGCAAACCCATAAAATCAAAAGGAAAAGAACAACAGGAAGAAGACAAAGAAGAAGAAATGCCCTTTTGTTTTTCCAAGATTGTATCAATTCCAGAGAAATAGGATTTGGTGAGTTCGGATTAAGGAAAGAAGTTGCCTCTCTTAGGCCTGTGAGCCAATCTGTGTCTTACATGCCCAATTGCATCTTCCACTTTTGTCTGCTGAATTCAATCTATCCGAATATCCAACCATTAGTGGAGAAGCTTAAAACTCCAATTGTGCGTGTGGAAGTCTAAACAAGAGAATTAAGAGGGAAATCAGCTGATTAAAAAATACCTTAATAAAAATAAATCAAATTTTTTATTACAGACAATTAATTAGAGATAAAAGGGAAAGTAAATATGTGGAATATTACGTTAAAAACAAATAAAAATTAACCATATATTTTCCGCAAAATAATCTATAAGGGCACATCCGGTTACATATATTCTTTAATTGGGATTTTTGTAATATTGTATAATAATTGATATTTTTAACATTAGAGCTTTAATAATAGGCATTTTATGTTTTTGTTTGTTCTATCAACATCCTTTTTGTGAAACCACGTTTTTGACTTGTCACATTGTTTCCTTAATGGGAAAAATGAATTTTTTTAGGAAAAAAAAAGGAGAAGAAAGGAAAAAAAAAAAGAAAAAAAAAAAGAAAAGGAAAATAGAGGGCTTTGTTCTTGAGTGTAATATGGTAACTACGAATTTTCTAAGTGAACTGAAATAGAGAGTGAATGATGAAAATTCTCTTTATTTCACACTAGTGGATTTTTTCTTCCTTGCCTTCGATATAGGCATAGCGGAATCATGTATAGAGTGGTATCATCATTTGGTCTTGTGTGAATAAGTAGAATTCATGGCAGTTCAACCACCTTTTTTAAAATATAGAGACGGGCAACCGACATTAGCGTAACCTTTTATATTATACGGACTTGTTTTCAATGATTACATTTCTATTTTTATTGTTTCTAATAAGGATATATTTTAACAAAATTGATGATGTATAATGATAAAAATCTAATCTTATTAATTAATTATTATAATTTATTTTGATCAGCTACGCAATTTATAACAATTGTCTGATTCATATGATATGGTTAAAACAACAATATCCATGCAAACTAATGTACGTATATGAACTCTAACCGAGCTAAAATATTATGGGCACATATCTGTAGGAGGTTTTTCCTTATCCAGAGATTTAAAAGTCTACTTGTATTTTCCTAAAAATTTCTTGTACAGTTTCAGCTATAGTGAATGAATTCAGAATTCCAAAATGATTCAATTTATAATAACAAATAATTTGGTGACTTTTTACTTGCAGATCCTCTAATAATTTTGAACGAGAATAAAAATTAAGCATACAAAAAATCATCATTACAATTCCATAAGGTATTCTGATAAGAAAAAAATTGAGGGCAGCCCTTCATCTTGCAAATAATTGGTCAGGCGATAAAGACTGTGATAAGATTTTGTCTTTTATGTTTTAAACTCATAATGCTATGTTTCTGATTGTAGATGTTCAATACATTAGCATATATATGTCCAAATTACTAAATACTAACTTTGATCATTTCACAAAGATTTTAGTACTACTTAATAATACAACAAAATACTATGAGTAGAAAGAAGCAGTACTTTATTTATATACAAGTGCCCTTTCAGAAAAAAAGAATTGAGATAAAGATAACAATGAACAGTACTAATAATAAAGATAGTGAAAACACGCCTGATGAAAAGGAAAAATCACACACTAAAAAGAAAACACACCTTCAATAAAAAAGAAAAAAAAAAAAGTCAAATGAAAACAAACAGGATCAAAAGAACACATGTAAATATATAGGAACACAAAGGCACCCAGCTCAGCAACATCGTTTTGGGATGCAAAGGTGGCCGGTCATGTGCCAACTTTCGCCTCCATCGCAATGCGCATAAGGGCATGCCGGAAAGTAGACTCTGTCGAAATGCAGGTTCCATGCTGCGTTCGGGTCTTGAGTCGAGAAGGGGGTCCAACTAGCAGTCGAATTCCCGTATCTACTATGCGTGATGCGATTGAACTTCTCCACGTCCTTATTCTTGTTTATATCATCCAGGTCGATGTCGACAATGAAAATATCGCCATAAGGCCTCACAAGCGCACGAAAATAGGCAAAGACAGGATCCACAGACACCGCAGCAAGATCCGCAGTCACTTCCTAACACTCTCACCACCACTGACAGATTATTCGCCTTCACTAGAAATACCCCTCCGTTTCTCGCAGATCGAAATACTAATTTCGTCCCTATTACAAATTCTAGTTCTATTAATTATATCAGGTTATAACAGGAATTTTGAAAGGAATTAGAAGGAGCAAGTAGAGCTAGGAAGTTATTACCAGCTGGATTGGTGGATGGGAAGGTGTTGTTGGAAACTCTTGTTAGCTGTATACGATGTTTTGCGCCACGGGACACTTCGGGGATGGCGCAGATGTCCAGACTTTCGGCGGAGTTGAAAGAAGGTCCCGTGCATACATAGAGAACATCCTTTTCCTTATTTTGGTTCCAAACCGGCGAGAAGATGTTGTCGGGGCCTTTCGTCTACATAAAAAAAAAAAGAAAAACTCATCTTAATTATATACAATTGCGTATAAATTAAGTTATACTTTATGATCTTTTGCATTTAGATGACGCACATCATAAACAATACGCAGCCCATTGGTATCGGCAATCAACACGGCCTTGAACTCATTGTCAACAAATGCAAGCTTGGAGCCATCTTGGGAAAACGTCGGAAACACTCCCGACACCTGATATAGTCCTAGATCCGGATGCGGTGATTGGAGCTTGTCGAATTGTCTTGGAATACTCTTTCCATCCTGTCATCAGTGGCGAAGCCTTTTTCTTTTTTAGCTAGTTTTGCTAACTATGAAAACATAGTAACTCATTGAAGTGATAAATATACTTATATTTAGTATTTGGTCCCCAAATCTCATATATTTTGCTACCAAATTCAATTTGATACCAAATATTTAGTCCTTAAATCTCACGACTTTTTTGCTACTAAATACCTTTTGTTACCAAATATTTGGTGACTGAAACGCTACATTTTTGCTACCAAAATTTCAGGGTCCTAAAGCTTACACTTTTTTATGACTAAAAATCTTTTGCTACCGAAATTTTTAGTACCCGAATATCATATATTTTGCTACTAAATACATTTTATTACTAAAAACTTTTTGGTAGCAAAAACAAATATACTACTATAATTTTAGTAACTAATACTTTCTGCTATGCACTCTTTGTTACCAAAATTTTTTAGTAACAAACACATTTTGCTACTAAAAATAGGGCTTTTTGTTACCAAATTTTTGGTAACAAAAATTCAAATTCTTGTAGTATATACGTATGCATGCCCATGCACATGGTTAGCTAAAAATTAAGTCGTTAGTGGTGGTAACTTAAGAATTTCACTCTTGCAATGATGGTAACCAATGCGCCTTCCACCATCTATCAAAAGAGAAAAAACTTCAATATTATAAAATACCTTGGTTCAAAAGGCCCAAAAAAATTCCATATATGTCAAATCTAAGCTAAACTAAGATCCAGTTTATTTTACCGATTCGAGTTTAGAATTTGAGTTTTATTATAGTAAAAAGCTCTTAGAAATAGTCATATCTAACTTTTTTATTATAATAAGAAGCTCTCACATAAAGTCACATCTCAACTCAAATTTAAAACTCAAATCATCGAACTAAACAGGCCCTAAATAGATGAGCATCAAATTTTTTAAGGGAAAAAACCATAGGATTCACAAAACTGACAAGGTTGTTGCAGAGAATTTTAAGGTTGGCAAGCAAGCCTCACTTCTTGCCATTGTTCTCCAGTTCCCTTCTCAGCTGCAGAGAACAATCATCGTTAAATCTTCATCGTCCCAATCACCGTCTCATTGTTGGGTCACTTCATTTCCTTCCTCCTTATCCTCCCATTATGTCATTGTTGTAAAAATCGTTAGAGAATGAAGTAGTATGAAGACTATTAGAACAGAGTCATGATCTATACAAGTGATCATGCATGTATAAGCTTGAAATCAAATTATACGCTTGAACATTTAAGAACCCACAAAGAAGGACACAAGCAAAATCTAGGGTTTTTTTTTTTTTTTTTATACTGCTGTTGACTGTTCTTTTCTGACAACTCGTGATTAACTCTCCAACGACACTCACGATAATCACTCACGGGTTAATTAAAGATTAAAGCAATAAAATAACATAAAGAAGACAAGGATTTATAGTGGTTCGGCAAGATTTCTTGGCCTAGTTCACTTGTCAATGCACTAATCTCTCTGGGATTACAAGTTCTTTTTTAGTAATGGAATAGTGCGTAACCCATTTCATGGGGTTTTCTGGCTCTATTTATAGGCCTTTACATATGAGAGATCTCCTTTGCATTCCCCGAGGAGATCACCTTCAATCCTTAAATTGAGGGATTGCGCATGTGAATTTTCATGATTGCAATCTCAAGAAATCAGGCCAACCTTTCTCACCGGCTACCTGATTTCTTGACTGTGATAGTAGTAGTTGGCACAGTGTATCCTTTCCTGAGTTGACAGGACTATCGCTGGATTTGATTGGACTCTTGCCTCGACTCGCGGCCAACCATGAGTCAAGCGAGGTGCTCGACGTTCGTTATCCTACATGGGCTCTCGACATCCAAAAGGCACCTTAGCTACAGTGGTTCCCTCGAGGCCAGTGATCGATCCATGCCAAGGAGGCCTCGGCGCTTGTTGTTAAAGGGAAAGGTCGATTTCTCGACCATGGTGTAATAATTACCCCTAGGCTGGGATGTCGTATAGTGATGTTCCTGGCTATGCAGCATCGAGAACACCACGTGGTAACTTCATTTTTGCAGGTGGTGGCGGCCGCTTGTCGGTACAGTGCATCATTGCAGTTGGTTTCTCAGGCAGTGGAGCAGTCCCGTCGGTCGTGTCAATAGTCACGTCTCCCCTGCCCTGAAGCCATGTGGCAATTAGGGGATGAGTTGCAGCCGTCTGATCAAATTTATTCCCCTTACCCTCTCCCTGATCATTAGGTCATGTCTTTTTAGATCCGCCATTAGATAAAGTCGAATTAGGTTCAACGGTTGGGATTTGAAGCCCTTTGGACTCCTCGGGGATTTCAGGACTTCTTCCTCAGGTGTATATATATACCCCTTGCCACAGTTCATTGGTCGCTCGATCTTCAGAACGTCGTTACTCTGTCAGATTTTCATCAGAAGTTCTCATTTTTGATGTTTCATTTCCGTGCATTCTTCCACGTATTGCTCATCTTTGTCTTCAAGTTCAGGCCACCTCCAAAACTAGTAAGTCTTCATTCCTTTTGCTCTCTCTTCGTGAGTCTGGTTACTGTACTTACGAAACTGAGCCAAATCACATTGTTAAAAGGGAAACGTACTTACTTGGTGCTACTGGTCCTGAGGTCAGGGCCGATTCTATGTTGCCCGTCCGTTTGGGCTCGATCTCTTGATGCGAGATCTTGAACTCGGTTCTCGGTTCCCAAGACCACGGCATGAGTTTTTTCCTCTTTTTGTTTTCGCCTCCATGGTCGCAGAGCTTGAGTGTCAAACCCTTAGCTCTGGGGCCTCCGGTATGAACATATTCTTCATTTCTTCTCACTACTACACTTTTGACCTCTCGACCACTAGGAGCTTGTAGGATCTTGTTGTGATTTATAGATGAAAAATCAATTGAACAACAACAATTTGTAGGCGGAATTTCAAAAAATTTTATCATATCCATTTAATTCAAAATTAAACGTAAACCACAACGAGGGATGCATGCATGATATATGTTTATAGACAAAGGATTAGAATATCACACATACCTTTGTGACGATTGAATTAAATGACCGCAAGGATCTTGTCTCACTATCTCACGTTCCAAGATGGAGAATTGCCGTGAAACAAGATCGTTGTTTTACTGCCACGATCACACCAAAAACCACTCGTTGATTCAAAGCTATGACTCTATGGTATTTGGGATGAGAGAGTGGGCTCTTTTTCAAAAACCTAAGGAAACAATTTCCTTCTATTTTGTCTCTACAAAATCCGGCCACCCCTAAGGAATATGTGTGATATATTTTTTCTTCTCAAGAAATCTCTCTTAGGGTTTTCAATAAAATATCCTTATATAGGAGGAAATTCAAAAACTCAAAACCCTAGATGGGATTTTCGAATTCCTCTAAACCCTTGGATTGAAATCCGAAAATCCCTACATGGCTTAGGGATTTCTGAATTTTCCTTCCCCTTTTTGGAGCAAAATTCGAAATCCCCTTATGGAAAGGGATTTCCGAATTTTCCCAAAAAAATATATCACTGTTCTCTTTCCTTTAGTAGCCAAATAAAATCATGTTTAAATTTTATTTTGAATTTTAAATTAATCTCTATTAATTTCAAAATTCAAAACTCATTCCTTTTATTTTTCAATTATCGAATAAATGAAAAATAACACATTGAATTTAAACATAATTATGTATTGAACATCAGTTTCTGTTTTTCCCATTTATCAGAGCTAGCCTTGAGACCGAATGGACCCACATGAACAAAGCTATGGAATTACAATATTCGACTAACTTATCTCTATAAGTTATCGACATATTTAATTCTGACATCGTACAACTCCACTAAAAGTTCGATGCCGAATAATCTCTCGATTCATGTGTGCTAATTTTCTTTTGGTGTTGATACAATTTATCACACGGTCTACAGTGTAAATGCTTTATTATCCTTCGTAAATATCAATGATCAGAATGATATATAATATTACCGTTTTACCATTCGAATCATTATTTCCTCAACTCCTTTATATGACTGTGAATAAGAAAGACAAACGTTCGTAAGATCTCTCGTACATGTCACGATGTCTTAATCAATGAATATCATCATTGAATACCGGCCTGGTTTATTTATTCACACACCCGTCAATAAAGCATGAGGTGATATTATTTCTTCACCGATTCCATATCTCGTGAATCACACAACTCCAACTTAATATTGTCATGATCCCAATGACCGAGATGTCGTTCAATAATCGTGAACTAATCTCATTGGTGAATCAAAGATCATGAGATACTAAGTTGAGCTATGCATTCACTTCGTGGATTAAGATAATTATACAAATATACTTAAGTTGTGATGATTAGGTATAGAGTTGTGTAAACAGTTTTTACTCTAACCTAATCAACACATGGTCTATTCAACATGTTGCGAGCATGTCTACATCAACCACGAGTCCAACTCCCATGCCCCGAGACCAAAGATCACATGGTTCGATCTAATCAGTCATAATCGGATTTGATTGCCCAATCAATCCTAAGATCGCGAATATCTATTTTAAACCCATCGGAAGAGTTTGTCCGTGAGGTTCCCCGACTCTTCTTTCATTGGTAACAGTTTATGGACTAAGCAATATTACTAACACTCTTAAGTATGTGTCAAAACATAACTTTATCTTATTTTATAAAATCAGCAAAATAATAATGTCTTATATTTGTCATTTCATAAATAACAAATTACATCCCACTTTATGGACACATTTCCAACAGAGCTAACTCGACCCCCTTGTTTGTTTACTCCTAGAATATGTCACCAAAGCAGATTAAAGGTCGAGAGGTCTCCTGGTGGTCGTGGACGACCTTGAGGAGGTTGCAACGTCAAGCACGTCTTCTGGCGAAAGTTGGGATTCTCTGTTTTGCCAGGTGGACGAGTACGCCGAGGCGTCAGCCTCGGCCTCACCGCTAGATGAGCTTATTCTCCTCGATGACAAGGATGCTAGACTACAAGTCAGCCCTTCTGAAGGCCGCTGCTATGCAGTGGCCTTACGGGAATGGTCACAAATGTCAACATGTCAAAGATCAAACCCCAGGCTGCGATGAAGGCGTATAACGATGCATGGATCGACTCTCTGCATTTTTACATGATCATCCTGACCCCTAACAACAGAGCTCACAACTCCCCAGCCAACCACAGGACCATCTACACATGTTCCCTTAGTTTTGGGCAAACTATGCGTTTCCATCCCTTCGTGAAGGCCCTTTACGGCCTTCAAAGGATCTCCCCAGCTCAACTGTCACCCAACTATTGGGTGACAATAAAGTCCATGGTAGGGGTGTAAATCGGCCGGGTAGGGTAGGGTTGAGCCGAAAAATTGAGCCTACCCGACCAATGCGAGTTGAGAAAATTTTGGGCCGCGACACTCTCTTAAGTCTACAAACCCACAACCTTTCGGGTGACCTCGGGTAGGGTCGGCTTACTCGTTACTCGGGTTGGTGATCTCAAGGACCACATGATCACTTTTTAGTCAATTAATCTGTGCTTGTTACAGAAGAAATCATTATCAGACAGAACATGTCTTTCCTTCAAAAAGGGGTCTAAATGCAAGGTGAACAAGTAAAACACTCACTTTGAAATCAAACACTTCCAATATAAATAAAGAATGTCCTAATTCAATAACTATGGCATACAAGCATTTTTTTACACAAACTGTGAATCCAAAACATAAATAAGTTAACAGTTTAAATGCATAAAGTCTATAAACTTATGAAAGTAAGAATTTGAAGTGTTCAACATTGTTTTACCTACTTTGAACATGTTCAGCCGGGTAAGGTTACCTCGGGTTCATATAACCACACCCCTACCCGCGCAGTGAGGGTTAGACATAATTAAAACCAAAAATTAAATAAAAAATTAGAAACCCGTGATTTTCGAGTAGGGTCAGCTCGGCTCGGCCGGGTTCGTCGGGTTCGGGGTAATTTCTTATAGCCCTAGTCCATGGCCATCTTGTGGAGAAAATATTTGAACCTTGACATAACCGTCGAGGAGTTCTTATATTGTTATGCCCTTAAGGCCTCTCCAGGCCAAAGGGGATTTTTCTACTTAGCCTCCCATGCCAAGTCCAAGCCTTCTATCCCCTCTGTGGTGGTCGAGAAGACCTACAGTGCTCATGAGTGGAAGCCTCAATTCTTCTTCATTGGTGGCAACCTCAATTCCCACCCTCTCGACGGCGAGCATCCCCTGGGGACGCAAATAGTATTCAGCAAATACTGTAGGTTTTTATTTATTTTTTTTTGTACCTTGATAACCTTCGCTCTGCCTATCGAGCCTTCTCACATTTGTCGCTCTTTATTGCAGGCAAGGTCATTGCTTGGCCGAAGCTCTCCTCTAACGCTTTAGTACGGGTTGAGAAAATTCTCTCTCTTTCTGACGCCAACTGTCGCGCCACGATTCTCAATACCTCGAAGAACCGTCGACCTCTCTGTACTCATCGACACTCCACACCAGCCCATTGGTCCTCCCGCCACCTACTCGGGTGGTAAGTCGGGCTTTTTGTCCCATCATCTTTTAGCAAAAACCAAGAGTGGTCGAGAGATCTTTGGACTAACCCTTTTTTTACTGTGTAGCCGTGCCGTTCGATATGAGGTACGTTCTCCCCACCAAATCAAAGAAGAAGAGAGATAGAGACACTACACCACAATAGGCCTTTCGTAGCTATTAGTTATAGCGCTTTTCAAAAAACGTTACTGCACCTATATATAATAGCGTTTAAAAATAGTTATAATATATCTATATATATTAATATTTCATAAAAGTGCATGAAATTTTGGCTCGTTTATTGTATGTATATTTAAATATATATTAATGTACAAATGATATTAGGCGGGTAGTGGAAATATTTTTTCTGAAATTTTAAAATTCTCACTCCCTCTTTTTCACAGAAATTTCAAAACTCCCGCTCATCCCTCTTTTTTTTTTTTGGAATGATTTGGCTTTCCCCTGTTTCCCTCTTCCACCACTCTGCCGAATCCATACGAACTGAACATAAGAAAAAAAAACCTCATTCGCCTCTTCCTCTAATCTGTCGAATCCCATTTACTTCCTAAACTCTTCTCACGTGGTGAACCAAACGTGAGAGATTTTCTTGCTCTACCTGCTTCTCCACAAGCTTCAACTTGGAACAATTCCCACTCTTAGGGCTTTTTAGTCACCGAAAGGAAAAAGCCCTGAAGCCCTCTTCTTTCACTCGAAGCCTTCTTTGCGCAAGTCACTTGAAGCCCTCATTTTTCACTCGAAGCCCTAAGGACGAATTCTTCCCTCATTGCACAATACTCCAAATTAGAACGTTAGGTTTTGGATTTTTGGAAGAATTAATTTCTCTGTACAATAATCACAGTTTGCTTCTCGTGAAATCGCCTTGATTCAGGTATGCCTTGAATTTCTAGGCTTCTTGAGCCATAGCTTCTGTTTCTGTACGCTATTATATGTCTTAAATTTCTGGGCTTCTTGAACCATAAACCGTAGTTAGCTTCTAATTCTGTAAGCTGTTTTCTTGAACCGTGAACTTTAGGTTTGGGATTTTTAGAAGAATTTGTTTCTCTATACAAGAATCACAGTTTACTTCCCATGAAATCATCCTGATTCAGGTATGCCTTGAATTGCTGGGCTTCTTGAGCTGTAATTTATGTTTCTGTACGCTGTTTTATGCCTTGAATTTATGGACTTCTTGAGCCGTGAACCATAGTTAGGGATTCATATATTTCTAGCCTATTTGTTAATTTATTTGATCGTTCTTATTTTGTCGGCATTTTTTGTCTTTTATAAGAATGAAAGAGATTCATAAACTACTAGCCTATTTGTTTTGCGGGTTTGAACTACATTTCAATTCTTTTTGTTACTTTTCAACTTGCACAGAAACTCCATCTAGATACAAATAAAGATGACCCTGAAGCTGAAGAAAAGTTCTGCGAAGTTCAAAAGGCTTATGAGGTTATATTTGTTTCTTTGTTTCTATACCTTATTAGAATCCTTGCTATCATATGCTAACTTAGCCTATTCATATAAACGGTTGGTTGGTGTGACTTTGGGTTTGGTGGTCATTTCTGGTGTTATATTCATATACTCACGGAAAAGCAGTTCGTCTGCTCTGAAGTATGGAAGTAAATCATTAAGAAATTTCAACTCTTATTTGGGTTCGGATGAAGACGTTGATGAGTCGCCCTCAATTCTTGGGGAAAATGGAAGATGGTTTTATACCGAAGAGCTTTACAGTGAGTTATTCTTGCTTTTATAAGTGTTGCTTGGGATTTTATTTTCTGCTTTAGCCTTAAATATTTTGGTTTTGTCTCTATATTAAACGGTTCTGCCTTTCATGCATATGTTTTCTACTTTGGCCTTGCATACGTATTTTGATTCTGTCTCTATATTAACAATTTGTGATGATCGTCATTTGGAGCTGATTCCTTGCCTAGACAGAAACCTTATTTACCAAATGAGGTTGAAGCTGGATCTTTCTGTGATGGAGCATTATGAGAGACATTGCCCACTTAAACCACATGCTGCAGTAAGTCTTACTATATTAAAAGGTGAATATATAGCTCAACTGGTACTCATGGTCCCTTTCTATTGTTTAATTTTATGAAGAATATACACACAAATTTATATTATATGAAGAATATACACCCTTTCTTTTGTAGTTGGTATTGTTAATTTAGTGGAAATTGGGATGTGGACTTTCACGAGTTTTGCCGATACTTGAAAATGTCTGACATCCACAGGCCAATTTTTACTAATGGTGTGTGGTGAACTTTCCTTGACCTTATCAATGAAGCATGATTTTATATGCTGGGTTACAATAATATTTCATTTCCTTTTTTTTTGGTGGTTTTCTTGTTATTTTTGAATCCCTCTGTTTTGGCATATAATAAAACTGGTTGATCTCTAGGGAGATTATTTGGGATTTCGAAAAGACTTGGGAGAGTTGGTGATCTCTCGAATACCATCGGGTTAGGAGTTCTTCAGAGTCCTCAAATACTCTAGTCTATCCATCCATGTTTTCTTTTGGTTGTTCCTGATTTTGGTTTGCAAGAACTAGAGTTAAAGTTGATTAATAAAAGTTATAATTTTCCTTCCAATTTCTAGTCAATTTTCTGGTTAGAGTGTAAGTGTTTGGGGCTGTTTGGCTGTGCAATTCCAGGTACCTAACAGGAAGTGTCTTTATTTTCACGTGTTTCTTGCGAAGATGTTCATCTGTGATTCAGTTGATATGTTCCATCAGATTAATAAGGGGAAACTATCACTTGACAGCAGTCTGGCTTTTCCTTCAACAGGTTGTATAGGCTTATTTTGCCCCTGCTTTCTCTTTGGAAAGAATGCAGAATTTCTGGCTTATGCAGACAATGTGTTTGTATATATGTCAAATGTTTCTTCTATAATCCAATGCCTTCTTACACAATGGTATTTAGCTATGTTGGTTAAAGTTAGTTTAGTTTTGCATTTAAGTTTGTTTGAAAGTATTTATGTTTTTATATATGAATCTAAAGGATATTTGCAAGGCACTTCCAAGTTTTACTTCTCCTGAGCACAAGTATCTCCTTCAGCTATTTATTCAGGTATTGACTATTGCCCGAAATTTTATTGCATGCAGTAGACAATATCTTATGTAGATCTTTTTAGGCCTAAACTATCATTTATAGACTAACTTTACTTAAGTCAAGTTAGTCAACCTAATTTATTGAAGATTGTTTTTAAAATTTTGTGAAACGAAAATGATACAAGAATGCCCCATAAACTATTGGGGAAAGATAGTGAAATTCAAACAACTCAAAGGAAAGGATCCTTTGGATCCTTTGTTTTAAGTGACGCTAACAAAGAGGTCTTGAAGTAGTCCGATGGCTGAACGGTTTTATGATAGGCATGGAAGGATTGTAAGGGATTTCCCTCATAAGCTCTTTTTATTTTTATAGAAATGATGCAGAGAAGGATGTTGTAAAAGAAAAAGTAATGGAGGTTGAAAGGCATTCTGAAAAGAATGAGTGGGCTTTCATAAGACTTTTGGTCTCTAATAACATTTTTGGTCTCTGAGGGTTGTTATTGTCTGAAGGTCACGTTGTCTGGTTTTCTGAATTAGGTAAACCTTTGTGCATTAGATACTTTGTCCCAACATCATAGTGGAGATATTCGAAACATGTGTTTGTTGTATTTAACTAAGGTCAGAGTTAATGTTTTTCTTTCATTTATCTTGGTTCGTGAAAAGTTGCGTTGTCTTCTTATGTGCTAATACTCAGGTTTTAACTATAGAGTTCTTTCACTGTTTAGAAGAATAATGTTTTATTTCATTGCAAAAATTTTATAAGTTTTGTTAACCTTGAGTTAATTTTAATATGCTCGATTCTATTGGTACCGAATTTCCAAGTTGCCACTTCTTTGCATGGAAACATAGAGGTACCTTGTCTGACAAACTTGAATGGGCTCAACTACAGACTTAACAATGTTGCATAATTTTTTGTTTCTTGGAATAGATTTCCTTAAACGTTGTGGGATATGCTAGCATTAAATTGATACAATTAGCTACAATCTGAATCTCATTTGTCTTTGTTGAATATCACAGGAGGAATTTAAATTGTTGTGTCTAGAAACACAAGTATCCTGTTATTTTTTCCTTGTATTTTTTATTTGTAATTGCTTATGTTCATTGTATTATTGTCAGAGTGTGAGTACTAATTTACCCAAAATTACCAACAACTGTAAGCTGTTAGACTGGGTTGGAACTGCAGAACTTGTTGCTGAAGGGCGTTTGATGCCAAACAGACCTCGTTCACCATGTACCCACGGGCCCAGGCCCTGGCCCCAGCCTAGGCCCCCCTCCAGCCTAGTCCTTGCCCCCAGCGCAGGCCCGCAAGGTATGCTTATAGTGTACATTTTACTTGTTTTTTGTTTTTTTTCCTTTTTGCAGTTTCTGGTCACAGTCCTTGCTTTATTTATAGGTTAAATGGTGGAAGAATAAATATTGAGTTTGATTATTGTTTTGATAGTGGATCATTTTCTTACAGGTTAAACAATGGAGTTCACTTTTTTGTTGAAGTATTATGTCAAGATGGAAGGATTTACTTCACCATTGCACTTAGACGTTTTGGAGATGACTTCTCTGTTTTCTTTACTTGTTTTGAATGTTTAGATTTTGGACACTGTATGAATTATGTTGTAGACGTAATTTTATTGACAGCTTGGTAGATACTGATAATAATTGATATGTTGAATGTTTTTATGTTTTAATTTGAATGTTCCAATTTAGATATATTACATATCTCGGAATTATTTTTATTTGAATGAGTTCAAACGGATATCAATAATAATTTTAAAAAGTTACAACAGTACGAACATAACAGGAAAAAAAAAGTTATTACTCTGTATTGTAGCTATGATAAACAGCTGTAAGAGGACGAAAATAACTTTTCTTACACGCTATAATACTTCAATTCTATAGCGCTTTGTATAACTCTTCTAAAACGTTATGTTTTCTTAGGACCTATAATAGCGCCGGCTGTCCTAGCGCTCTAAAAAGCGCTATTGCTAGTGAGTAATAGCGTTTTTCGCCAGCTACGAAAGGCCTTTTGTGGTGTAGTGAGAGACCCCTGTTGTGACGTCAAGCCAACCATTCATCCAAGTCTCTCCCGCCCCAGTGTCACTGAAGTTCCTCCATGGGGGATGTATGTGTTTGACCCAACACCCAAGAGGCCAAGGGTGGACAAGCCGTGAGACCCTTTGGTGGTCGAGGGTCGTCGTCCTAATCACCTCAAAGATCTAGAAAAGGAAAGGGCGTCGCGGTTGCCACAAAGTTGGCGATTCTTCTGCATCGAAAGAGCCCCTGGTGATGCCAGGGGTCAGGATTAATGACCCTAACTTCCTTGTCATGGGCGTGCCCCCGGCATCTCAACTCTGCTCTGCAACATCCTTCCCGCTTGACCTTCTCATCAAGCCATCTCCACTCACTTCCACGGGATTCCTAGAACCTCTTTACCGGGAAGGGCATCTTGGAGCACCGGACTTCCTAAGCGTGCCCAGCGTCGGATCTCGGTGGGTTTGCCCCCACCCTCAAATTTTACTTTAAAGTGTGGTTTTCATACCTTAAAACATTTTTACTTCCTTTGGTGCTTTCGGGCTCTTGAGCTTGCGCTCTTAAATTACATGGAGCTGGGCCTTAATGGGCGGGATGCCTCGTCGAGGCGGTGGAGAAAAGAGGTGGGCGCTCTACGCCTTTGCTCGGGCGAGATCTCTTTTGACTTGACTTGCCCGAGAAGGCTAAGCTTAAGTCCCTTAAGGAGACTATTGAAAAGGAGGAGACAAGCTTCCAGGCGAGGTGCTCCTCAGCCAGCTCAGTGTATCTTGCATATTCCGGCTCTTGAGCGAAGAAAAGGGAGGTGATCAAGGAATTCACAGGCTTCGAGGTTTTCTACCGACGACGGCCTTTGCTCGAGGCCTTCAAGTCATCCCAAGAGTTTAAGGATCTCGTTGGATGACCCAGTGGAAATGCTTTAAATCCTCGAAGGCTTTTGAGGGTCTCCTTACTCAAAGATTTGAAGATTATAAGGCCTCTGTTGAGTTTGAGGAGCTCCAGATATCCTTGATAAGGTCTGCTCGGGGAATGATCCTTGATCGCTTCTCGAGGAAACGTTTAAAAGTTGACCTATCATTCCTTGATGAGTCGACAAAGAGGATGTGGAGGTAGTCGAGCCTGCCTAAGAAGTCGGGACGCCGAACCTTTGAAGGATGCCGAAAGGACACCGAGGATGCCAAGCAGGCACCATTGGATGGTGAGCAATGAGGAAATTCCCTCGATTTTCATTGTATTTATCTCTTTTTTTTTTTTTTTTTTTGAAATGCAACGAGGCCAAGACTAAATTTGTTATTTTGTAACGACCATAAGGTCGAGACATATTTTATTTATATTATGTTATATATGTGCTTATTTTGCTTATCTTGTGTGTGGATTTCGTTAATCAGACTATTATGTGTGCAATATTTTAGTTAAGTATGGTTGAGCTAGAGCTCATCACCTTAATAGGCTTTGGGGGCCTTATTGTTGGCCTTATTATTTCCTCGTCAAAAATAAAGTCTTGGACTTATTTTTGACGCATTATGGTCGACGTATCGACGTTTCTTGAGTCTACATATCAACCTTTCTTTGGTCGATGTATCGATGAATTATGGTCGACGTATTGACATAGCAGATTGTTTATCATGTAGAACAAAGTCGGTCGTGCAACAGAACAAAGTAGAATGAGTAGCCAATTTAACTTGTCTTTTATTTATGTAGAATTTACAAGTTGACCATTAAACCTACATGGATAGAAATATGAAATAGAATACTAAGTGAAAAATGCTAAGTTTAACCTCTTAGGTCGACGTTTCTCATTATTATTGGTAGTAGGCCTTTAGCTGGTCTGCATTCCAAGTGTGCTTGATGTCTCAACTGTTAGGCTTTGCAATTCGATACGACCCATTGGCCACGATCTCATTTTTTCTATAGGGCCCTTCCCAAGTCGGGCCCAGGGCACCAAAGGTTTTGGGCTTGGTGTTTGGGGTTACCACCCATAGGAGCAGGTCACCAACCCCAAAGCGCTTTTGTTTGACCTTTTGTTGTAGTACATGGCGCCTCCGGGCTTGGTACACAAAGTGAGCCTTAGTCACAAGGTCCGTGTTTCTTTCTTCCGAAGGTCGAGCTCCAAGCCCATTAGCTCAATGTTCCTATCCTCCTCATACCGAGCTATTCGGCTAGTTGGAATAGATACCTCGATTGGAAGGACCGCCTCGACCCCGTAGGCCTTTGAGAAAGGAGCTCCCCTGTGATAGTCTTGCTCATCGTCCTGTAGGCCCATAGGACTTTCGGCAACTTATCAGTCCACTTCCCTTTATAGCTATCGAGCTGCCATTTAAGCATGACCTTGATGATCTTGTTGACCACCTCGACTTGTCTGTTGGACTGAGGACATACAATAGAGGAAAAGTTCTTATGAATTTCAAATAGTTCACAAAATTGGTTGGTGTTGTCATTATTGAATTGTCTCCCGTTATCTGACACGAGAGAATGTGACACACCAAACCTGTAGACTATATTGTTCCATATAAAGTTGGTGCACTTTTCCACTGATATGGTCGTCAGCGGCTCGACTTCCACCCACTTCGTAAAGTAGTCGACTGCCACAATGGCGAACTTAAATCCCCATGGATTTTGTGTAGTGGGCCGATAAGATCAATCCCTATTTAGCAAAAAGGCCAAGAATAGACTATCGACATCAGGGCCCTCTAAGTGCGGTCAAGGAATGGGGGCATCCCTTTGGCAAACAAGTTACACTTCTTGGCGTACTCGGCTGCATCCTTTTTGAGATTGGGCCAATAATACCCCTACCATAGTATTTTGTAGGCTAAGGACTGCCCTCCTGCGTGGTTTCCACATATCCCGTCATGTACTTTCGAGAGTGCCTTCTTTGCCTCTTCCTTGCCGAGGCACCTGAGTAAGGACGTCGAGTACCCTCGATAAAGAATATCATCATGTATGGTATACTTTAACGCTTGATACCTTATCTTCTTTGCCAGCTGCCTGCCTTCTGGGAGTTCACCGTCGACTAAATATCTGATGATTGGGTCCATCCAGTTTGGCTGGTGGTCCATTAGCATGACCTCAGGCTTTCCCTCCGTGGTAGGGACTTTTAAAACCTCGACGTGTACTAGCTTCATCACCGACATCTTTCAAAGTTGCCCGACTGGCGAGGCGTCGACATTACTATTCTCCACTCTTGGCACTGTTGTATGTCATAGGCCTTGAATTTTTCCAAGGCCTCTTTGACCTTCTTGAGATATGCGGCCATTTTCTTGTCTCGTGTCTATGTTCCCTACCTTCAAGTGCTCGCCAACCGAGTCCACCCAAAGAAAGACCTTGTGTTCACTTCATTATTGGACGAAAGGAATTCAAACCCGATGGCCGAGGTTATCTTGTGCCCTTCTCATATGTAGCACAAATCTGCTCCACTACCATTGTCATTGAAGCTTCCATCAACATAGAGCTTCTACCTGAGTGGTGCGTCAGGGGCCTCTACTTCATCTGGCAATCCCGTGAACTCTGCCACAAAGTCAGCCAAGGCTTAGCCCTTGATGGCGGTCTGCGGCTTGTATTCGATATTGAACTGGCTGAGCTCAATAGACCATTTAAAGTGTCGTCCAAAAGCGTTGGGCTTTTGTAGTACTTGCCTGAGAGGTTAATTTGTCAAGACATGAATGCTATGGGCTTGTAAATAGTGGCGCAACTTCCTCGACGTTACTACTAACGTGAGGGCAAGCTTTTCCATCTGGGACTACCTCATCTTTGCATCGAGGAGGTGCTTGCTAGTGTAATACACTCGGCGGTTGCACCCTTCGAGCTAACAACGTCCCGAGACCTGTAACGTCTTGAAGAATTAAATGTGCTTAATTAAGGTAATTGAGATTATTAGTGTGCCTAATCTGAATTTATTAATTGGTTATTAATAAATAAATGTTTCCTTTATTACGTCCATTTTTCCTTTTTTTTTTTTTTTTTTTTCTTTTCCTTTTCTTTCTTTTTCCTTCCTTCCTTCCTTCCCTGTACACTCTCTCTCTCTCTCTCTCTCTCACTCTCACTCCCATGCTCTCTCTCTCTCTCTCTCTCTCTCTCTCTCTCTCTTTTTTTGTCTCAAATCAAGACCGGATTCGAGCCAAGAGTGATTTCAAAAAGTTTTCAACATCAAGAGAAGGATTCAAGGTAAGATTACTGAAAGAACCTCTATTGAATTTCAAGTTTTTCGGATTCAAAACTTACTTTTGGTTCAAAACGGATTTTGATGGATTTTGAGTAAAACTAAGGTAGAAATTGGAGATCTTGGGTTCTTTGGAATGGTTTTAGTACCTAGAACCCGGATCTAGTGGTTGTCCCTTGAGATTTTGTGAATTGGGACTGGATTTGCAAGTTTTTGAACCGATTTTCGTGAGTTTTTGCGAATCGGTGTTCTCCACCGCCGACCGGGTCCGGTCGACGATGCACACCACCGGCCGACCAGTGGTGATGCACTTCTCTGTCACCGGTCGACCGGTGTACATGGGGTTTGACCCCGTTTGACCTGAATTTACTGTTTTGACCCCTGTTTCCGGGGAAGACCCAAATTAGTTTCATTTGGGGACTTGGGATAAAAGGATTAGCATCTTTAATCCTTGTTTGAGATTGAAAACCCTTGAAATTGATTATTGAAATTTGAAATGGGATTGGGGCACACTAATAGGAAATCTTGGTATATGATTGAGATTGGATTACTTTAGGACTGGGAATTGATCCTAAAGTGTTGTTTTGTATCAGTGATGGCTGAGGATTCAAATTGAAGGGGCTTGAGGAAACGGAGGCCGGAATAGGGCAACGCTAGTCCCAGGTTTGATAATTCGAGGTAGGATTTCTATCCCTTTTCCTTGTGAGCCTGTTTTCAAAAAGGAATTTTGGCCTTGAAAATGTTTTAAAGAAAGGGATTGGTTTGCGAAAGAAAAATGTTTTAAAAACCATGGATTGTTAGTTTATGGAAATCCTTGGCTTGTCTTGTCCATGGAATCCATAGCTTGTCTAGTCATGGAACTTCATGGCTTGCCCAGTCATGGGGCCCGCAGCTTGAGTAGTTCGTGGGTTCATATGAACGATTTCATAATGTTAAATGAATGATTTCTTAAGATAAGAGATCTTGTGAACTGGTAATAGAGTCTATTGCTGTAAGTCTAGATAGGATGCGGAGAGTGCATCCTCGGGGGCAGAACCCAAAACCGGTCCGGGTAGGCGAGGCACTTAGTGAGGTGAGTAATTTGTACTAATTACTCGCTGAAGCCTGTAATATGGATTATTTTCTGTTATATTTCCTTTGAGAAAAAGAATGTGAGGTTCCAGCTGCTCTATCGGGACTGAATGTCTTATTTTATTCATTTATTCATTTATGCACTCATTTATCTTAAGTATTTTCAAATTATATCCTATTGGGCCTTTCGCTCACGTTTTATATTTCAAATGTTTAAAACCCCTCCCAGGAGACTCTAGGAGCGGGGCACAGTAGCGGAAGTAGCTGAGTGGTGCTACAGAACGATCAAGTGAGGATTGTGTTCATCCTCTGACATAAAGTGTAAGGAATATGTAAGAATTTGTAATAAATGACATTTGGATTTACTAGACTGTGGATGATGTCTGTTGTAATTGATTATTTACATGTGCATATATGTACGATACTGTATATCCTGTGGGTAGAGCCCTGTGTGTTGTCAGGGGCTCGGGATTTTGTAGTTTATTTATTTATTTTAATACAGGCAGGTGGGGCCGCTTGGGGAATCTGCTTTGTCAATCCCTAATCGAGCTCCATGTCACCCACCCTGTTTGGGGGACGTGACAGAGACCACCATATACAAGCTCATCACTTCTCCGGCCACAGGCTTGGACAGCAAATATGGTTTTCCAAGGTGTTCCTTTAATTGTCGAAATTCATGTTCACACTCCTCTGTCCATAGAAATTGCTTACTTCCTCTCAGGGTATCAAAAAATGGTGTGCACTTGTTTGTTGATTTTGATATGAACCTATGAGCACAGCTACGTAGCACGTCAGCTCTGGACCTCTCTTGGTTTTGTCGGTGACTCCCTGACGAGGAGGGCCTGCTTCTTTTTCGGCTTGGCCTCTATTCCTCGACTACTCACCATGAAACGTAAGAATTTCCCCGACCCAACACCAAACGCACACTTGTGGGGATTTAGCTTCATTTTGTACATCCTGAGGAAGTCGAACATTCCCTTAAGGTCTTCCAAATGGTCCTCAGTTTTCCTGCTCTTTACCAGCATATCGTCCACATACACCTCTATTGACTTTCCTAATTGTCCCGTGAACATCTTATTGACGAGGCGTTGATAGGTTATTCCCGCGTTTTTGAGGTCGAAAGGCATGACTTTGTAGCAGTGAAGGCCCCTGTCGGTGACGAACGCTGTGTGTTCTTCATTGCGGTCGAAAATTGGTATATGGTTGTGCCTAGAGTATGCATCTATGAAGCTCAAGAGTTCATGCCCCGCTCTGGCGTCGACCATCTGATCTATCCTTAGCAGTAGGAAGCTGCCCTTGGGACGAGCTTTGTTTAGGTCACTGAAGTCGACACATGTTCGCCATTTCCCGTTAGGGCTTTCATACCAAAGACGAGGTTTGATACCGATTAGTTCATAAAATGTACCCTAGATAACGCTTTTAGATTTATATACTATTAAAATATTGAAGCTTTAATTAAACAATTCCATTTTTTTATTCATAATATTTTTAATCGGAATTTGTCTAGTTTTTGCTTAATTATTTACTGATGAAAGCAGTGTAAAAAGCTACACAAGAAGAAGCCATGAAAACCATATTTTTAAGCTTTTCAGCCAAGCCACATGAGCCAAAGTGAGAGCCGCATCAACCGAGCCGAGCCGCACCAAGCTGAGCCAAGCCACTATCTCTCTCCGCGTGGGCCCTAGCTCTCCGCCTTTCCCCAGTCTTTCTCACGCGTGTCAGCTGCACGCATGGCCTCAACGTGCGCGTTCCTTGCACGCAGACATCAGCGCGCGTTTCAGCTTCTCCCGCGTGGGTCCCGCGACTCTGTGCGCCAGTCTGCTCTTTTCTTCCGCGTGCGACATCTGTCAACTTTGTCCCCTGCCTGACCATCGCCAGCTCCGTCCGCCCAATCCGCCCGCGACACATGGCATTTTTCTTCCTCACTGCCAATCACGTTGCGGCACGTGTCCCCTTGGTGTTGAATCTGAATTTCTCCATCAATATCAGAGGAGATTGGCTAGATTTCTTTCCCAAATCAAATATATGATTTCTCCTAATTTATGTGTAATTTTATTTTGTTTCCTTTTCTTTTGTAATTTTCTAGTTTTATAATTTATTTCCTTATTTGACAGGCAACCTCTGAACACTATAAATAAAGGGGTTGGCCTAAGGTTTTGAGAGCTTTTAATTATTCAGTTTTCTGTCGTCTTGTTGTCAGTCTCATATTTTCTCTCTAGAACTTGTGAGAATGTTTTGCAAGATAGGCTAGAGTTCTTTTGGTGAGGTTAGAGATGAACTTCAGTTGAGCGATCCAATTCAGAGTTTTGATTCCTTGTGCTGTAAAGTTCAACATCTGAATGAATTAAATCTCATCTATTTTTCTATTACTTTTCAAAATATTGTGTGCCAATTTTTATATAAGTTCAGTCACGCTTTTCTTATGTAATTATGTCATGCAATGTTTTGTTATTCAAATTATTTTACAAATTGTCTTTTACTGTAATATTGTCAGATTGATATATTGTTGATTTTAGATAACTTGTAATAATAATATTTCTGGAGTCAACATAGAGATTTAATCTATTCAGTTCTTTTATTTTGTGAATCAAAACTGGAATTGGTGAACGAAACATTAGGGATTCTCGACACCTTACCGTTTTTATTATTGAATTTTCTTCATACAAATTCCCTCATTTTTATTTTATTTGCAACAAAATCTCGAAAACTCTTCTTTTGCTTTAATTCACTTTTCTCTAACGCTCTTATTCTACTAATCATTCTTGTTATTTTGTTATCTCTCTGTGGATACGACCGCCCTTCTATGCTACAATTGACCGCTTGTGAACATCACTTTTGGGCGTTAATCAATACCCATTCGGGATACAAGACTTCTCGGATGAAGCCATTCCTAATTAGTTTGTCGACCTCCTCCCGTAGGGCCTCATACCATTCAGGGTTCATCGGTCGACGCTTTTGCCTCATGGGCGGACACTTCTCGTCAATTTTTAGCCTGTGGCTTACGATATCAGGGCTTATCCCTTCCATGTCTTCATGAGTCCAGGCAAACACGTCGAGGTTACTTCTAAGCAACTCGATCAATCCTTCCCAACTCTGTTGTCCAAGCTCTAAGCCTATCCTCAGCTTTCTTGTAGGCTCATTCTTTTTGATGGGGACCTCGATCATTCTTTGATCGGCCCCGTTCTCGTCTCTTCGCCTGGAAGCCTCAGATCTAGATCAAATTCTTATGACCCGGTCTCCACCATTCTCATTTCTCTCCTTGCCTGCGCCGGCTCGGCGTAATGGCAGACCGTCTCTGAGTATGTGAGCCCCAACTTGTACTGATTTCCTCAGACTTTTTTGATCCCATTAGGGTTTAGAAATTTCATCACCTGATGATAGATGGGCGTAACTGCCTTCAATGCCCTCAGCGTCGGGCGCCCTATGACCGTATTATATTAGTCACCTTCCTTCACTAAGAACTTTGATATTACAGTCGAGGCGCGTGGTTGGTCTCCAATGGTCATTGGCAGCTTTATAGCCCCCTCTGGGATGACACTGTCCCCGGTGAAGCCATATAGAGGCTACGTGCTATTTTGTAGTCTCGCTCAGGAGATCCCTCTCTTGTCGAGGCAGTTGACGTACAGGATGTTCACCGAGCTACCATTGTCGACCAAGATGCAGCAAACCATATGGTTACCAATCATGGCCTCCACGATTAGAGCACCATTTTAGGGGAAATGCACCTTGTTCGCATCGGCCTCTGAGAACATTATCTCAGCCTCCTCATACTGCGCAAACTTTACTTTTCTATCGGAGATGTTCATGACCCTCCGGTTTAACTTGTCCTTTGCCTCTCTCACGTATTCTTTCTGTGCACGACGAGAGGTGCCGCCGAGGTATGGCCTTCCAAAGATTATTCTTATAATGCCAACGGGTTCAAGTGGATTGTCATGTCTTTGATCCTCTCGTCGGTCATTATCTCGCCGATTGTTGTTGTTCCGAAGGTCAGCTCGGTATTCATTGAGCATCCCTTCCTGGATCAACCTCTCAACCTCATCCTTTAGGTCATAGTATTCAACTGTCATGTGCCCACTCTTACCGTGAAACCTGCAATACTTGCTTTGGTTTCTCCGCGCTGGGTCAGACTTCAACGGTGGTGGTCGACGCAGCACCTGGATGTGACTGATCTCATGGTAAACATCCTTAATTCCGATTGTTAAGGGGGTGTAGTCGTCGTATTTTTACGGCTTAGGTCGCTTTGTATCCCCCTGGCCCGTCGAGGTGTTGCCAACCCTGTTGGTTGGGGCCGGATTGTACCTCTACTCGGTTTGCACCTGAGGGTTACCTCGACACTTCTTGTTGTTATTTTGGCTGCTCGCCTGCCTTGTCTCTTCCTTGGCAAGAGCTGCTGCCTTGTTCTTTAAGGCTTTTTTAGCCTTCTCGACATTAATAAATCCTTGAGCCCTAGTCAGGAATTTCTTGTAGGTCTGGGGCGGTCTCTAGTCGAGGTTTGTGCTGTATGGGATGTCCTTCTTCATGCTCGATAAGACCCCCATCAAGGCTACCTCGTCAGAGATCCCCTCCGTGGCGGCCACCTGTTCCCCAAATCGGGCTATCTAGTCCTTCAAGGATTCATTAGGCCCCTGTACACCTTGACGGGGTTTTTGTTTAGGTGAGATGCATTTTTTACACCTATGAACTGAGTGAGGAAGATGTTTATCAAATCATCCCAGCTGGTTATGGAGTTCGGCTTTAAGGACTTGAACCATCTTCTGGCAGAATCAGAAAGGTGATTCCTGAATGCTCAGCACATGACCTCCTCGGGGTATCCGTGTAGGACCATATGCCCTGTGTAGACCTCCAAGTGGTCATTTGGATCACTCCTTTCGTCATATAGCGGAATGAGGGGCGGTTTATATTTATCGGGCAATGGTACCCGGATGATATTTTCTGTAAATAGGTGGTCGTGGGACGTGTATATCTTGGCATCGACGTTTACAGCCTCGGCCACCTTTCCCACGACTTGCTTAAAGTTGTTTAGCCGACTCCCTATCTGCTTCTCCAATCTGGCCAATTTCTCAGCCAGAGCCTTATTCTCGGCCGTGAGTTCTTCCTCGGTCCGCTGCACGTCTCGATCACGTTGAGCGTTCAACTTTCGCCTAAGGTGTCCCCCACACACAAACTAGGATTCCACTGGGACAACGTTCCTCCTGTCTGTGTCCTACTGCGGTCGAGGAGGCATGTCCCTATTATTTGCAGTGCTGCAGCCTTCTTCAGGGCTCTCCTCCTGGCCGCCCGTTGCCTAATCCCTACGGATCTATTCGACTTGGCTGGGCGGAGGTTGTTGGCTCCACTATCACCGACCCCCTCAATGTCACCACGTTGATCACCAATCACTTGGTTCCCAACAGCGGCGTTCACTGGGTTCATTAGTGTGTCCTCCAATAGTGGCATCGAGTTCTGCCCTTGATCCCGCCCAGCGAGGGCTGTAGCCATCCTCTCCACGGCAGCAGCAAGTGTTTTGACCTGCTTTTAGAGTCGGTCAATACGGTCTGGGGGATTTCCAGCGGCCGATAAGGGTGGATTCGTTGAAGTCCCTACGACGGTGGGAGTCTGGCTTTCCTGACCTCTCTGATTAGCCATGATGCTGCGAGTGTTTTTTAGAGGCATGGTTGCTGTTTTTTTACTGGATTCGATTTCTGGGTTCAGCGGGCCCTCCTTCTAGCGCCAATTGTTGACGGTTTTTTTCCGACAACTCATGATTAACTCTCCAACGACACTCACAATAATCACTCATGGGTTAATTAAAGACTAAAGCAATAAAATAACATAAAGAAGACAAGGATTTATAGTGATTCGGTAAGATTTCTTGGCCTAGTCCACTTGTGGATGCACTAATCTCTCTGGGATTACAAGTTCTTTTTAAGTAATGGAATAGTGCGTAACCCCTTTCATAGGGTTTTTGGCTCTATTTATAGGCCTTTACATATGAGGGATCTCCTCCTGATTCGCCGAGGAGATCACCTTCAATCCCTAAATTGAAGGATTGTGCGGGTTTATTTTCATGATTGCAATCTCAGGAAATCAGGCCAACCTCTCACCAGCTACTTGATTGCTTGACTCTAACAGTAGTAGTTGGCACAGTGTATCCTTCCCTGAGTTGACAGGACTATCGCTGGATTTGACTGGACTTTTGCCTCAACTCGCGGCCAACCACAAGTCAAGCGAGGTGTTCGACGTTCGTTATCCTCCGTGGCCTCTCGACATCCAAAAGGCACCTTAGCTACAGTGGTTTCCTCGATGCCAGCGACCGATCCTCACCAAGGAGGCCTCGACGCTTGTCGTTCAAGAGAAGGGTCGATTCCTCGACCATGGTGTAACAACTACCACCAAACAGTGTCACTATTCAACACTCACTATTAATAATATGGAACAACGGTTGTTCTAGAATCTACTCGTTCCCACTTCTTATCTTGCCATAACTGATGATGACATATTCACCTCATTGTGCTGCTTCTAAAAAGTTTTTTCACACTTGCAGCAAAAAAAAAATGAATAAATACGTTTCTCACACCATGTTACCCAAAGTCCGTTTTGGCAAGAAATCATTCAAGAGTGTCTCAGCCAAAAAGAAACTATTGAAGAGTCCTATTATTATATATTAGGTTGTACTGAGCGACATAGTTTATGCAGACTTCATTATCACAGCAAGGTACGCAAAAGTCAATATTGGTGGAGGATATATATTAGGAAGCATTATTCTCATATGTTATAACTACGAAGCACCATGGTGACAAAAAAGTGTTATGAGTGGAGTTAAATAACTGATTTAAAAAGTCTCAGAAAAGAAAGACGCACTTAACTGGGAAGGACCACTAAACTCATAAACATGATGAATGTTTACATATAATTTGATTTATTTTGCTTTTGAGTTGCATAATGGAGATTGGAGAATTTTTCTTTCTTGTTTGTATTATCATACTTTCCCAAACAAGTAATTTTCACTATTAAACCAGCAAAAAAGAAAAAGAAAAGTAATTTTAACTATTGTTTTGCTTATGACACCTCAATTTTGGTATGAATGAGGTGAAGTTTAATTAATAAATTTAAAATTATAATTTATAATTTTAATTTTTAAAATTTAAAATTTTTATTATAAAAAAATATTATAAAAAATAAAGAATTATAATTCGAACCTTAAAACAAGCATAATTGATTCCTTTTTTCCCGGGATCACCACTTATGGTCTTATAGTTAAAAGACAAACCAAAAGTAAAACCCATAAATTATAATAAATAAAAACAGCCCGCCATTTACCATCTGGCATCTGCGCACCCACATCTTTCATTCTCAAAACCTTATCTTCGCGAGCATTGGTCGATATATATACTTTTTTTTTTTTTTTTTTTTTGCGGTCTTTGATAAATTCGAAAGCTCTCCAGAAAGATGTCATGGTCGATATGCTTTTGGCGCCGCCGAAACAGTGCTTCAAGACTCCTGATTTGTCTCTACAAAATGTACTGTTTTTCCTCTTGTGGAAAATTTTAAAGCAATGGAATCATGAAATACCCCTTTGGCTTATCATGCCACTCTGATGACAAAGAGCATTCAAGAGATCCCCAGCAATTTCTCGTGATTGTCCGTGTGCTTGTTCGTTGACGAGCTTTGCGCTTGTTCGTTGACGAGCTTATAACGGGTCGGTAAGTCTCATTTTGTACATACTAAACACCTAATAAGTTTTACAAATACTTTTATGGAAATTTTCTTATATTCTTTTTGATTTTGAAATTAGTAAAATTTTATAGAAAGATCAACTACAATTGTAATTTTTCTCTTGGCAAGTTGGTGTCTGCAACATAATTCATTAACATATTACTAAAATATAAGGTATTGAGAGATATTGAATTGTACCTCTATTACAGTGATTTTTTTTTTTTTTTTTTTTTTAAATATCTTTCTATATCTTATTACAGAATTCTATGGATTTGAGTACCAACAGCTTTTTTACAGAATTTTATATCTTACCAAAGTTTTGTCCAGTTTTGTCCAATAATAATATTAGGATTACATCCCAGTTTTGTAAGTACTTAATGCAAATATTTTGGCATAATAAATCATAGTAAATAAAGTCCACATGCATATGATCATAACATAGACCAAACTCAGTAAATTCTTTTCTACAAAATATTGAATATATATATATATATATATATATATATATATTTTCGTGGAAACTTGTCGCATGACGGTATCCGAACCCTTGCCTCCACTATGCACGTTTGCATATGTTGTCCATCGCTGGTTAGTAGGTTTCCTACTTACAACTTGAACAAACTTTAGACATTAAAAACAGGTGATTTTAATCCACAACTAGTGGGATGATTAATAAATCAACTCAAATGGCATTATCCCACTAGATTTAAAACTATACACTATCTGCTTTTTTTTTTTTTTTCCTCTGCAAGAAATTTTTTTTTTTCTCTATTCACTTTCTTTCAAACAAAGAAAAGAATATGTTATCAAACACATGACTGTTGTAATATCTAAGAAATGGTTTAAACTTGCATTTGATCAAAGTTTCTATCAACCAATATTTGGAATTTCAGATAAAATAATGGCGGAGAGTGCTGTGAATTTCTTATTGGTGAAGCTCTCGTTTTTGTTGGAGGGAGAGGTGAAACTACTAACTGGGTTTCGAGAAGAAGTTGTTTCTCTTAAAGCTGAGCTTGAAAGTATGAAGGCTTTTCTACATGTCGCGGATGCAGTGGAAGATGAAGATGAAGAAATCAAAGTTTGGGTTAAGCAGGTCAGAGAGGCCAGTTTTGACACAGAAGACATACTTGATGATTACTTGTATCGATTTGCAAAGCAACATCAAAAACGTCATGGATTCTACAGATGCCTGTTTAAAATAGCTCACACTATCAAGGCACTAAAATCTCGCCATCGGATTGCTTCTGAATTGCGGAGCATTAAATCCAGAGTACCCGAAATTTCTAGCAGGCATCAGAGGTATCGGTACAATTCAAATATTCTACCGGAGGAAGGCTCGAGCTCAAGTACTAGTAGAAAAAGTGCTCTATACGAGCGACGTCGAGATGAAGCGCTTCTACTAGAAGAATGGCAACTAGTTGGCATTGAGAAACCCAAACAAGAGCTAGTTAGTTGGCTTCTCAAGGATGAAGTCTCCAATGTCCAAGTTGTTGCAGTGGTAGGAATGGGAGGGTTAGGCAAAACCACTCTTGTCAATCAAGTCTATAGAGATGACGAAGTCAAGCAACGATTCCAACACCGTGCTTGGATTACTGTTTCCCAATCATTCGATCTACGGGAGCTTCTTGTAAAAATAATTGAACAACTCCTAAGAGGGATCGCACAACCAATTCCGAATGAAACGTATTCCGAGGATATACTTTCTCTGAAGCAAGACGTAATTTGTTTCCTTGGTGATAAGAAGTACTTGATTGTCTTGGATGATCTATGGAGTGTGGACTCATGGGATAATCTCCAAAACGCATTTCCTCAAAACAATCATGGCAGTCGATTAATGGTCACATCTCGAATTGTTGAAGTAGCCTCGGCAGCTACGACTGATCGTTTTGGAGGTTATACCTTTCGGCTAAAGCCTTTGTCTTCTGAAGAATCATGGAATCTTTTTTGTGCAAGAACCTTCCACGGAAAGTCATGCGCTAACCATTTAGAGGATATTTCTCAAGACATCTTAAAAAGATGCATGGGATTGCCTCTTGCAATTGTCGCAATTAGTGGTGTCTTGGCCACAAAAGACACGAGTAAAATAAGTGAATGGAAAATATTTAGACGCAACTTTGACGCTGGATTTGACAACATTGACAAGCTTAAGAACGTGAAAAAGATACTTTCACTTAGTTTCTGTGATTTGCCTTATCGTTTGAAATCATGTTTCTTGTATCTAAGCATGTTTCCAGAAGGTTGGATGTTTAAAAAGTTTTTCATAATCTTGTTATGGATCGCAGAAGGTTTCATTCCTGAAATGGAAGATATGACATTAGAAGAAGTTGGAGAGTCGTATTTTAATGAGCTTTGTAATAGAAGCCTGATCCAAACAGCTGTGGAGGATGTTGATGAAGCAGTCAAATATTTTGTACTCCATGACCTCGTACGAGAAATTGTCCTTCAAAAATCAAAAGATCAAAATTTTGCGACAAAAATCAGCGAACAAATTCAAGTATTGCCGGAACCAGCTAGGCATTTATTTGTGTCTACAACATTGGAGAATTTGCAGGGAGGCCACAACTTTTCTAGAGTTCACACCTTGCTCCTTTTCGGAGCAAAAGGTTCCATTTCTAGCATTTCCTTTTCTGAACTTTTCAGTAAATATGGCGGATTAAAGCTTCTCAAGGTGTTGGATTGTCAAAGATTACCTTTAACCACGTTTCCTGAGTGCGTCACCAAACTATACAATTTGAGGTATCTAAACTTGTCCGGTACCAAGGTGGCATCAATTCCGCGCACTATTGGGAGGCTTCGGAACCTTGAAATGTTGAATCTTGAAAACACTTTAGTTGAAGAGTTGCCAGATGAGATATTGCAACTCCATCGCCTTTTCCGAGTGATGGCATTTCAGTCCATTAATGATGGTTCTGCATTCACCAAACTTATAGGTGTTCGTGTGCCAAAAGATATCGGAAATTTGAAGTTCTTGCAAGACCTTGGAGTAATTCGGGCAAGTGAAGGTGGGCTTGAATTAGTGCGATCCCTAGGAAATTTGAAGCAACTGACGACTTTATCCATTCAACAATTAGAAGCAGAACATGGAGCTGCATTATGCTCTTCAATAGAGAAGATGAGTTACCTTCGTCGTCTATACATGGAAACAAGAGAAGAAGCTGAAATCCTTGAAGTACAGAATATATCATCACCTCCTCAATGCCTTCAACGGTTGTATATGTATGGACGTTTGGAGATGCTTCCTCAATGGGTGCCTAGGCTTTCAAGTTTGGTATTCTTACTGCTGAGGTGGAGTAAGTTACGACTTGATCCGCTTCAATCTCTTCAAGCATTGCCCAATCTACAAGAGCTTATATTTGAGAATGCTTATGATGGAGAAGAGTTGTGTGTCAAAGCTGGAGGTTTCCAAAATCTCAAACGTTTAATTTTTATTTGTTTAAGCGGATTGAGAAAAGCGACGGTAGAACAAGGGGCAATGCCAAAACTTCAGGAGCTATGGCTGGAAGACTGCAAACTATTAGAGGAAGTTCCATCGGGTGTTGAATTTCTAGCTTGCCTAAGTGAACTTCATATCATCGATATGGGTGATCTGTTGCTGTCAAAGCTGGATCTAAGCCGTCAAGATTCGGACTTTTTAAGAGTCAAGCACGTGCCAAAGGTTTACATCGGTTCGCGAGATGCGGACGGGCTGCATGAAACAAAATTATCTTGAAATTTAAAATTTGGAAGGTAAGAATTGTATGGTAACTGTATGATCATTTCTGCTTTACTATTTCTATTAGCGTTTTAACGTCGTTTCTAATGTTTATTATTATAATTTCCGTTTTCTTTATTACAATCTGTTTCTATTGCATGGAGGAGATCAAGTTAAGGTCTTATCATTGTCAGTGAAGTTTCGGCTAATATACCAGTATTATCAATTAATTGAATTCTTGATTGGCAGGGTTATCAATGATCAAAAATCCTTCAGAATGCAATGCAATGCTGGTGTTCGATGCACGTGCTCCAAAAAGATTGTTTCAAGTGTCAGAGTTAAAAGGAATCGTATATATTCTACAGACCAATTTGGCTTATTTGTATTCAATATCTGTGACAATGTTTGTATAATTTCATTGTAACTTTTTTTTTTTTTTTTTTTGTTTGTTTGTGAGAGAGTGGAGTCTGTTGTTTTACTTTTTGGTGTTTTGTGTGCCTCTGTTGTTTGGCATTGACTTTGTCTGCTTTCTCAATAAGAATAATATTCGTCTGAAAGAAAAATGGCAAACTACTGAGATAATTATTTTTCCATTGTTTAGAGCATAGATTTTAAGTTAAAAGTGAAATATTATGTCTTTCAATTGAATTGTTTGTTGTTATGAGCTGAATTGAAAATTTGAGGATAGAATATATGACTGAAAATAGGTTTTTCCAAAGGAGAAATTTAAGATTCAAAAGAAGTTTTTTTAAAATCTTATCTCAAATCCTTCTCTTGATATTGAAAACTTCTTGAAGTTACTCTTTGATTCAAACTTCTTGAGAAATGGTGAAGGTTTTGAAGAGAAAGAGAGGGAGAGCTACAAGAGTGAGCTGAGAGAGAATGGAAAGAGAGAGAGAGTTACGTGGGAGACTGAGGGAAAAGAAAAAGAAAGAAAGAAAAAGAAGAAAAGAAAAGGTAAAAGGATGAACTATAAAGATATTTAAGAAAGTAGACTAAAAAAATTGTGTCTCCACACACTTTTTGTAGTGAAAATATAAATACTGAAAATGTTTTGAATCCTTAAAAATATTTAAACTTACAAAATAGAAACATTTATTGAACACAATTAATTAATTAAGTCAGATTAAACATACTAATAAATCATAATTATTTTAATTAATCTCATTTAATTTCTTGAGGTGTTACACTATCAGGGCTGTAGCAGTATAGAGAAGGATCTTTTTTTTTGTTTGGTACTCGTATTTTGGCAAGTTGGTTCTTACACTTTGATCTTCGGCAAATTTCTCTATGAACTAATATTTGTTCTAATAAGTTTTATCAATACCATTTCTGATATTATTTTCAAAACAAAAAGGCAAAAAAAAAAAAAAAAAGAAAAAGAAGACTGATGCTACAAAATAAAATATCGTATTGTGTAGGTCCAAGTTGGACTGTGCAACAAAGCTAAACATGCGTATGTCAGCGAACAAGTATTCTAACATATTATTACGTGATAGGCTGATTATATTATCACAGAGAAAAGCCAAGCAAATTATGTCACTGAGAGTTTATATATATATATATATATATATATATATATATATGGGTTTGTTAACTAGCGATGTTCAATAATATTGTTATTGTTTTGATATTTGATGTCGTTTACCTAGGGCCTGTTTGTTTGCGTTTTTATTTTCATTTTTCACGGTTTTCAAAGCAAAAAAATAAAAACGGGTATTAAAAACATATTTGGTGCAATTTTTTTTAAAAAACAAAACCAAAAACGTTTGTCTTTTTGTGGAAATCAGAAAACGAAAAAAAGGTATTTTCATTTTCTCGCTTTCGTTTTCTGTTTTCTGAAAAACAGATTTCACTTTTTTTTTTCATTTTCTTCCCTCTTTTCTAAAACTATTTTTGTATTATATATGTTTATTTAATATATTTATTTAATATATTATTATTTAATATATTTAATTTTTTTTTATATAATATATTTAATAATATTATTTATTTAATATATTATTATTTAATATATTTAATAATGTTATTTATTTAATATATTATTATTTAATATATTATTACATGTTTTCAAAAATTAAACCACCAAACGCGCAGCTGTTTCAGTTTTTTTTTTTTTTTAAATTGAAATCAATCTCTAAATAAACTACCAAATGCATTTTCAGAAATAATTCAAAAATGAAACTAAAAACGTTTTCATTTTCATTTTCGTACAGAAAATAAAAACGTTTTGGAATCAATTCCAAACGCACCCCATTGTTTTTGTTCCAAATTTTAAGCCGATTTTCAATTGAGCAGCCAAAGTACAAAAAGCTCTTGATTAGCCTCTGAAAACAACACTACTTTATACACAATTCGACAAAGAGCTGAAATTAACCATATGTTACTTAATTAGGCCATTATTCTTTTCCAACTGAAAACAATACTAATTTCTTAACTGTAAATTGATTGTAGTACTCACGAGGATATTGGTAGTCATAAGTAATGACTTCTAAAAAAAAAAAAAAAAAAAAAAACATTGTATGAGGTTTATGGCTTCCATTTTATTAAGAAGAAAAATTGATAGAATTAACACACGAACATACGCACATACATAGTCATAACTAATGACTTAGTTGCAAAGAAAGGAAGCAAAAATCATGCTAATTTGTTGTACTTTTTGGTCATTTCCTCTTTATCCCTGTTACTCATTGACCTGTTACATTGTGAGAGTGATAAACAAGCCTTGTCAATGCCAAAAAAAAAAAAAATGTTATTTTAAAAAGGCTGTCTTTATAACTCTTTAGATACTTTTTTTTTTTTTTGGATCATTATAATCTTAATACCTTATGGTCATGACTCGGGAGTTGTTTAGTAAGTTGTTCTTTCCTTCTCAACAGAGCAAGTGCAGAGCATTGCTTAAAGAATGATCTATTGGTGAAAGTTATATTCTCAAAAATGGATTCCCAAAAAAGTTATATTCTTAAAGAATGAAGTTCATACTGGACAAAGGCTTTCTTGTGAAACAAGTAATTCTTTAATCTTTGGGAAAAAAAAAAGTAAGCTAATAATATTCTTTCTGATAATTGTTTAATAAAGCTTACAAGATAGGGAAAGAACCATTTATCTATACATGTATAAGGAAATCAACCAACCCTTTCTGGATGAATAAAACTGAGCAATGTTATCCTTCTCTTTCCAACACATTATGTTTCAAAATCCCTCTCTTTCTAGCACATCTCTCTAGCTCTCTGCCTCTCCTCATAAGTACTCGTTTCTTTCTCTTTTGCCGGTATCTCTCTCTCTTACAAATTCTATTTCCGTCTCTGTCTGCTTCTATCGCCGTAGTACTCCGTACGTTGACTTCATTGCCGCCACCTACCACCCTCAATTTGGTAAGTAATAACTTTACATCTTATTTAATTTTAATTTTAGTTTTAGGTTTTGGGTTTATTTTATTTTATTTTATGTTTTGGATCTCTATTAAAAGGGATTTGGTATACTAGACGAGGATTTCCTCAAACATCGCATGAGAGACGTTCTAAAGTAGATACTCTTATTATAGCACATCAGTATACACAAACCTCAAACATACGAAGAAAGAATCATTAAGTTTTGGTGTATTTATAACAAACCAAATTAATATTAAAGAAATCATAAACTTTTTAATTTTTTATTATTCTACAATTAACAAGATACATTACATTAATACAAACTCGTAATCCTTTATATATTTATCTAATTCTAATAAATATGCTGATACGCTATGAAAACAAACTAATCCTAACATAACATTAGCGAAAAAAAAAAAAAAAAAAAAAAAAAAACAAACAAACAAAAAAAAAAAAAAAAAAAAAATAAGAAACAAAAACAAAAACTGATCCTTACATAATCCTAAAACAAACTTGTAATCTTATATTTTAATTCTAACAAACACTATAAAAATTTGTATCAAGACAAAATTATAAATCATTATCAAAATTATTACCAAAATTGCCGTGAATGTTTATTTATTTATTTATTTAGTCTAATAAACAACAACACCAAAGTTATCACGAAGAATTTCTGATAAACTAACAAAATTTTCATTACCAATGTACATAATATAATTGTCACGCCGCCACATTTTGCTGAAATTAAATTACAAGAAAGTGATGGGGACTTTCACACTTTTTGAAAATTAAGTTTTAAACTAAGCCTCCGCATCGCTCAAGATTTCACACACAAGATATACAATATTGTACATACATGAACATGTAAATATCATTTACAGACCTCAACCACAGTCTAGAGATTTAAAGTTTAGAGTCTCAGAATTTACAATCCTTACATTGTTCCACAAGGATGTTGGCACAATCCTCACTAAGTTGGACGATAGCAGCTACTTCAGCTACCCAACACTACTTCTAGCATCGCCTGAGAGCGGTTTAATATTCATGGAAATAGAAGAAAATGTGAGTAGAAAGCCCAGTAGGATGTCTTTTAAAATAAACTTTATAACAAGTAAATAAATGAATGAGTAAGTAAATAAAGATATTCAGTTGCAACACAACAGCCAGAACCTGACATCCTTTCTCTAAAAGGAAGTATAAACTTAAAAATTTCATATTACAGGCATCAGTAAGTAATTTATACTATGATAAATTACTTATACAACCACAAGCACAAGCCTCATCACGACCGTAGTGGCTCAGTCTTGGTTTCGGGATCTGCCCCCAAGGATACGATCTCCATATCCTATCCAAGCCATCAACAGGCTTACCAGTTCGCAAGATATCTAATCTTAAGAAATCATTCATTAAAATTCTGAAATAATTCATTATAATTCCAATAGCTAAAATCAAGCTATTGTGCTAAAATATTTTTCTTTCGTAAACATGTGCTTTCTTTAAAACATTTGCAAGGCCAAAACTCCTTAAAATAGGTTGTCAAAAAAAAAGACAAGAAATCCTATCTCTTAAGCACCAAACCTGCCGCTAGCATTGCGCTATCCTAGCCTCCACTTCCTTGAAGCCTTCAATTCGATTCCTCAACTATCATTGATACAAAACAATGCATTAGAATTCATTTCTCATTCCTAAAGCAAATCAATCTCAATTATACACTTCGATTTCCTATTAGTGTGCATTAATCCAATTCCAAGTTCATAAATCATTTCATGTTTCAAATCATCATTCCAAGGATTTTGATCTCAAAACATGGATTGAAGATGCTAATCCATCTACTTTAGGTCTCCAAATGAAGCTAATTTGGGCTCTGTTTGAAAATCGGGGTCAAAACAACATTTAAGAAAATTCAGGCTCTTTTCCTCTGTCAACCGGCTGATCGGTGACAGAGAAGTGCATCACCACTGGTCTGCCGGTGGTGTGCTAACTGGTTGACCACATAGGTCGGCCGATGGAGATCAGCAGATTGAAAATTTGTAAATCTGAGATATTTCAAGGGAAAACTATTAAATCCAGGTTTCAATTACTAAATTAAGTCCAAAGAACCAATTTTCCCCAATTTTTACATGATTTTACCCAAAATCTATCAAAATGTAATTTAAACTAAAAATAGGTTTTTCTAATGGAAAAATTTGAGATTCAAGAGAAGATTTTTAGAAATCTTACCCCAAATCCTTATCTTGATGTTGAAAATTCCTTAAAATTCTTCTTTGGTTCAAGATTCGGAAGAATTGGTGACAAATTGGAAGAGAGAGAGAGAGAGAGAGAGAGAGAGAGAGAGAGAGAGAGAGAGAGAGAGAGAGAGAGAGAGAGAGAGAGAGAGAGAGAGAGAGAGAGAGAGAGAGAGAGGCTGCTTACAGGGAGCACGGGAAAAGGAAGGAAGAAAAAGAAAGAAAAGGAAAAAAAAAAAAAAAAAGAAACAAAGAAAATAAGGATAATTTCCAAAAGATATTTAGAAAAGTAGACTAGAAAGTGTGTCTACATATACTTTTAGGGTGACAATATAAATACTAAAAATATTTAAATCCCTTGGAAACATCTAAATTTACATATCAGAAACATTTAATGAACATAATTAGTGAATTAAATGAGATTAGACACACTAATAAATCCTAATTATCTTAATTAATCATGTTTAATTCCTGAAGTGTTACAATAATCCCATATAACCTCAATCTACATTACCAATTAACATATACTAACAAAATTTAAAAGGAAAATATCAAAATAGATTAACAAAATACAACAATCCAGCTTTTTCGAGCCGTTACTAACCATCACTTACAGTCAAAATTTCAAAGAATTTTTTTTCAAAAGTTTGTAGCTCATCGTCACTTTTCAATTACTCACACAAGATAGCGAAGTAGCCCTATATGAACCAAGCGTAGAAAACCTTACCAAAGTTTTGCCCAATAATAATATTTGGATTACATCCCAGTTTTATAAGTACTTAATCCAAATATTTTGCAATAATAAAACATAGTAAATAAGACCACATGCATATAATCATAACTTAGACAAAACAAAGTAGGTTCTTTTCTACAAAATATTTAAAATAATTTAAACATGCATCTGATCAATGTTTCTATCAACCAATTATTGGAATTTCAGATAACAAAATAATGGCGGAGAGTGCTGCGAATTTCTTAGTGGAGAAGCTCTCTTTTTTTCTGGGGGGAGAGGTGAAACTACTAACTGGGTTTCGAGAAGAAGTTGTTTCTCTTAAAGCTGAGCTTGAAAGTATGAAGGCTTTTCTACATGTCGCGGATGCAGTGGAAGATGAAGATGAAGAAATCAAAGTTTGGGTTAAGCAGGTCAGAGAGGCCAGTTTTGACGCAGAAGACATCCTTGATGAATACATCTATCGATTTGCAGAGCAACATCAAAAACGTCATGGATTCTACAGACGTCTGTTTAAAATAGCTCACACTATCAAGACACTAAAATCTCGCCATCGGATTGCTTCTGAATTGCGAAGCATTAAATCCAGAGTATCCGATATTTCTAGCAGGCATCAGTGGTATCGGTACAAATCAAATATTCTACCGGAGGAAGGCTCGAGCTCAAGTACTGGTAGACAAAGTGCTCTATACGAGCTACGTCGAGATGAAGCGCTTCTACTAGAAGAATGGCAGCTAGTTGGCATTGAGAAACCCAAACAAGAGCTAGTTAGTTGGCTTCTCAAGGATGAAGTTTCCAATGTCCAAGTTGTTGCAGTGGTAGGAATGGGAGGGTTGGGCAAAACCACTCTTGTCAATCAAGTCTATAGAGATGACGAAGTCAAGCAATGATTCCAACACCGTGCTTGGATTACTGTTTCCCAATCATTCGATCTACGGGCGCTTCTTGTAAAAATAGTTGAACAACTCCTAAGAGGGATCGCACAACCAATTCCGAATGAAACATACTCCAAGGATATACTTTCTCTGAAGCAAGACATAATTTGTTTCCTTCGTGAAAAGAAGTACTTGATTGTCTTGGATGATCTATGGAGTGTGGGCTCATGGGATAATCTCAAAAACGCATTTCCTCAAAACAATCTTGGCAGCCGATTAATGGTCACATCTCGCATTGTTGAAGTAGCCTCCGCAACTATGACAGATCATTTTGGAGGTTATCCCTTTCCGCTAAAGCCTTTGTCTTCTGAAGAATCATGGAATCTTTTTTGTGCTTGAACCTTCCATGGAAAGTCATGCCCTCACCATTTAGAAGATATTTCTCAAGACATCTTAAAAAGATGCATGGGATTGCCTCTTGCAATTGTCGCAGTTAGTGGTGTCTTGGCCACAAAAGACACTAGTAAAATAAGTGAATGGAAAATATTTAGACGCAGCTTTGAGGGTGGATTTGACAACAATGACAAGCTTAAGAACGTGAAAAGGATACTTTCACTTAGTTTCAGTGATTTGCCTTATCGTTTGAAATCATGTTTCTTGTATCTAAGCTTGTTTCCAGAAGATTGGAGGTTTAGAAAGATTTTCATGATCAGGTTATGGATCGCGGACGGTTTCATTCCTGAAATGAAAGATATGACATTAGAAGAAGTTGGAGAGTGGTATTTTAATGAGCTTTGTAATAGAAGCCTGATCCAAACAGCTTCGAACGATGATGATGAAGCATTCAAATATTTTGTACTCCATGACCTCATACGGGAAATTGTCCTTCAAAAATCAAAAGATCAAAATTTTGCTACAATAATCAGCGAACAAAGTCCAGTACTGCTGGAACCAGCTAGGCGTTTATCGGTGTCTACAACATTGGAGAATTTTCGGGGAGGCCACAACTTTTCTAGAGTTCGCACCTTGCTCTTTTTTGGAGCAAAAGTTTCCATTTCTGAACTTTTCAGTAAATATGGCAGATTAAAGCTTCTCAAGGTGTTGGATTGTCAAGGATTACCTTTGACCACGTTTCCTGAGTGCATCACCAAACTATATAGTTTGAGGTATCTAAACTTGTCCTGTACCAAGGTGGCATCAATTCCACGCACTATTGGGAGGCTTCGGAACCTTGAAATGTTAGATCTTGGAGAAACTTTAATTGAAGAGTTGCCAGCTGAGATATTGCAACTCCATCGCCTTTTCCTTGTGAGAGCATTTCAGTCCATTAATGATGGTTCTTCTTTATTCACCAAATATACAGGTGTTCATGTCCCAAAAGATATCGGAAATTTGAACTTCTTGCAACAACTTGGAGTAATTCGGGCAAGTGAAGGTGGGCTTGAATTAATGCGATCCCTAGGAAATTTGAAGCAACTGAGGAACTTATGCATTCAACAATTAGAAGCAGAACATGGAGCTGAGTTGTGCTCAGCAATAGAGAAGCTGAGTTACCTTCGTGAGCTATTTATGGAAACAAGAGAAGAAGCTGAAATCCATGAAGTACAGAACATATCATCACCTCCTCAATGCCTTCAACAGTTGTTTATGTATGGACGTTTGGACATGCTTCCACAATGGGTGCCTAGGCTTTCAAGTTTGGTAATATTAAGGCTGAGCTGGAGTAATTTACGACTTGATCCGCTTCTATCTCTTCAAGCTTTGCCCAATCTACAAGAGCTTATATTTGAGAAAGCTTATGATGGAGAAGAGTTGTGTGTCCAAGCTGGAGGTTTCCAAAATCTCAAACATTTATCACTCATTTGTTTAAGCGGATTGAGAAAAGTGACGGTAGGACAAGGGGCAATGCCAAAACTTCAGGAGCTAGTGTTGGAAGACTGCAAACTATTAGAGGAACTTCCATCGGGTGTTGAATTTCTAGCTTGCCTGAATGAACTTCATATCATCAACATGGGTGATCAGCTGCTGTCAAAGCTGGATCCAAGCAGTCAAGATTCAGACTTTTTAAGAGTCAAGCACGTGCCAAAGGTTTACATCGGTTCGCTAGACTCGGAGGGGCTGCATACCACAAAATTATCTTGAAATATAAAATTTGGAAGGTAAGAATTGTGTGGTAACTGTATGATCATTTCTGGTTTACTATTTCTATTAGCGTTTAACGTCGTTTCTGGTATTTATTATTTTAATTTCCATTTTCTTTATTACAATCTGTTAAGGACTGATCATTGTCAGTGAAGTTTCGGCTAATATAGCAGTATTACCAGTTAATCGAATTCTTGATTTGCAGACTCATCACTGATCAGAAATCCTTCAGAATGCAATGCTGGTGTTGGAGATTTGCAACCATCTAGTTCATTTTCATTGTTTGATGCACGTGCTTCAAAAAGATTGTTTCAACTGTCATGAGTTAAAAGCATATATTCTTCAGACCAGTCTAGTTTATATGTATTCAATCTGTGACAATGTTTCTATAATTTCCTTTCAACTTTTTTTTCGTTCGTTTGTTTGTGTGAGAGTGGAGTCTGTTGTTTAACTTTCTCGTGTTTCGCGTGCCTCTGTTGTTTGGCATTAACTTGGTCTGCTTTCGCTGATTTGGCTTTCTCAATAAAAATCATATTCGTCTAAAAGAAAAATAGCAAACGGCTGAGATAATTATTTTTCCATTGTTTAGAGCTTAGATTTTAAGTTAAAAGTGAAATAAAAATTAACAGATTAAGAAACCAAAATTTTAATAAAAGTAACAGATTTTTTTCCCTAAATTGCCAAGGATTCTAGATAATTCAAGCTCAGAATGGCGAGGATTCTAGAAAATATACAAAGGAAAAAAATCACTGAGTCATTTAATATGTCTGTAACAAAAGGAGAACAAATCATCAATCCCGTAAAGCAAAGGACAACTATAAACATACTAGATCATCAGCCCAATAAATGCAGAAAAAATAAAAAATTACCTATACACGGCATGGAATCAGCCAAGAGAAAATCCACTGACGTAGATAAAGTACTTGCACAAAATACTGCAGCAAAGAAAATAGTAAGGGAAAAAACGCGGGAAAAAAGGAAAAAAAATTAAAAACAACCATAAACAAAGAAATATAGTAGATGAAGCAGCCGAAGAAAAAAAAAACCCAATGAAGAAATAGATAAATAAGAATAATAGCAACACATTAATAACAAAACATATGACCCATTAAATATAAGTAGAAACCAAAATGAAGAACGTAAATCAAACCACCAAAGAAGCAAGAAGCAAAAATCAAAAAGATATAAACGAAGAACAGAGGAGAAATAGATCATAAACCGCGAATGGAAACGATAGAAGAATCCAAAAGGGAAAAGGGATAAAATCCCCAGATTTCCACCCAAATCCCAATAATAGGATCAACACTCCAAAACCCCAAAGGATGAGGCGCAACATTCCGGCCAAAACAAAGTGAGAAAGAAGAATCACATGAAGAGGACAAAAAAAAAAAAAAAAATGAGGGCCCCAATAGTGGCAGAGAGCAGAAATGCAACGAAAGAAATGAGCCTTAGGGCTCCACACGGGCGCAAGGGGGAAAAATCAATGCAACGCAGCAAACAAAAATGAATAGAAAGCGGCAGACCTAAAACAATCGAGAGAAGAAAGAAGCCCTTAGGACTGCATCCCACATGAAATGACAAACAACCAAGAAAGAGAGTAAATGAAGGGGGCTGAGAAGATGAGAGAATCGAGGGGGAAAAGGAAAATAAGGGCTGCAGGGGCTGCGAAATTACCAAAACGCAAAATCCAAAAAGCCACCGAAAGACCAAAATGCCCTTGCACCAGAAGAAGAAGAGAACAGTAAATCGAAGACAAAATCGTCATTTCACTGTAGGAAAAACAGTAAATTGGGTCTGCATGAATAGTAAACCCCAACTCTGCTTTAGTATATTTATAATTTGCTTTTAAATCATTACCTTTGCCGAAACATGCACTTATATATATAAAATAATATATATATGTAATTATTTGATTTTAAATCATTACCTTTGCCGAAACATGCACTAATATATATATATATATATATATATATATGAAAAAATAGACAAAAATAGATTCAAAGAAATAAATGCAAAAAAAAAAATCAGATATTGTAACAGACTCATCATTTTCAAAAGCAAAAAAAAAAAAAAAAAAAAAAAAAAAAAAAAAAAAAAAAGGAAATCAATGCTTGAAAAGTAAGAAATATAATTGCATGTGCCACAATTACGACAATTTATCTATGTTTTTTCTTCGTAAGAAATATAACACTCAATACTTCATGGGTTGGAAAACCACATAAAACTATAAATTTACAATCACCAAATCATTGACCACTTTGAGTTTTCAATCAAAAAATCCATAATCCCAAGAGTATACCCAGGAACAGTGGCGCGGTGTATTTTTGATTTTTTATATTTAAGATATAGTTAATTTAATATATATTTAGTCCCTAATTTTCATTTTTTTTTGATAAAATTGACAAATAATTTCTGAAATTCAACAAAAATAAACATGTGTCCATCGCTTGATAATTTATAATTTTAAAGAAAAATTACGTTATGTATAAAATTTTCTCTTTGTTATTAAAACTCATTAAAAACTATATTGTTTTGTAGACACAGTAACTATTGTTGCCAAATTTTATGTTATTAGGTAATAATGATTTGATTATCCAACTAAATTTTAGAATTCGTTGTCAATTTTACTGTCATAGATCAAAACTATTAAAAAAATAGTTTAGATGCTAAGCTCCTGTTTGATAAATATACTTGAACCTATAATTCTAATTACAGTGTTTTTTATCTAAAAAAAATTTGAATTTAAAAATTTCTTCTCTCACAAAGTTTCTGTCAAAAAATCAAAATCACTAACTTAAACACGTGAACTAAACAAAAACTTTAAATATGTCAAAGTTAAATGTCAGAGACCAAATTATCATTACGTTCAAAGTTCAGTGACTAACACAGCTAATAGCCCTATATTTTAATTGCAATTACTATTTCAAAATGTGGGAGGCTACTCCCCATGTGGGAGAGCCATAATTTCAGCTGGCTGGCTCAAACATTATGAACATCGAGATCTGCAGTAATAATTATTTATCAAATGGTAGCATATATTAATACAACGGTTTTTGAAGGACTCGGATTTAAAACGATACACCAAATAATTATAAGATAAAATACACACGATTACAGTTAAAAAGGAAAAAATAAATAAATCTCTCTCCCTAAATTTGAACCCAAATCTGTCTATGACTTCCCTCACCACCTCCGATGATTTTGTCTCATAATTGACCTGAACTTTTATTTTTAATTTTTTTTTTCTTTTTAAGTTCTTCAGGGGTGCAAATGTACCTGAAGGATGACTATGAGCGATTTTCTCAGTCATTACAACCTACCCCTTAAGAATTTCGTCCCGAATATTAGAACTTGGGGTAGCTTTTCCTCATTTTCTCTTTGTGTTCTCAAGTACCTTCCTCAATATTATGATTTCACTACAAGACATTAGCCAGAGGAATTACTTTATTCCTTAAGGATTTCTCCTTGCTAGCTTGGATTTGAACTGGTTTCTCCTTGTAGGTGAGGTATGCATGTACTTCGACAGGTTCCTGATGCAATATATGTGATGGATCTGTCACATACTTCCTCAATATCAATACGTGAAAGTCATTGTGTACATAAGCCAATTCTGGCGACGCTACTAGTCTATATGTGACTTTACTAATCCTTTCGAGGATCCCAACTGTCTGATGTATCTTGGCTTGAGTTTCCCTCTTTTACCGAATCTTATTACTCCTTTCATCGGTGCCACCTTCAGGAAAACTAAGTCTCCTACTTGAAACTCTATAGGTCTGCGGTATTTATCCGTATAACTCTTCTGGTGATTGTGAGTTGTATCGAACCTCTTTCTGATAAGTCTCACATCCTCTATGGTTCTCCTGATAATGGATACCATTTCTAGATGCTTCTCCCCCAGTTCATACTAATGAACTGGGGACCTGCATTTTCTTCTGTATAGAGCTTCGAAAGGTGTCATTCCTATTGACATGTGATATCTGTTGTTATAGGAAAACTCTATCAAAGGTAACTTTCTATCCTAGTTCCTTTTAAAATCCATGACACATGCTCTTAGCATATCTTCTAGAGTCTGGATGGTCCTCTCAGATTGCCCATCTGTCTGCGGTGGAAAGTTGTACTAAACTTTAACTTAGACCCCATTGCGTCATGTACACTAATGAAATGGTTGTCTCTCAATAGAATAACTGAGTTTGATTGGCAAAAATGTGCAGATCTTGTTAATCGGTCTCCGATATCCAAATCGCATCATTACTATCGGATGTTCTAGGCAACTCTACCACAAAACCCGTTGTAATTTGATCACACTTCTCTTATAGAATGTCAATCTTTTGCAGGTCTCCTGCTGGATGTTGTTGTTTTACTTTAACTTCCTATCAATCAAGGCAATTTTAGCAACATCCTTCTTTTGTTAGGGTAACTAGTGGTTTGGATGAGATAGTTTGTCTCCAAAATGGCTGATCACTCTTCTTAGTCTCGATTGTCATTTCAAACTTTAGCCGAATTAATCTTTAGGATTAGTCAATCCATTGCCTAGTATGAGTCATGACTGATCTTGAAACTATTTTTAACTTGACGTTGACTTAGACTATACATTTATATCCTTGATTTGACTGAGACTCCATTATCAGATTTATCTGATCTTGGTCCTGAGTGATTGTAATATCCTTTTGATACAACTGTCGTGAAAACTCTCTAATTCTGAGCGTGATGTACTACTTTCATACAATTTGGATTACAATGTTCATCCGTGTGGTTTCTAGGGGTACTACATAGTACAAAATGTAATACTACGTATTGATACATGGGATTATTCCATAATTCTATAATTCTACACTCATAATATTGCTTAGATCTTAAAATATTCTTGGTTATTACTAATCAAATGCTTACTTATTGGTTCGTCAATTTGTCTGAACCGTTAAGAATGTGATGACTTATCTGAAGTCAAACAGTTTACTTGAACTTTCACTCTCATAGCCAATATTCTCAATCACTATTTGACATTAAGTCATTTCTTTCATGTCTCACGGTACTCTTAAACATTCCCAGATATACTTATTAGGCTTTTCATACTATATCTTGTCATACTGAGATTTTACCTTTCTTTCTATGAGGTCTCTTTCCTACTAATCTATGATCTCAACTTGCTCTCTACTCTTTACTCATGTGTTTCTTTATCAGGATCTTGATTTGATATATTGAATGACTCAAGAATCTATCATCTTAACATTTTCTTAATGGGTTCCCATTATCCAAATCGTTATTATTAGCCATAGTAGTAACTATAGCTTATTTATATATACTTGTTCTAATACTTTGGGGGATCCTTCTTCCCTTGATTAAACTTTTTTTTTTATTTTTCTTCTGGGTACTCCGCCTTTCTCTTATAGTATGAGTGGAGAAAGATCAGTCTTACTGTCAATATTTATAGGAGCTCTCTATTTTTGTTTTAATAGTTTTCCTCACTTCTACTTTGTTTGTCATAATCATTAAGCAGTTTTTTTTATCCAAACTGTGGGGCCTCAATTTAACTATTCTCCATATATATAATGACAATTTGGTCTCTAAACTTTTAATTTAATATATATTTAGTCCCTAATTTTCATTTTTTTTTTTTTGATAAAATTGACTATGAGCGATTGTTGTAGTTACTGCTTAAGCAGAAGAGTTGTGTGGTTTGTTTGTTTCTAGGTGCACAACATAAGTTACAACCATTCAATAGTAATCGGATGGCTGACACTTTATGCCTCATCGATGGGGTAAGTAGCAGGCCCCCAATAGAGGTATTCCATGAGAATTGAATGATTTCATTACTTATTTACGGGTTCATTAGGTTTTGAACAGAGAACAAATTTGCACGAATGTTTGATTCTTTTTTTCTGAACCTGGGCTGTGGGTTTAGAACCGTATTAGATGAGTTTAGAACCCATTTAAAAGAACTTAGCTCCCTTAAATTCTTATGGGTTTGAACCTATTTGCTACAGTATTTTTTAGTATAAAATCATGAATCTATTTATGATTTACTTACAATTCTCATACTAACTAAACATAGTTAACACTTTTATTCTTTGTCATGATGCATTATTACATATTTAAACTTTACACTTCTAAACACCAGTTTGTACTAAAGTAAACCCACATAGATATAACACTTTTAATTCAAACCTAAAAACTTCAAAAATATTACCCAATTTGAACCCGCGAAGAGTATCGGCCCTTAGTGTAAAATAAAAAAAGTTGAGCTCAATCATCATCAAGTTTGTGAGGGTCTATTTGCAATACCTTTTTCTTTTTTAGGTACAAGAGAAGATGTCCGTTGAGAGCAATAGTCTCACTGTTGATGCAACAGAAAAGCAAGAGGGTATACAGCTAGCTGATCAGGAAAGAACATGGGAGAGTCAAGATTGCACAGGCCATGTGAAGATTAAATCTAATTAACTTCCTTATTTTATTGCTTCGACTATATTCTACTTTATATATCATGGTTCTTAATTTGACAATTTAATTCAGGAACCATAAACGGGTATCTGAAACGGAATTGCTAGGTCCATGTGAAGATTGCTCTTCCGAAGATCTATCACAACTCTTCTAGTTTTTAATGAACTATCAAAACATGGTAGCATTTTGATGTTTGCTTCGAATTTGTGGTTCATAACTTGTTAAAATGTTTCTTCTCATTGAAAGGTTTTTATGTAGCACTTCTTTGTGTGGGTTGTCTGGATGTTTTTATTCAAAAGCGTACTGCTGTGTTTCTTCTCTGTAATTTGTAATATAGGTTGATAAAGATTATCATATTTATCACAAGTACAATGATACTCTTACTATCGAAGCATTAATATCTTTGGACATCTATTTTTTATAATTGTAAGAAAAAAAAGAAACAAATAATAAGAAGCATTAGAATAATACTGAATCATCTAGGAATGACGAAGTAACGTTGAATGTTCCCTATTGTTTTCGAGTTTCGAATGGGAATGGTTCTGATGATTCCGATGTACAAATTACAAAAACACACTGTATCTGTAGTGCACAGAGATGTGTCGATCATTGAAGATGTGCTAATCTTACATTAATGCTGGGATTATTATTGTTCATGATGGGATTAATTACAGTTGAAGTAGCAGATACAAACCATTTCAGTCCCATTCCACGCACAACTTCCATGCGCAGCACCCTCCGATTTCACGCATCTGTCGTAGCAGGGCGTTGAGAATGTATAAGGCCATGGCCACGACAGGCTTTGCCTAAAATTTGAAAGAGAGAGAGATGACTCTGTCTTAGACCGTAGCTTCTCCTTATTTCATACGTGTGGATTCTTTTGAGAGAGAGAGACAGATGACTCTGTCTTAGACCGCCGTAGCTGCTCCTTATTTCATACGTGTGGATTCTTTTTCCCTGTCCTGTATATATGGCATAGCTGAACCACGTAAAGAATCGTATTATCATTTGGTTTTGTGGGAACCGCGTAATTTAAGGTGACTAACGCGTATGCCGTATTTTGCACGTCCAAATGATAATTTAATTTGCCAAAAAACACTGATTGCGTGTGTCAACATGAGAAAATTAGGGAACAAAAAAGAACTCATGACTTTTAACTAAGGGACTGTAGATTAGTTTTCTGACTATTAGATTTGGTCAAAATTAAATTAGATTAAAAAAATATGCATAACAGATAGTTTTTGATACATATTTGACGGTTAAAAACAGCTTAAAAAATAAAATTACCGATAATTTCATTTTTCTAGTCCTACGAGAGAAACTCCCTTTAGCTAAATACCTTGTTTAACCTTACATTTTTTATAATTAAAAACGTTTCCTTATAATCAATATTCGAGCACTATCTTAAGTATTACTAAAGAAAACAATTAACTTGTGAGGAAAAAATGAAAATTTCATTAGAATTTCATTAATATAAATTCTATTTTTAATGGAAAAAAATTCCAAAACTTGAAAGGATAGATTAGTCGTGTACACACGATTGGTTGGACTGGCCCTACCACACGATCCAACCAATCAATTGGGATCGATGTGCGATCCAAGCTTATTCTTCCCCACACCAGATCCGACTGTGTAATTGTCCATTCCCTCACGCCACACCATCCATTACATCATCACCAAAAACCTCACTTTGCCTTTCAAAACAGTCTTAGTGCTTTCACTAAGGAGGTGGAATACCTTTTTGGATTATCAAAAAAAAAAAATAATAATAATAATAAAGGGATATCGTGTATTTAGCTAAAATTCAAGGGGTATTTTTAGTTTTTTTTTTTTTTTTTTTTTTTTTTTGGTGAACATATATAATTAAGAATTGAAGTTTCTAATATTGCTAGCTCTAGAAAGTGACATCTAGTGATAATTGATAACATGTAGCCATCAATGAAAACTAATTAAATCAACAGTCTTTACTAGCTTTTCTTTTCTTTTTTTATGTTTTGGAATCTTTAGACACATATAATATCGAAGAAAATAAGAAAAAGTAGAAACCAATCAATTTTATTATCCTGGTCAATAGGTCAATGCATCTATTTGTTTTTCATTAAACTGTCAAATAAAAAAATTGAAGGATATCTAGGAAGCTTCGTACAATTAAAGTAGCTTCAAAAAATCCCCAGGAAAAAAATAAAAAAATAAAGAAAGTCTTTTCAATCTTTAAGTCAGCTTATACATTGTTTGCTAAAATTTTCAATCGGAAAAAGGAAGAAGCTGCAAGTCTTTATGAGAACTTCTGAATTTGACGACGTCAAAAATGCCTGTCCAAAAAACACGCCAAATGTGGGGCATCTTTGTCCATAACTAAACTGTCTACTTTGACCCTTTTAAAACACGCCAAATTCCAAAATGCTTAGTCGTTGTTCAATATAACAAAGTCCAATTAAAGAGGGGCATCTAAATATTCTATATATATTTATGTGTGTACTCATCTAAATATTCTATATATATTTATGTGTGTGTATATTTATATATACACACACATACATATGTAAGATACATGAGGGTTTGTAAACCTCGACCCAATACCGCCACGATGAGGCAATGGTTTTTTCTGCGCTTTCTCTGCTTCTTTCTTCTCCTCCATTCTCTCAGGGCTGCTATGTAATTGTTTAACATATTTATATTACTCTTTCAAGTTATTTGTTTTATTATTTTTTTAAAGAATACGATCGAGATTTGTTAAGTTTAAATATTTGTAACGTAATTTCCATTTTCAACAGGACTATAGCACCTGGCCCCCCGGCTGGTCATGCAACGCATATGCTAAAACGTTCTTTATTGCCAGCACGCGGTGGTCGTGGGGATGGGCCAAAACGGTCTCCGCCACAACCCGTCCGTGGTCCCGGTGGACATCCATGATAAGAGTTGTGCACGATGTGATGCATTCAATACTGATATTTGTTGTAGTGACATATATATATTATTATTATTTTTAAGGTATGAAGTTTACCTTATTAGTGGCTGAGATTGCTTCTTTGCAAACTGAGCTGTACATGTCCATGGTTTGCTTCAATTCAAGGTTTAGTCTTTTCATCTCAGCTTCTCTCCCTCTCACTTCCTCCGCTGTTCCTCTTCTTCTTCTCCCTCGCGGCCTCAAAACTTCTTCATATTTACTTTTACTTTTGATTTTGATTTTCGTAGACTATTTTGATTTTGATTTTGTTCACCGAACTAGAAAACTGCTTGAAGAAGTTGAGGAAGAGAACAGGCACCTAGCCTACTCGAGTAACCCGACTCTATCTGAGCTCACCCGAAAGGTTATGGTTTGACGGTTTCTAGCGCCTAAGAGGGTGTTGCGGCCAAAAATTTCCTCAATCCGCAGTGTGCGGCTCGGCCCAATTTTCTGGCCTAACCCGAGCCTACCCAACTAAATTACACCCCTAGCTCTGCTTCTCTCATTCGTGTTAGTCACTGGCCAAATGATGGGCCTTCGTTTGGACAATGAGAAAGACGAATGAAAGAAAACAGAGAGCAAGAAATTGTAGCCCTCCTGAAGAAAGAGGAACAAAGCTGGGTTTGGCTTTAGGAACTTTAATAGTTTGGTTTAGTTTCCTTCCAAAAATTGGAATCTTGATATTGTGGAGATTAAGGAAGGGCTTGTAGTTGTTCAAATAAATATACAGATTATTACATAAAAATATTAAAACTCCAACGGCATCCAATGAATACTTCTTGAATAAATGCCCCTTTTTTGTACCCTACTTGATTTATTTCTAATCAAACTAATAAAAATTTGTAGTTATTATGTGAATTTTAATTTGCATGATATTATATGAGTTCCAATACATGTTTTAATAATTTTCAATGAATTTTACCAAGTAGCGAAGGGAAAAATTTTCACGTGTAATATAACCATTTCCATAAAATATCACCTTCTCAAGAGAAATGAACACTTGATTCCTTCGTATAAATTTCAAAAATTCTTTGTAAGTTTTATTGTTATAGACCGGAAATGCTATAAAATAATAGTTCAAAGAGTAATCTTTCAAAATTAAAGATTCAGATACTAAAATTATGTCATAATACTAATATTCAAAAACTAACAGTGGTAATAACACTTTTTCATCAAGTGAGTTAGGAGAACAATTGTCCAAGAAAGGGAGGGGAAAAGAAAAAAAGTGGCCCAACTAAGGTGACTAACGCGTATGCCGTATTTTGCACGTCCAAATGATAATTTAAGTTGCAGAAAAAACTGATTGCGTGTGTGAACATGAGAAAAGAACTCATGACTTTTAACTAAGGGACTGTGGATTAGTTTTCTGACGATTAGATTTGGTCAAAATTAAATGAGATTAAAAAAATATGCATAACAGACAGTTTTTGATACATATTTGACGGTTAAAAACGGTTGAAAAAAAATAAAATTACTAGTAATTTCATTTTTCTGATCCTACGGGAGAAACTCCCTTTAACTAAATACCTTGTTTAACCTTACAATTTTTATAATTAAAAACGTTTCCTTATAATCAATATTCGAGCACTATCTTAAGTATTACTAAACAAAACAATTAACTTGTGAGGAAAAAATGAAAATTTCATTACAATTTCATTAATATAAATTCTATTTTTAATGGAAAAAAATTCTAAAACTTAAAAAGGATAGATTAGTCGTGTACACACGATTGGTTGGACTGGCCCTACCACACGATCCAACCAATCAATTGGGATCGATGTGCCATCCAAGCTTATTCTTCCCCACACCAGATCCAACTGTGTAATTGTCCATTCCCTCACGCCACACCATCCATTATATCATCACCAAAAACCTCACTTTGCCTTTTAAAACAGTCTTAGTGCTTTCACTAAGGAGGTGGAATACCTTTTTGGATTAAAAAAAAAAAAGAAAAAAAAATTAAGGGATATCGTGTATTTAGCTAAAAAGCTGAAAATTTGCAAAAACAATAAATATGCAAGAATACACAAATTCATAAAAAAAAAAAAAAAAAAATCATTATTTTAATGATAACATCATTCTAAAGAAGAATGAAAATAAAATTTGTAGAAAATCCGAAACAAACGCATTTTTAATTCGATGGAAAAACACATAAATACACATCATCAATACTTATTATCATTAAAATTATTATTAGATCATAATGAAACAAAATTTCAAATAAAGAAGAAACCCGAAAAATAAACGCATCAAAAAACATTTTAGTATTTTAATGATGATTTCATTATGAAACATACTAAATATAAAAATTTTGCAAAAACTCTCAAACAACAAACACGCAAGAATACACGAATTTATAAAAACGTTGTTTCATTACCGTAATGATAATGTTATTAATTTAATAATGCTAATAGAACAAGTTAGAACTCATATCCCATGAAAAACAAAACAGCAAAACCAAAATGGTATATGGCGAAGAAGGCAAACCCATAAAATCAAAAGGAAAAGAATAACAAGAAGAAGACAAAGAAGAAGAAATGCCCTTTTGTTTTTCCATGCCTCTCTTAGGCCTGTGAGCTAATCTTTTCTTACACTTTTGTCTGCTGAATTCAATCTATCCGAATTATCAACCATTAGTGGAGAAGCTTAAAACTCCAATTGTGCGTGTGGAAGTCTAAACAAGAAAATTAAGAGGGAAATCAGCTGATTAAAAAATACCTTAATAAAAATAATTCAAATTTTTTATTACAGACAATTAATTAGAGATAAAAGGGAAAGTAAATATGTGGAATATTATGATAAAAATGAATAAAAATTAAAGTATGGGCTAACATAGGATCCTGGTTGTGACGACCCTCCTATGAGGCCGCCACTGTAACTTACTTTTAACTTGTACTTACTAGGGTTTCTTAAAATTTGCGGAACATTTTTTTTTTTTTTTTAAAACATAAGAATGAATACTTTCATAATTCTTAATAATAATTTAAAAATAATGAATCACTCAATTACTAAAAAACCTTTTTTTTTTTTAATTTTAGTTAAGATAAAACTTCTAAAAATATCTTTCGAATTGAGCGACATTTGAACTCTTGATTCACATACTCTTTAAAAGCATTTCTAAAACTAGCCAATTTAATTGGGTTATCTCATTTGACTTTAAAATGAATTTCGTGAAAAATCTTAAATTCAAGTACATCTTAAAGTCCTTTTAAAATCAATCATTTAAATCATCATGTTTAAAATTCATTTATTTGTTGCATGCAATTTGTTGCAACGTTCTAAAACTTAAATACTCAAAACTAGGATTGTTAGCTACAATCTCGGTTTTCCTAACATACATATGTACATATACTTTTTAAACATACATGCTTGAAACTTTGAATCATATAAATATATACATGATTATACTTAAACTTACTGCATGAAAATAATGTGTAGCGGTATCCATTCCCATCTCCACCATTCGTCCGCCGCTCACCATTGCCCTTCAAGAATTGCTGATAGGTTTCTTACCTACAAAGATGAACTTATCTGATTGAGCTTTTAAAGCAAACAAGTAGGAACTATATCTCACAAAATAACTGTAAGTACACATGTATAAATATGCATGAGCTGATTATGCTTGATTATGATGTTTTATCATAGTCTTATTATCTTATCTTATCTTATCTTTCTTACTGATGGGCCCGAGTGCTCACGTACCACTTGCGCGCAATCATCGGGACGAGAGGGTTTGCAAGGTCCCCCGCGACACCGTGATTATAACTTGAATGCCTCCCTTAAGTCGGAGGACATTCTCTTTTTTTTTTTCTTTTCTCCCTTGTGGAGTCTGATTACCTCCCTTAGGTCGGAGGCTGGTACGGCACTCAACTGAGTTTCTTCTTATAAGTTCCTCTTGACTTATTAAGGTGTATGCAATATGACCTAGCATAGCATACTATAACATTAAATTAACACATATAATTCATGTGCACTGCTTATGTGTATGCATCATAACATAGCATCGTATACCATACTTAAAGCATAAACATGTATATATAACATGTGTAAATTTTTCTTTAAAATCTATTCATGTCTTTGGCTAAGATTCCTACTTACCCGATTTACAGAGTCGAATCCACTTTTCGCCAACCAGTCTATTCTTTTACTTGCTTATTTCTGAAAATGAACACCCATTGAGAGTGTGAGATGAACTGTCGTTTGCTATTCTATTTTAGCAACTTATGAAGGAATCTAACCCTTTTCTTAAGGCATGTATTCCTTTCCTTTACTGATGGATAATTTACTATGAGGATAGATTTATTAAATCCTTAAAATCTTATTTTCCTTAATTGCCCTTAACGTACTTATGTCTAGGTTGGAAATCAATTACCCAATCTAGTAACTTATTCTCCATAATTTTCCTCATTGGACTTACTACGATATTAAGGCCCAATTCGGCCTAGAACTTATTCACGGCATTCTAACTCGTAGGCCGTTAAAATTTAAACTCAAATGGAGTCTCTTAGATCAATGCGGGCGTTGGACCCACATCAACCTTCAAAATTCTACGGACTTATCGTATTGGGCTCGTGGGTGCCCATCGGGATGTTTTGCTTGAAAACTATTAAGCTTTTAAAAGAACTATCACTCGATTTTTTTTTTGAAATGATAACTCACTTATTTAGTTACAAGCACTAAAAATCCCGTTGTAAAATCTCTTTTTCGAATACCGACTTTAGAAAATTATTCCCCAAGTCGTTTTATGGTTAACTTACAAACCACCGTGAAACTATGTTGTAGAAACCACTTTTTTTTTCTTGAAATCTTTCTTCATGGTTATTCCTCATTAACGTGAGGTCTAAAACCATATTATTCTACTAAACTCACATCTCGGGTTCTTTGATAACCTTTGTTAAAAACGACACTGTTTTAGTTTCGTTTTGTTAAAACTGTACAGTTTCTGAAATCTGCGTTTTTCCGCATTTTAGAGCCGGATTTCAAAATTTCATTCTTCATGAAATCTTCTCGTCTCGTCGAGATCTAAAATTTTCGTTTTTGGTGAAAGTTGAAATTCGGCCTCTAAAGGCCTCGTTTAGCTGAAAACAGTGGCTGCTATTTTTCTTTTGTTTACCTAGAATGCTGCAGCATTTTAAAAAAATGCTGCAGCATTTTAAAAATGCTGTAGCAATCATTTTTTTTCTTTCCGAAACTGTGTTTGGACCTCTTGTCCGTTTTTTACAAAATGGCTTCAAACTCGGTTTTAGAGTTAAATTTGGATTTTGTCATAGTCATAGGAAATGTTCAAAACATCAAGGGCTATAAGGTCAAACTTTGAAACATCGTAAAATCTCACTCTAGAGTCCTTATTTTTACGTTCAAAGTAACCGGAAATTTTTCCTCTAAGCAAAAATAAGCAACTTAGATTAAAAATAAGCATACCATATAAAACTAAGCTCAAAACATACAAAACCAACATAAAACTAACATAAAACTCACACACTCTTATTACAACCCATGACCTTAAAGAATCACAAATTACATTCATAATCCCAAGCTTGAGATTTGCTAGAAAAATAATGGAGAAGAGTTCAAGAAATTACCCTTGAAGAACTCTCTCTTGAAAACTTTTTGAAATCCTTCTCTTCTCCTCCAACTTAAGCTAAGATTTGTGTGAAATGTATGGAAACTTTTGAGTGTATTTTGGCAAAGGAGAGGCCCGGTTCTTTAGTGAGAGAAAGAGGAAAAGTTAGCAAAAATGAGGCTTAGGTTGAGGTGGTTCTATTTATAGGCAAGTAGGTGATTATTTTAACTCTTTTAATGACCTCATTTAATTAACTAAAGTCATGTTAACCTCCCTTTAGTCATGGCCGGATTGAGTCTCAAGAGAGAAGTGAGGTAAGCCACTTCTATAAATAGTTGATTTGACTACATCTCATCATGAAGGCTTCTAGCACACTCAACCAATCACAATTTTTTTTGGCCTAAACCTCTTCACATGGCGGTTCTATGGAAGGAGAAAAGAAGAAACAATTTTGCCATTAATTCCTTCAACAACTCCTATCCCATCACCTTACCATGTCATCCACTTGCACACTCCATTAATTAAATTTTGGCTCTACATTTGCTATGCTTGGCCGGCCAAGTGAAGGAAGGAAAGAGAAAATGAAACCTAACCCCATCACATCACATTTACATGTAACCTTCTAGCACACTTAACTAGCCAAATTTTGGCTCTATTTTCCTATGCATGGTCGGCCAAGTGGAGAAGGAGAGAGAAAAAATCTCACCTACCCTTTGTACTCTTGTCTCCTTAAATTTCCCTTGAATCGGATAAAATTATACTGATTGTAAGGAAGTACCTAATGACAGAAATTCTAGTTCCCCGACGGTTCCTTTTCTCTCGGGTCATTTACAGTTCAATATTAATTCCTGACTACTTAGACATCACATTAAATTCTTACTCGCGTAATATCTTGAACTGTTTCAAGTCTTGAAATTAATTCTAGACTGAACAAATCTTTTCTCGCATTATATCCCGGGAATGACATTGTTTTTCGATGATGGTGTCAAATCTGCTCACATTGTACCCTTCTCACATGGGTATTTATCTTGTGACTTTAATCTAGCTGTCCCGGCAATTAAGATTTTCTCTTCTTTAAAAATGTCGATTGCATTTTTTTTTATACGCTAACATCATACCGTGTTTAGAGATTCTTGAAATTAAGATTCTCAAACTATACTTGTACTTGAAAATTATTACGCCTTAAAATACGGCAATAATTTATCGATCGAATTTACTTGATCGAAAACATAAACTTAACATGAAATATGTTACGTAATTTAGGAATACCGATATTGATTCCATAAATCCTTCAATCACATAATATTTTCTAGGAAAATCCTTGGCTTAAATAAATAAATTGTATTATTTAAAGTCTGGGATTTTCTCGATCATTACAATCTACCCCCCTTAAGAAATTTTCGTCCCAAAATTAGAACAACTCAGGGGTGGCTTTTCCTCATATTCTCTTTACGTTCTCAAGTAGCTTTCTCAATATTATGATTTCACTACAAGACTTTACCCGAGGAATTACTTTATTCCTTAAGGTTTTCTCCTCGCAAGCTAGGATCTGGGACTGCATGCACTTCGACAGTTCCTAGTGCAATACATGCGATGGATGGATCGCATACCTCTTCAACATCAATATGTGAAAGACGTTATGTACATAAACTAATTCTGGCGACAATGCTAGTATATATATGCGACCTTATTAATCCTTTTAAGGATCTTAAACGGTCCGATGTATCTTGGGTTGAGTTTCCCTCTTTTACCAAATCTTACTCCTCCTTTCATCGGTACCACCTTCAGGAAAATTAAGTCTCCTACCTGAAACTCTATAGGTCTGCGGCATTTATCCGTATAGCTCTTCTGGCGACCGTGAGCTGTATTAAACCTCTGTGTGATAAGTCTCACATCCTCTGTGGTTCTCCTGTTAAAGTTTACTATTTCTAGATGCTTCTCCCCAGGTTCATACTAATGAATTGGGGACTTGCATTTTCTTCCGTATAGAGTTTCAAAATGTGTCATTTCTATTGACGTGTGATAGCGGTTGTCACAGGAAAACTCTATCAAAGGTAACTTTTTATCCCAGTTCCTTTTAAAATCCATGACACATACTTTCAGCATATCTTCTAGGGTATGGATGGTGCTTTCAGATTGGCCATCTGTCTGCGGTGGGAAGCTATACTGAACTTTAACTTGACCCTATTGCGCCATGTACACTCGTGAAATGGCTATCTCTTAATAAAATAACTGAGTTTGATTGGCAAAATGTGCATATCTTGTCAATCGGTCTCCGACATCCAAATCGCATCGTCACTATCGGATATTCTAGGCAACTCTACCACGAAATCCATCGTGGACTGATCTCAAAACTATTTTTAAACTTAACATGGACTTAGACTACACATTTCTATCCTTGATTCAAATGAGACTCGATTATCAAATCTATTGATATTGGTCCTGGTTATCATAAGATCTTTTTGATACCACTGTCGTGAAAGCTTCCTAATTCTGAGTGTGATGTACTACTTTCATATAATTTGGATTAGAATGTTCCTCCTTGTTGTTTTTTTTTTTTTTTTTTTTTTTTTGTGGTACTACATAGTTCAAAATGTAATACTACATATTGAATCACGGGATTATCCCATAATTCTATAATTCTACACTCATGATACTACTTAGATCTTAAAATATTCTTGGTTATTACAAATTGAGTGCTTACTTATTGGTTCGTCAATTTGTCCCGAATCATAAGAATATGATGACTCATCCAAGTCAAACAGGTTACTTGAAACTTTACACCCTTATAGCCAATATTCTTAGTTACTATCTGACATGGTGTACCGTGAAGTCATTTCTTTCATGGCTCACGGTACTCTTAAACATATTCAGATATACTTATTAGGTTTTTCATCGTATACCTTGTCATACTGATTTTTTTTTTTTTACACGTCATTCTAATATGAGCATGTGTACTTAAAGGTTTTAAACCTATTGAATGCACGACTTATTTATGGAAAAATCCGTAAATAAGTAAACCTATTTCTCTATTAATTCTTCTTGACATTACAATTCACTAGACTTATAAAAATTTTATCTTTAAAATTAGGATGAAGTCAAAGTTTTGTAATGTTTTTCGTTATTCTTCACATGAAGGCATCCTCCATTGGCGTTTCTTCCCCGAGGATCTTACTAAGATTATTGACCTTACTTTTTTTTTTTAGGTCTCTTTCCTACTAATTCATGATCTCAACTTCCTTTCTACTCTTAATTCCTACATTTCTTTATCTGGATCGTGATTTGATATATGGAATGGCTCAAGAATATGTCATCTTAACATTTTCTTAGTGGATTCCCATTATCCAAATTGTTATCATTAATAATAGTGGAAACTAAAGTTTGTTTATATACTTGTTCTGATACTTTGGGGAATCTATCTTTTCTGAATTTAACTTATGCTATTTTTCTTCTGGGCACTATGCCCTTCTCTTGGAGTATGAGTGAAGAAGTAGCAATCTTACTGTCAATACTTGTAGAGGCTCTCTACCTTGTTCTAATAGTTTTCCCTATTGATTATGGACTATCCTCACTTTTACTTTGTTAGTCATAATCACTAAGCAGTTTCTTATCAAAACTGTGGTGCCTCAATTTAACTATTCTCCTTATGTATATATGTGTGTATATATATATATATACACTTAATTTGGAGCTTTACCTTTCCTCTAACCAATAGTTCACATGACGTACTAACTTAGAGGTACCATGGATCCTTCTTGCGTGCAAAAATTGTATTGTAATACTTTATTGTTCTATCCTATTGTAGAATTCGAGACAGAACAACATATCATGTCCCGAATATTTGGGCATCTTTCCCGTCTAAACCTTATTTTATAGGGTAATGAGACCCTTATGAGTCTAGATTTCGTACAATTTATCGTAACACATACTTCTACAAGATAAGACTGTGTTATTTCCTGAGTTTCGTAAATGATTACTTGAGGTTTACAGACCTTATATTTATCTTTTAGACTTAATAACTGGTTTCCTCCAATACTTAATTCCTTAAGGTATACGTGTATAGGCCTCATCCGACCTAACCTATCTCTTTTTTTTTTCTGGAGCTTTAACTGTTTACGCTTCTATCATAAAACATTCATAACTCTCTTTCAATTCTTTGAAGGATAGTTATCGCTTACGCGACTAGCTACATCATCTTTTCCTTTAGGGTTACTGATGTAACCTTTAACGATGTGACACTCACTCATTTGTTATGTCTTAGGCTTTATGAGTCTTTCTAAGAGGTCTACCCTTTTTCATTCTTATTTGGTGTCGCGTTCAAACTACTTTCAAAAGTATGAACTCGCTTAAGGAGATACCATCTCCGTGCTTTAGCATTCTTTCTTCTAATTTACCCTTTTTATAATCAAGTTCTTAAACTCATCTTAGCTCGTGTTTACTTTCCTTAAGAACAATTATCTTAAACTTATGATTCTGGACAAATTATAATAATCTCTTCTTGAAATAGGTATATTTCAAGGTATTACCTTCTTCTGATATCTTTGTTTTTAGTTAGGATCATCCATCTTTCGGTCTATGTACCTGTCAGAGTATAGTTTGTAGTCTTAATGATTATACACTCTTCATTCTTAGCCTAATCCTCAACCTTTAAACTCAATAAGGTAATCCTTCTAGTGTAAAAATGATAAAAAAAAAATTTTCTTTCATTTTCTTTATATTCCTAAATTGATAATAAAGTTCCCTATTTATTATCGGGGCGAGGTATATATAAAATAAAATCCTTAAACCATTGGTACGTTTGATACCCTAATATCTTAGTTTTAACTTACTTATCATATTGACTAAGTTGTTAGTCCTTACTCCTTATTGTTCCTTTACTTATGCAAGAGATTTTCTCCCCCCTCTTTTTTTTTTTTTTTTTTTTTGACTCTTTAAAAGGATTACATTTCATATCCTCTATTAAGAGTTTGATTTATAATTTCGTGACTTCATAATATCTAATAATGATTGACACTTTGATTCTGAGGTTTCTTATCTTTCTTAAGCTATAATCCCGTTTATCAAGAGATTTCACCTACCCAAGTTAATCTCATTGAGTAGATACGTAGGTGAGCACGTTTATTATTTTATTTGAGAATTACTATTCATGAGAATACCATAAGTTGGGTTCTATGCATATCGATGACTGGGCAAAACTGTGTCATAAGAAAAGTTTAGCCCTTTATTAGAGAAATTCATACTATTCTATTCTTCTTCTAATCACTTAATTCAGATCACACATCTCTGTTCGTGGTCACCCTAGTATCGCGCCTACTTAGCACATCTAATCCATGATTTTCTAATGGATAAGGTTATGACAGTGTATTGTCATACCCTAACTGCCTACTATCTTATGTCATCACTTATTTTCTGTCAATCGATACTTTCACCGTAAAGGCAACTTTTACCTTTAACATCTTTACCTAATGCAATCTTAATTCTTTTAGCGGATTTTAAACAAGTTCGTAACTGTATTCTTCAATCATAAATAGGGTAAGAATATCTCCCCTTGAGATCGTTGTAGAGGATTAGTTTGGTCAAAACTAACCTAGAACAACATCCTTCAATTTGTCCATGACATTCGGTGTTCTTTTCTTATCACTTAAACTGCTACTTACATTTAAACTCATTGCATTAATTCTTGTATCTATATCCAAATGAGATTCTCAACATCTCAAACCTCTTTTGCATTTGTCTTAACTTATAGCCTTTGTGCGTTATTTATCATCACATTAATACACATAGGTACTTTCTATGAGATTGCTAAACATTTTAAGGCTAGCAATCATCATGTATCATATCTTAAGTGGTTCGCTTAACATCTACTATAAGTTTGGTATTGCTTAATGTCAAAGCTATATTTCCTACATCGTATCTTGATACACATATATTGTCGCCGAACGTGGCCCACATCTAGCTTGACGGGTTACATCGTCCATCTACGTATTAACGTCGTCTTTATGCTACATAGTCATATCCTTTTCATGGATCCATCTTTGAAAAGCTGCACGCTAGCAACACAACATGCGTGCTTCCTCAAAAGGAGTCTCGATAGTTGTTTCTTTTCAAACCGCTACACGTGGCTTCAATACTTTGCTTGGCTTCATAGTCCAGCAATGATCGTTAAGGGAGTCACCTCAAACGATCACACTTCTTGAGATATCGTCTTGTCATTGAAGGAATACAAAGACAAAGAAAACGCTGGGGCGGTTCGACTTGAATGGTCCTTGATAGGACAATCTTAATCGTGCGAACATATTAACCTTTCATTGCTCGTTAAATAAGTGTTCGCCTCTTTTAACTACTATAATCTAATTGACATAAACATACTTTAACTTACTTGGACTATGGCAAAGCAGACGCGTGACGACGTGGAGTAGGATGGCAGGATACCGGCTCTGATACCAACTGTGACGACCCTCCTATGAGGCCGCCACTGTAACTTACTTTTAACTTGTACTTACTAGGGTTTCTTAAAATTTGCGGAACATTTTTTTTTTTTTTTAAAACATAAGAATGAATACTTTCATAATTCTTAATAATAATTTAAAAATAATGAATCACTCAATTACTAAAAAACCTTTTTTTTTTTTAATTTTAGTTAAGATAAAACTTCTAAAAATATCTTTCGAATTGAGCGACATTTGAACTCTTGATTCACATACTCTTTAAAAGCATTTCTAAAACTAGCCAATTTAATTGGGTTATCTCATTTGACTTTAAAATGAATTTCGTGAAAAATCTTAAATTCAAGTACATCTTAAAGTCCTTTTAAAATCAATCATTTAAATCATCATGTTTAAAATTCATTTATTTGTTGCATGCACTGTTGCAACGTTCTAAAACTTAAATACTCAAAACTAGGATTGTTAGCTACAATCTCAGTTTTCCTAACATACATATGTACATATACTTTTTTAAACATACATGCTTGAAACTTTGAATCATATAAATATATACATGATTATACTTAAACTTATCAAGCGAAAAAATAATCTGCGTAAGCGGTATCCATTCCCATCTCCACCATTCGTCCGCCGCTCACCATTGCCCTTCAAGAATTGTCGATAGGTTTCTTACCTACAAAGATGAACTTATCTGATTGAGCTTTAAGCCCAAAGAAGTAGGAACTATATCTCACAAAATAACTGTAAGTACACATGTATAAATATGCATGAGCTGATTATGCTTGATTATGATGTTTTATCATAGTCTTATTATCTTATCTTATCTTATCTTTCTTCTTGATGGGCCCGAGTGCTCACGCACCACTTGCGCGCAAATCATCGGGACGAGAGGGTTTGCAAGGTCCCCGCGACACCGTGATTATAACTTGAATGCCTCCCTTAAGTCGGAGGACATTCTCTTTTTTTTTTTTTCTTTCTCCCTTGTGGAGTCGATTACCTCCCTTAGGTCGGAGGTCGGTACGGCACTCAACCGAGTTTCTTCTTATAAGTTCCTCTTGACTTATTAAGGTGTATGCAATATGACCTAGCATAGCATACTATAACATTAAATTAACACATATAATTCATGTGCACTGCTTATGTGTATGCATCATAACATAGCATCGTATACCATACTTAAAGCATAAACATGTATATATAACATGTGTAAATTTTTCTTTAAAATCTATTCATGCTGTAGGCGAGATTCCTACTTACCTGATTTACAGAGCTGGAATCCACTTTTCGCCAACCAGTCTATTCTTTTACTTGCTTATTTCTGAAAATGAACACCCATTGAGAGTGTGAGATGAACTGTCGTTTGCTATTCTATTTTAGCAACTTATGAAGGAATCTAACCCTTTTCTTAAGGCATGTATTCCTTTCCTTTACTGATGGATAATTTACTATGAGGATAGATTTATTAAATCCTTAAAATCTTATTTTCCTTAATTGCCCTTAACGTATTTCTTATGTCTAGGTTGGAAATCAATTACCCAATCTAGTAACTTATTCTCCATAATTTTCCTCATTGGACTTACTACGATATTAAGGCCCAATTCGCCTAGAACTTATTCACGGCATTCTAACTCGTAGGCCGTTAAAATTTAAACTCAAATGGAGTCTCTTAGATCAATGCGGGCGTTGGACCCACATCAACCTTCAAAATTCTACGGACTTATCGTATTGGGCTCGTGGGTGCCCATCGGGATGTTTTGCTTGAAAACTATTAAGCTTTTAAAAGAACTATCACTCGATTTTTTTTTTGAAATGATAACTCACTTATTTAGTTACAAGCACTAAAATCCCGTTGTAAAATCTCTTTTCGAATACCGACTTTTGAAAATTATTCCCCAAGTCGTTTTATGGTTAACTTACAAACCACCGTGAAACTATGTTGTAGAAACCACTTTTTTTTTTTTTGAAATCTTTCTTCATGGTTATTCCTCATTAACGTGAGGTCTAAAACCATATTATTCTACTAAAATCACATCTCGGGTTCTTTGATAACCTTTTGTTAAAAACGACACTGTTTTAGTTTCGTTTTGTTAAAACTGTACAGTTTCTGAAATCTACGTTTTTCCGCATTTTAGAGCCGGATTTCAAAATTTCATTCTTCATGAAATCTTCTCGTCTCGTCGAGATCTAAAATTTTCGTTTTTGGTGAAAGTTGAAATTCGGCCTCTAAAGGCCTCGTTTAGCTGAAAACAGTGGCTGCTATTTTTCTTTTGTTTACCTAGAATGCTGCAGCATTTTAAAAAAAAATGCTGCAGCATTTTAAAAATGCTGTAGCAATCATTTTTTTTCTTTCCGAAACTGTGTTTGGACCTCTTGTCCGTTTTTTACAAAATGGCTTCAAACTCGGTTTTAGAGTTAAATTTGGATTTTGTCATAGTCATAGGAAATGTTCAAAACATCAAGGGCTATAAGGTCAAACTTTGAAACATCGTAAAATCTCACTCTAGAGTCCTTATTTTTACGTTCAAAGTAACCGGAAATTTTCCTCTAAGCAAAAATAAGCAACTTAGATTAAAAATAAGCATACCATATAAAACTAAGCTCAAAACATACAAAACCAACATAAAACTAACATAAAACTCACACACTCTTATTACAACCCATGACCTTAAAGAATCACAAATTACATTCATAATCCCAAGCTTGAGATTTGCTAGAAAAATAATGGAGAAGAGTTCAAGAAATTACCCTTGAAGAACTCTCTCTTGAAAACTTTTTGAAATCCTTCTCTTCTCCTCCAACTTAAGCTAAGATTTGTGTGAAATGTATGGAAACTTTTGAGTGTATTTTGGCAAAGGAGAGGCCCGGTTCTTTAGTGAGAGAAAGAGGAAAAGTTAGCAAAAATGAGGCTTAGGGTTGAGGTGGTTCTATTTATAGGCAAGTAGGTGATTATTTTAACTCTTTAATGACCTCATTTAATTAACTAAAGTCATGTTAACCTCCCCTTTAGTCATGGCCGGATTGAGTCTCAAGAGAGAAGTGAGGTAAGCCACTTCTATAAATAGTTGATTTGACTACATCTCATCATGAAGGCTTCTAGCACACTCAACCAATCACAATTTTTTTTTTGGCCTAAACCTCTTCACATGGCCGGTTCTATGGAAGGAGAAAAGAAGAAACAATTTTGCCATTAATTCCTTCAACAACTCCTATCCCATCACCTTACCATGTCATCCACTTGCACACTCCATTAATTAAATTTTGGCTCTACATTTGCTATGCTTGGCCGGCCAAGTGAAGGAAGGAAAGAGAAAATGAAACCTAACCCCATCACATCACATTTACATGTAACCTTCTAGCACACTTAACTAGCCAAATTTTGGCTCTATTTTCCTATGCATGGCCGGCCAAGTGGAGAAGGAGAGAGAAAAAATCTCACCTACCCTTGTACTCTTGTCTCCTTAAATTTCCCTTGAATCGAGATAAAAATTATACTTGATTGTAAGGAAGTACCTAGCCGACGGAAATTCTAGTTCCCGACAGTTCCTTTTCTCTTTGCTCATTTACAGTTCAATATTAATTCCACGACTACTTAGACATCACATTAAATTCTTACTCGCGTAATATCTTGAACTGTTTCAAGTCTTGAAATTAATTCTAGACTGAACAAATCTTTTTCTGCATTATATCCCGGAATGACATTGTTTCGATGGTGTCAAATCTCGCTCACATTGTACCCTTCATTATGGGTATTTATCTTGTGACTTTAATCTAGCTGTCGGCAATTAAGGATTTTCTCTTCTTTAAAAATGTCGATTGCATTTTTTTTACGCTAACATCATGCTGTGTTTAGAGATTCTTGAAATTAAGATTCTCAAACTATACTTGTACTGAAAATTATTACGCCTTAAAGTACGGCAATAATTTATCGATCGAATTTACTTGATCGAAAACATAAACTTAACATGAAATATGTTACAGAATTTAGGAATACCGATATTGATTCCATAAATCCTTCAATCACATAATATTTTCTAGGAAAATCCTTGGCTTAAATAAATAAATTGTATTATTTAAAGTCTGGGATTTTCTCAGTCATTACACTGGTTGAGTCCCACATTGCTAAAGTATGGGCTTAGCATGTGGTTTATAACCATTTGGGCACCCTCTCCCTACAAGCTAGCTTTTGAGGATGAGTTCTACCCAACGGTTATAACAATGGCAAAACCTTGGTGATGATGCTACGAAAATTCAGGTCAATGACGTGCCAATATACACATTAGGTTTTGGCCTAAACCACGATCCAAGTGTATGTACATAACCTTTAAATATTGCGAAACTTGCACAACTTTACTATTTCATGTGTACTCAATTCGATATTATTGTTGCTTTGGTCATGCAAGTTGTTCTCTCTCTTTTGATTTAAGAAACAAAAAAATGTGTACTGGTTTGATAGGCGCTCAAAACAATTGCGGACAACAGCATGGGAGGAACATTCTCAGATGTTCAAAACCAAAACAACTTGAGCATTGCATTTTCGCAGTGTTTGGCCGGGCTTCTCACCGTGGTTGTTCAGGACCTCGTGCTGACTATCAAAAAAGGTGACCAAGAATCGACAATCGAGAAGGTGTCTGCCGGAAGCTATCCACAATCCAAGAATGCTGATTCTGTAACTATTTCGTTTGGCGATCTCTATAACAAAGAGGTACGCAAGATCATAGTGGACCTTCGTCTCCCTAAAGTTAATGAAGAAAAAACCGGCGTCGAGATTGTCAAAATCACTTACAAGTACAGGTACTATTTACTATGTATACTTTGTGTACATTTATGATATTAATCTAACAAACTTGATTGACCTAATAATTAAATATATATATATATATATATATATATATATATATATAACACAAAACGGATGGACAGAACTACTGGGGGGCAAAAGCCAATATTTGAAGGCAATCCTCTATTCGCCACCATAGACCGTGTTGGGACAATCGTAGAGGGAGAAAGAGAGGAGGTGATGGTCGAAGGGAAACGCCTCGAGACTGCGGGGATGATGAAAGATACAAGACTGATGGCGGACGACAACAGGCTGGAGGATGCTAAGGACATGCTCGTAGACGCGCAGAACAAGCTTCACGATTTTGCACTGGGTGGTGGTGGGCCTAATCCGTTGATTGAGATGCTGAAACTTGAGCTGAAAGAGCTTCTAAGGTTGATGCAATCCCCTGAAATCTACAACAAAAGAGGGCGCCCATTTGCACTCTCTTCTGAGAATTCTCATGCTCGCCAGCGTTTCGCTGCGAAAGGTCGTGATGTAGAAAAACTGCGCTTATTTTCCACTCCGCGTATGGACGCGTACCTTAAGCAAGCCAAGGCATTCGACGAGGACCCGAGCAAGGCATTGCCTACGGTTAAAGACGATGTGAAGCAAGAACTTGCTGCCGACCCCTTTGGTCCCCTCAGTGAGCTCTTAGCTACTACATCCAGATAGCCATTCAGGCTCTCATCTCCGTTGACAAGATACTCAATAGAAGTCGTTGAATGCATGCATCTGTGCTTATAAATGGTAAATTAAAGATGTGGAGATGGAATTAATTTACCGTGTAGCCATGTTAATATGCGTCTTCCTTTAGCACTTCAATCGATCGATTTGAAAATATGGTTTTTATTTTTTTTATTTTTATTTTTTTAACTGAGTGTTGTATCGTTTGTTCTTGAAATATATATCATAATTAGTAAACAGTTGTATTTTGTATTTTCACGTTCCAATAGTTTTACCGGTTTTTTTATTTATGCAAGTTCATTCTTTTTGCATAATCTTGTAGGGAAACATAAAATGAAAAGTAACCTTTTAAAGAATACAAAATGAATGATATATATATTTTTTTTATGAATGACGAGAGAGGATGACAGATATTAGACCTTATTAGCTAGTGCATCCGAACTAGGCTGACACTCACAAGAAAGATCATTCAATAATGAAAGAACCGATTTAAGTCTTTTTACCAAGTTTTGTTATTAGAAAGATTAACAATTTAGCAAAACTTGAAAATAAACTTAAAAAGAACACAAGGAGATGCTATCGTGGTTCGGTAACCACTTATGTTCACGTGACTATGTCTAGACGTTTGAACAATCTACTAAGTAAACAGAGTTATAATTCAAATGGACTTAAGTAACCCGAGACTCCCTCTTTAAGGATGACGCCTATAAACTTGCAACCACCCATGGACTTGCCCAGCGATCTCTCCTCAACATAACGTTCAAATCGCTTCAACTCAATCAATTTTCTCTCAAAAATCCAAATTCTTTCTCCCGAAGAAATATCAAAACAATGACACTTACAAAATGATTTAATCGTTGAATAACTGAATCTTTGCAAGACGTACTGAGATAACTGTGAGACTTCAATTAAATAGCCAAAATAATCCAACTGTCGAAATCTTTACAGCAATCCACTGTGTACAATGTATTGTAGGTTTTTTATTTTTTTTAAACGAGCAAAAGTGACAGCATAAACAAAAAGTTTTATTGCACCAAAATAAAAACTCGTGATATTCTAACCCAATTTGCACAAAGAATGAAACCAATAGAATAGCCCTGGAAATTTTTTTTTTTATAAACCTACTACAAGCATATGCAATGCTCTAGAAATTAGTGTCCACTCAAAGTTATATTTTAAACTAAGATCTGTACTATTATCAATTTCATATCAAAGTAAAATTTCAATATGAACCAAATGCGTGAGTGTGAGATAAAACTTGAATGAATGTCGTCCCCATTTTGAACATCATCAATCTTAGCACTTTGAATTTCAGGAATAGAAAAACCTGTTCATCTAGACCACTCTGCAGGTTTTTTTTTTAAAAAAATATTTTTGGGGCCTTTCACTCTATCTACAAGGCAGCTCGTTTCTCATGGTAGATTGTCCTCTACATATTGGTGATTGAGGATGAAAATATCAGTATTGGTAGAATATCATACTCTAATTTTACAGAAATATAGGAGAAAATATCGATATCGGTGGAAATATCAAAAAAATTTACGGAAATGATGAAAATTTACATTAGAATATATTTTTAATATGATAGCATCAACATTAAAAAGATACATCCATAAACAAGTTTTACGTGTATAAAAAAAAAAATTACATTTTTAATACCAAAAGGTCTATGAAGCTCAAACGTGGTATTAAAACAATATTGGTATTATGAACGTGCCATAAGAAGGTTTGTTGATCATTTTCCACTGTATTTTTATGAATTAAAAATTGTAAATTCCCCTTATCATTTGCCTGAGATGGTGGTGGTATGTTCAGATGAGAATAATTCAAAATTTCATACCTATCATAGTTTACAAAATTATGGATAATGAGCTTTAGGAGTCTCTTAGAAGAGCTGCAATAATTGAAAGCCAAATTCATCGATTGTAAACTCATGAAAAGATTATCTTCATCAGATATTTACATTCTTGATATTTCTCACTATCCTTGTTCAATGACAGTAGAAATAATGCAAGAAAATAGATATTATAAAGCAAATTTTTTTATAAAAACAAACCTTTTAAAATTTTCATTTCCGATATCACCGAAATTTCCTTGAAATTTTCTCAAACTTTCTAGATGTTTGCCCCAATTACTCTATATGCAAATCGATATCGACATTTCAACCGATATTTGTCCAATTACTCTATATGCAAATCGATATGGAAGTATTTACCAATATTTCCGATATCAATATTATAGTGGAAAAAAATTTCAGGGCCCTCAAAAATCCAAAATTTTCACCGAAATTTCTAAAATTTTAGCAAAATTTTTGTCCATGTTGGTGATAGATAAGCCCATGTTATTTATAGATAACTTATGCGAAAAGTGTAGGTAGCTTTTTCCCCTTCTTTACTAAACACTTGCATATAATTTTTCTTAAACAAGAGTGATTATAATCTAGGAATAGATAAAATCCCAAGTCACAAGATATTTCAACATCCTTCAATCATTGTGCTTCAAAATCAATATTCTCAAAGAAATAAAAGTGAAGTTGTGCACAAGTGGTTGGTCCATATTAAAACTCAATTTAATAAAAAATCTAAAAATTCCAAATTTCCAATTTAAAAATAACAGATCGTGGAACACAGAATGAGCAAGATGAATGCAAAACTTAAATGCACAAAAATAAAAATAACAGAAAATATACATATTACAAAAAACAAAAGGTTATTAATTTATTATTATTTAGTGAGAATGGTAGAGTGGACAATTTGTATAAAAAAAAAAAAAGGTCTTAGGGCGCTAAAAGAAAAAATTTTAAATGTGAATGTAACATTTTAATATTATTAAAAATATAAAGTACCGGCAAGATGTTTCACTATAATAGGAAGTACTAAAATAATTTTATCCTTTTTTTGTTGTTCTCTCTGGTTTTGTCTTTCCCTCTCTCATTCTCTCTCTCTAGAATTTGGATCATCTCTCTCTGAAATAATATAGTATTATCTTTTTAATCGCATCATTGAAAATTACTCTTGACCTTTTAAGATGAAAGCCCAAATCCTTAAAAAAATCTAAATTTCATCAATAGACTTGGATTGCAATTTAAACCATACAATTCAAAATTTCCAGTTCAAATCAAACCAATTCCTACTAGTGGGCAAAACATAATGTTAACTTGTTACATGGCATGTCATTAGGATTTCACAAAGCGTGTCAGTAACCAAAGTAAACAAAAAAAAAAAAAAAAAAAAAAAAAAAAAACAAAGTCTTTTATTTAGTAAAGATTAGTAATTCTAGACTCAACCAAACATTAATAATTCTTATGAAGGTAGTAATTCTAAAACACAAACCCAGCAAGAGAATTAATTTTTGTTTTTGATTATATTTGTACTTCATTCTGGCCTATTGCCCTTACTTTTTTTTCGGAAATTGTCGTGGCCATTATCATTATCATTTTCGTGATTTCATTCCCTCAGCACAATCAAACGTCCCATTTTCATGGTTAACGTTTTTTCTTATCAGCAAAAAAACAAAAAAAACAAAAAAACAAAAAAAAACAAAAAAAACAAAAAAACAAAAGAATATTGACATAAAATTTATAATAATAATAAAAAGAGACTAAAGCAGAGGACTATATGTGGTGGTGATAAAAAAGAAAACGGAGAAATCTGGACATGGGAATTTTCAGAGTGAAAGGACTTAGAAGAATGTTCAATGACTCTTTTCTTGGTTCTTCCCTGCATAAAGTCTTGTGTCGTTTGTGGATACAGGAAAAATAAGCAAAAGCCACAATAAACGTAGGCGCAGATAGTTGATTTGAATAATTCTCTACAGCTAACCAAAAGTACTGTGAATATTTAGTAATTGTTATGTTTAATTTGTGGGGTATAATTATAAAAGCAGATACAAATTCATCATCAAATGTGAAAGTGTTGGCCTTTCTTTAACAATCAACCTTTACCTGCGTATAGATGATTTATCATTAATTAGGCATTGTTGTTCTTTTCCCGATACAAAGATGTGTTGACTGCAAAAAGTTAAACAAATAAGAGCACACAAGATTTATAGTAGTTCACCCTCAATGTGAGAGCTACATCCACTTTCTTGGAATTCTCTTGATTATAAATATTTGTGTGTAAATATTTGTGTCGTTTGAATTTGGGTTTGTTTTTGTGTGAATGTTCTCTTGATTATATGTCATGACTAGAAAATTTGCCAAAGAATTATTATATAAGATAAAATTTTCTGGAATTCTTTATATTATTAATATAATACTTTTAAGATAAGTATATGTTGATATTAATATAGAATAGCAAATTATAAGCTAAAGTTTACAAATTTGTGAGGTATGATGCAATTACCGATTTTCATACTGTATTTAAGAAAGAGGCACGGAACGTTGTGTTAAACCCACAAGTGGACAAACATATGAATATTAAGTTTAAGAAATGAAGAAGAATTGAAAAATATCAATTCTAGGGTTTTAAAAACAATCGAAACAAAGAATGGACGAAAAAGAGAGTTTGGAAGGCTGAACCGAGAAAATTGAGGTTTTTGACTGATTGGGATTGACCAAGTCAAAATTTATTGACCAAGAGTTGATTGATAAGTCACTCTTGAAAGGATAGTCAAGGTTGAACAAGGTTGACTAAGTTGACCAACTGTCCGAAAAATGCGGATAACACGCGCACCGGATAAGAATTAAACTAAACCGACATAAGATAATCACTAAAACAATGAATAGTTGAGATTTTAAGTGACTAAATTGATGGAGGGATGAGATTGTGACATGTGGAAAGATGGCTGGCCAACTTAAGGGGGAAGGAATGAGAGATTTTGTTGAATTTTGCAACAACAAAAAGACCCTTGAAAAATGCAAAAAACGCATTTTAGTCCCCTTTATTTTTTGTGGTCGGTTTTTAAAGGAAAAAAATACAAGACAAATGTCCATTTTTCATTCTAAGAACAGAGAGACTCAGCCAAAGAGAGTGAAAGAAAAAAAAATTCACCCATAGTGAGAAAAACGAGTTTTAATCGAAATTGACGAAACTACACCGGTAGTTCACATCACTAAGGACTTCTCTTCATTCTCTAATGTAAATTTCGGTTTTATACTCATTTTTCTACCTTGGCTGCACGTTTGAGTATAGTAGAAAGCACGAAAAAAAAGTTTGCTTAAGATGATGATTAGCTTGTGATTGTTAAAAGACTTGAAAATATAGTGATTAAAGGATGAATTCTTGGTTATTAGATTTTGTTTCTAGCAATTCTTGGTTATGATGAATTTTTGTGAGAATTTGAATGAAACCCTAGAATCATGATCTCTATGATGATAAAATTGAATGAGAAAGATTGTGAGTTGTGTTTGAAAGGTAGAATTACTGATAAAACGAGCTATGGTTAGCTCGGGAAACACGAAAAAATAGGCGGAACTCCACTGAAAGTTAGTTTGAAAATTTGAACCAAACCCAGATAGAATGAAGAATAGAAGGAATGAGATGTGTAAATACGTTGATTAAATGATCAAAGATGTGTGGAAATCTAAAACGATGAGAATATACGGTTTCAAACCAGAACTAAAAACTAGGCTCATGACCGAGAAAGTGCACCCGGCGCTATTTTGGGCTAGAAAACCAAGATAAAGGCATAGTAACCAACACTAAGTTGAAGAAAATTTGTTCCAAACAACTTTTGTGAAATAATATTTTTCTCAAAAACAATTCTAGACACTAGTTTCGGGCAAAATTCCGAAACAGGTCCAAGATGGTGATTATTAGTTAAATATGCACGGGTTTGGAGCATGATGTTGAGATAGAAAATATTTATGTCCGGATACCAAACATAAGAATTATAGAACTCTTTGAGTTAAATTCTATTGCAATTACTAGTCTTAGATTGTGAATCTAAAGATCGAAAATTTATATAATAGGATCAATAAATGATCAAACTTGGAAAGCTTCAAGTGCCATGAAGGACACAACGTTAGCAGAATCTCTGTAAGTATCAATAGTTTTTTTTCTCTATGACACGAATAAACTTATTTTACTATGTTGCACAAAAATTGTGCATATTTTAAGTATTAGTTGTTTTTCTTGTTTACGACACGAATGAACTTATTCCTCCGTATTGCACAGAATTGTGCATATTGTAGACTCAATGTATGCTAGAATGTGAATGATGTTTCTTAAATGTTATATATGATGTTATGAATATACTAAGAGACTTTACGTAGTAGTAGAAATGTACTTTGCGAAAAGTTTGACTCGAAATCAAAGTCAAGGTCAAAGTCAACAAAAAGTCAAACTTTTATAGAAAAAGTCAATTTCATAGGAAATTGATAGAAATGCTTAAAATGCAAAATAAGACTAAAATTATTGTCATAATGAGAAAAGATGATAGTAAAACGATATTCAAAGAAAAGATGATAAAAGAAAAGAAGAAAACTAAAATTGTTTTTACCAGCCTCCACAAGAGAAAGGTTATTATAAAACCATGAGTGAGTTGGTTATTTTGGGTAGTTCCCCCACTCCTTATTAGGATGTGCGCAACGGTACAACAGGATGGGGTCATAAGAAGTAAACGACATGAAATTGTAATATGACAACCGTTCCACATGAGAGTACGAAAGTTGTAAGTAAAAGACATGAAATTGTAATATGAAAACCGTTCCACATGAAAGTACGGAAGTCGTAAGTAAAAGACATAGAATTGTAATATGGCAATCGTTCCATATGAGAGAATGGAAGTCGTGAAAAAGTATGAAAGAAAAGAAGAAAAAAATAAAACGATAAACATTTTATATGAATAGAGAGTACTATAGGAAATATGACATGAATGCATATATGGGTGTGCATTATTGATCACATTTATTATGGCTTACTGTTACTTTCTGAGCAAAAGGTCATTATGCTTGTTCGTGTTGTAGGAAGCTCGGGTAAGGCACCGGCTCCCTAAAACCTGCTGCTAGGCGTGCAGAGAGGATGCAGCGATAGAGTGTGGCAAGTGGGTGATGGATGCACTGCGAGACCAAAGACGTTGCAATATGTGAATAAAAAAAATAGTAATTATGAATGTAAAATTATGTAAATTATGTAATGAATATAAAGTTTATGAGACTACAAGGTTATGCTTTGTAATCTTAAGTTACAAGGTATGTTGAAGTACCCAAAAGGCTACTGTGATAATGGCCTGTGAATGATGAAGGTATGTGAAGAATAGATTGAATGTATTACCATATTTAGGAACTGATTTTGAAGTATTACTTCGACAAAGTATATATATTGTTTAAAGGAAAAAAAAAAGTGAGCCTAAATGTTAAGAGTTCATAGTTTAAGAATGATAGAAGTTAAGAAATGAGTTAGGTATGAACGTAGTAATGATGGCCAAAAATAAGAATCGTGACATTATATTTCCATTTTCTCCTAATAACTTGAGTTGATATAATAGAGGATGGGTGACTTGACCAAAACTATCACCCACAGAGCAAAAAAGAAGAAGCAAGATTCTGTTGGTGTTAAACAATTAAAGAATGGCCACAATAAACGACACTGAAAAATCTAAACGACGTTAATGTAAAAACGTCAGAAATAGAGATGTGACAAATTAACAATCCAAAAAAAAAAAAAGTGACCGGAGCAGAAAAAACGACATGAACTAAAGAAGAAAAAGGGAGTACTTTGCACCGACGATAACCTCTGAGTGCAAATGTCATGTTTTAGTATTTGACTGAAATTTTTTTCGGAATAATAAGTAGTTAAATTTTGATGTAATCAAGAAAATGTTATGTAAAAATTTTATGTACGGGGTAAAATTTCTCGAAAAGTGTAAAATTATAATATGAATATTTTTACAAAGAAAATTGGTAAATATCAGTTATGAATAGTAAAATATCAGTTAAAGTTAGAAATTTTAGCGGATATATTTTAGTTATGAAAAAACTGAAATATTTGGTATGTGACCAAATGGCCAGCTAAAAAAAAAAGAGTAGAAATATTAGAAGGAAAATAACAAAAGTTTCTGAAATAGAATTTTTCTGAGTCAGTTTAAGCGGAAAACTGCTAAAAAAATGAGTACCGTAAGGGTACGTATTTTGGACAATTTTGAATCAATTAAAATGATAATTTCAGAAAAAGAAATTGACTAACAAGATACCTAAGAGGATTGGATTGAGCATGAGAAATTTGACCCAAAATACTCGATAATCTAGAAAAGTAGATTGAACTAAGTTATAGTATATATATATATATATATATATATATATATATATATAAGATTATTTCCATGTACGTTTTAAAAAAAAAAAAAAAAAAAAAAAAAAAAAAAGGTAAAAATGATTGTTACCGTGAGGTGGATTATTAAACCTCACATGCAGATGTAACACTTGGCATTGATTTACGTTTGAGCTCATCAGCTTGGTGACTCACGCTTAAGTGGGTAACTCACTTTGTGAAATCACTCAAGTTTACTAAGGCCATTACAATTACTCACGTTATGTACTTGTGAGTGTAAGACATAATATAGAAAAGAGAAAAAAAAAAAAAAAAAAAAAAACAAAAAAAAAAAAAAAAAAAAAAGCAGAGAGAGAGATTTGTAAAAAAAAAAAAAAAAAAAACAGAGAGTTGCTAGAGAGAGACAGAGAAAGGAAAAATCAAGCATTTTCATTTAGATTTTTTCCGTTTAGTCTGATAGAAACGTAACCTGAGGCGTTCTAGCGAAAAAACCTCACCTTTTGGAGGTAAGATTTCAGAGTTTTCGTGAGAATTCTATATTTTCTTGATTTAGATGAATAGTAACCCATCTCAAAAAAAACTTCCGTTAAAGTGAAAATTGAAATTGAGGTTTTGTAGAGTATCGTATAAGAGTTTAACTGTGTAAGTGTTAACACGATTGAATAAAGTTTTGGTAGATTTCTATCGAAAATCCGTGAGCCTAGAATAAGAAAGAACATATGTTTTGTTCAATTTTATGTTGGAATCTGTGTTTAGGAATGTAAATCTTGACTCCAGGTACCGAAATCAGAAGTAGAACTAGTTATTAAAAACTCGGAAAACGAGAATAATAAGGCGAAATTCTGCCAAAATTTAGTTCGAGTAATTTGAACTAAAACTAGATTTTAAGAGAAATGTGGGCAAGTAGGTTATGGATGCATCATGTGTTTTGAAAACACTGTTGAACTTTATATGTAAAATAAAATAGTGTTTTATGTATTTTGATGACTAATGTAACAGAATGTTGTCAAAATATTATAGCATTTTAACGTACATGGTAAGAAGGAAAAAAAAAGGCCTAAAATTTTAAGAAGTTATAACTAGGGTCGTCATAGAGTTTAAGAAATGGTAAGTATGAACATAAGATGATAACTAAAAGTTAGGGTCGTCACAAAATATCAAACAAATAAGAACACATAAGAATTACAACGGTTCACACTCAATGTGAGAGCTACGTCAACTTTCAGTGGCCACAGTACTTCACTATGATGCATAAGAATCTCACTGTAGTTTCTCCAGCCTCTCCAATTAACTTAAAATCCTAGGGTAAAATCACCAAAGTTCCCTCAACAAAATCGATGAAAGTTGATGTGCATGTGCCCTCTGTGTAAGGCAATAATTGTTAAGCCACTAATTGAGAAACTTTACACTACTTGAGAAACTTTATGGTTCCATCTCGAAACTGCAGTCATTAGACTGTTGAAACTTAGCAGATTCAAACAACTCAGGGAACCACCTAGAGATTTAACGAAGATGATCAATCTAACATTTGTAGGTACAGCCAGAGTAAAGCCTCATAGCTCTTGGAACATTGATCATTTGATATATCTCGAGATTTGTTCCTTTTGTGAAAGACCTTCCTGCATTAGAGAGTGAGTGATTGAATGTAAAGAGGTTGCGATTTGGCAATCAAGATCTCTGGTTTGGAATTAGTTGGCAGCAGTCAGTTAGAGAATTACCATTTAAATTGAGGATTATCATCCCATTGCATTGACCAATCTGAGAATTGCGAAATGCCTTTGCATTGACTGGCAGAAGACTCTCTCAACACCATTGTAGGTTGGCACCTTGGAGCTCACGTCGCATGGTTCATCTACACAAATGTATATGCGGAAATTAGGCAATGTAAGGAAAAAAAAAAAAAAAAGGTTGATTATGAAATTCAATGGGGATAATCGGGCAGGTAAAATTCTGAAAAAGTTGATTATGAACTTACTCGTATGTTTTCACTCGTGAGAATGAAACCGAACATCTAGAACGTAATCTTGTAGTAAGCCAATTTTGCATGTTCAAATCTTAGAGTCTTCCAATATGAAATTAAGAACTCTATATTAGTGCCAGAGAAGAGAAAACAGAATAAGAGGAAGAATGCACGCGGTCAAATGAATTCCTGAAAACATTTTCATCTCTATATATTACATTGGCATGAAGCTTCACTAGTTCCTTGGCTTTTATTGCAGAGCTTGAGTATTGGCTTTCATCTCTTTGCATTTCAATCAGTCGTTATAACGGTTGGCAAGGCTCTGCAGCAAAATAAAATAAAATACAACAACAGCAGACATGACAATTACTAAAACAAAACGAAAAAAAAAAAGATTTAAAAACGATGTAGAAATAAATAAAGCTTTGTGTGCGCATGTATGAATGTAAACCTATTGTTGATTATGAATATCAAACCAATTGAAGAAGATAAAATCTATAGGCTGTAGACAAACCTTCTCAATGTATCGACCAAGGCGGTGCAATCTGGAGGAAGTGCAACATGATGCTGCATGAGATAACCATGATGGGGCTTACATTCAAATCGAAGAAAGAAATGAGACATTTATCAAATTTTATCAATAAACTCCCAGTAAATAAATAAACTCCCAGACAAACATGGACAACTAAATATCAAATTTTATCTTTTAAAATGAGAGCAGCATATTTACCTTTCTCAAAAAAGACTCGTGATATCATTCTTCACATCTTTCCGGGATTTTTCAAGGTGCATTTTTAACTAGATACTCAAATCCTGAATTAGACTTGGTATTGTTTTTAACTGGTTTTGGTGGAAGAGTACTTTTCTCAGCTGTTATGCTTTTAGCGGCTGCAAATTAGATTAAAAAAAAAAAAAAAAAAATCCTCTTAAAAGAAGTAGCCAAAAGAAGCATCTTATTCTCCACAGCTATCATCATTAAGAAAATAAAAATAATGTTTTAACAAGATGAAGAGTGTGATTTTATATATCAACTCTGCAAAATCAGCCGAACCAACGCTGTTTGGAAAAATTACCGGCATAATATACTGCAACAATAAGCGTTCTAAACATTTTCATGTCCAAATTACCAAATTTTGATTCCACAAGACTTTGATACACTTCAACAACATATATTCTTGAAAAAAAAAAAATTAAGAACCACACATAACAAAATAAATAAGTAAATATATAAATAATATGGTTCTAGTTTTCGTGCACTCAAAATGTATAACTCGACCTTTGTATTAGTTCATTGCTCTGTATCCGTAATGAAAATAGCCTCTGAACAAATACGAACAAAATAAAAAAAGGATTATAAAGTGAAACCTGGAGTAACAACTTATAATTCCATATATATAAGAAAAAGGATAAAAAAAAGAATAAGGAATTAAATAGAAGTGTTTTTTTCACTACTATGTTTTTGAAAGAGAAATAAAAGAATCTTATTAAGAAAATGACAAACGAAGCAAAAAAGACATCAAAGACAAAGGGAACCGAAATAGAGGAAGAACCTGGTATTCCAAAAAAAAAAAAAAAAAAAAAAAGAAGGACCAATCACTTAAAATAAAGGAAAGTAATATTATTCAAAATAAAGGAATTAAATAATAAGAGTTGACTGAATGGAAAGCAATAATAATTGAAAATAAAGAGGGAAATGAAAAGTACACAACGTTATGTGGGAAATCTTATGCCAATCTTTGCCCGTTCCTTTCTAACAAACGACATCTGTAGATATAAACTGTGGACGGCAGCCCCTGGTCAGGCAAGCACTCCAGATTTTTGCAATTCCAAATCGTCAACTTTTCAAGGGAGCAGAGGTGTTGAAAGCCCATGCGATTCAGGTCTCTAAGCCTTGGAAAACCATGGATCTCGAGAGAAGTGAGAGATGTGGGCAATTGCCCTTCGAGCAAGCTCTGGAGCTTTTCACAATTCGAAAGGACCAGCTTTTTAAGAGAGATGAGCTGCTCAAGTACTCCCTTCCCATTCTCTTCGATTGCGTTGTACTGGAGCTTAGTGCAGCCCCAAATTTCCAGCTCTTCAAGAGAGATGAGGTGTCGAAGGAAGTCGTCACCTATGTCTTCAAGGCTTGGAAGGCCTTTGATACAGAGAGAAGTCAGAGAAGCGGGCAACCCAGTTCCTGACAAGCGCCGAAGATTTTCGCAATAAAAAATACTCAACTCTTTAAGAGAGCAGAGGTGTTGAAAGCCCATGCGATTCAAGTCTCTAAGCCTTGGAAAACCAGTGATCTTGAGATGAGTGAGAGATGTGGGCAATTGCTCTTCGAGCAAGCTCTGGAGCTTTTCACAATTGCAAAGGGACAGCTTTTTAAGAGAGATGAGCTGCTCAAGTACTCCCTTCCCATTCTCTTCTACTGCGCTGTACTGGAGATTAGTGCAGCCCCAAATGCAGCCCCAAATTTCCAGCTCTTCAAGGGAGATGAGGTGTCGAAGGAAGCGATCACCTACGTCTTCAAGGCTTGGAAGGTCTCTGATACGGAGAGAAGTCAGAGAAGCGGGCAACCCAGTTCCTGACAAGCACCGAAGATTTTCGCAATAAAAAATACTCAACTCTTTAAGGGAGTTGAGATGTTGAAGACCCTTGCCAAGGTCTTCAAGCTTATTAAGCATATTTAAATGGAGAGTAGTGAGTGATTTGGGCAGCATCTCTCCCGGAAAGCACTGGAGCTCTTCGCAATCTTCGATCGTCAACTCTTTAAGGGAGGTGAGGTGTTCAAAGCACTCCCCATTCAGAACTTGAAGATTCTCAAGGCTCTTAATATAAAGAGAAGTCAGAGTGGTCGGAAGCAATGTCTCTGGAAATTTCATCACATTTTTATAGCGCCCTGAAATCTTTAAGCGTGGACGGATTGTTTCCCCCATATAAGAATTAATGGCAAGTTCTTTCAAGTTTGATGGAAAGTTACATAACAAGAATTCGGGACAATCTCTTACGTCCACTTCTTCAAGAGAAGGTAAATAGTCTGGTAAGCAACCACTTAGCTTGGGACAATTGATAATATAAAGCTGCTCAAGACTAGAGAAGCATCCGCCATCTTCTCGGCCTTCAGGAATTGACCACTCTTGCCACGCTGACATGTCTTCAAATGTTAAAGATTTTAAAGATCTAAATGGTTTAGTAGAACCATCACCGTAAAATTCAGCACCTATTCTTTCCACACCACGGCAGTTATAAATTTCGAGACTTTGGAGAGAAGGTAGCTGACCAAATGGTGGCAACGAACAACAGTGGTGACAATTGAGTAGATACACAGTAACCATGTTAGCATATGAATGATGACCTACCCAATTAGAGAATGTTTCGCCTCCATAACCCTCTATACGAAGCTCCTTCACATTCGTGTGAGGTTGGAGTGCATCAAGAACTTCTCCATGTCTTGTTGACTCATTAGCGGCATCATCAGAGCTCCAAAGGTAGACTAGCTTGCTGAGATACCTTTTGTCCTTTAAGTTAGCCTCCAAAACATCCTCAACGACCTCAACATTTTCAAGCTTACGAAGTTCAAGTTCTCCGGACAAGTAACGCAACCCTCCTAACTCTTTAATGCTAGAGCCACGCCTTTTGCACAAAACAAAGTTGCTTAGTGTTTGCAAGTCTTTCATATTGCGCATCATAGGCGGCATCTTCTCCAGTGGTACGTCTTCAATTTCAAGATGGCGCAAATTGACTAGGTTTCCCATGTCGTTTGGCAAATGAGTTAAGTGTGTGCACTGCGATAATCGCAAAGTCTGCAAATAATACAATCTACAAAGCGTATTGGGTATCTCTTCGATATTATCATTCCATGATAAATCCAAATACCGCAAATGCTTTAAATTGCCAATTGAATCTGGCAATATACTGATGCCTAATCCAGATAGACAAAGAGCTCTTAAGCATCCTTCAATAGATGGCAATTGTTCCAATTGTGGCATGTCAAATAAGGAAACTCCTAATAGTACGCAAGTGCGGAGACTCTTAGCCAAAGATAAACCTACAAAACTCTCCAAGTCCTTCATTTTGGAGCATGAAACATGGCGAGTCTTGGCAGAAAATTTAGCTTTGTCACCGTCATCCAACCTACAAGAAAATTCACCGGATACAAATATTGCTAAATCATGTGAGAGGTCATGCATTAAGATGGTCGATTTATCCTGACTCAATGGTTGGAACAACGACCTTGATATCAGATCTTGAAAGTACTCATTCCCTACATCCTCAATTCTTTTCCCTCTCTTTCCAGATTGCAAAAGACCTTCCGCCATCCATAGCCGTATTATTTCTTCCTTTCTAAATTCATCCATTTCATAATCCTTGGGAAATATCGAGCAGTAAGCAAAGCATTTCTTTAGATGTGAAGGTAGATAATGATAGCTCAACCACAGAGAAGGCAAAATGTTGTTGCTCTGATTTTCTTGCAACTGCAACTCCCATATGTCACTATTGAGTATCTCTCTCCATTCTTCTGGATCCACCACCGAGCGCAAGAGACCAGCAAGAGACTTAACCGCTAAAGGAACACCTTTGCACTTTTTGACAATATTTCTGCCAATGGCATGTAGTTCTTGATACGCCTCTGACCTTGCACCATAAATAATCACATGCTCCTCAAATAACTTCCAACAATCATCATCAGATACTTCCCCAAGGTGATGTGTAGGCACATTTCCCATCCTCTTTGCGACGATATCACTACGTGTTGTCACAATGATCCCGCTTCCATGAGCTCCGGATTGGAAAGAACTCAGTAAGGCCTCCCAATGCTCATAGTTCTCGGTCCATACATCATCCAGAACAAAGAGAAACCTCTTGCCGCTCAATGACTCCTTTAACTCGCATTGAAGTTGATAGAGGCCCTCAGTTTCACGTTTTCGCGAGGTAATCTCTTGAAGAATTTTTTTAGCTATTACAGAAATCTCAGATTCATCAGAAACAGTAACCCACGATCTGATATCAAAATGATTCTTGACACTTATGTCCTCATATACTAGCTGAGCAAGGGTGGTCTTGCCGATGCCACCCATGCCCACAATGGGAATCACAGATATCTTGTTCTCTCTGCTGCTACCACTATCTGGAAGCAATAGCTTCATGATTTTCTCCTTATCATCATTCCTTCCATAGACACGAGATTCATCAGCCAAAGGAGCAGGTAATCTTTGAGAAAGCCTATTAATGACACCTTCTTTTAATCCAAGTGCATCTTTTTGTTTAACAATATGCTTCAGCCTATCAAGGATCTCCTCTATCTTGCGCTCTATAGCTTCATCAAACGTATCAAAACAAGCAAGAAAGGATTGGAGCTTCTTACGTACTGATTTGCTTCTTAATTTAGCTTTCTTCTGCTCATACTCCAAAGTCCGATAGTTGATCTCGTCGAGCACATCTTCAGCCTCATAAATGGTTTCCTTGAGCTCGAAAAGCCACTCACTGACATCCGGGTTTGTGAGTTGCTTCTCCTCAGCATCAACCAACACTTGGTTAGCCGACCACATCAAAGTCTTCAGTTTCTTCAGCAGCCCTTGGTTCACCTTCAGTCCTCGAAAGAAGCCCCGCAGATCTCGAGAATCAAGCTTTTTAAACAGTGTCTGAAACAGAGAAGAGAGCAAAGCTCCTCCAACAAGTTCAGCAGCCATGTTTTTGGTCGATATTGCAGTTACAGAGACAAGAGAGGAGAGGAAAGAAGGAAAAGTAAGTTTGGTGTGTTCTCAATTGCAGCTGACAAGCAGGGGAAAGAGAAAGGAAAGTCTTCTCATTGGACAATTATGCAAGAGACTATTAAAAAAATAAAAAATAAAAAAATAAAAAAAATAAAAGATAAAAGCGAAGCATCTGGGTAGCATAGCCAATTATGCTCATTGGACAATTATGCTCAGGGGTGGAAGGCACTGAAAATAAAAAAAAGTGGACCCAAAGTCACCTAACAAAGTCAAAGTATGTGTCTACCATTCTATTTTCCGAACTTAAAAAAAAAAAAAAAAAATAAATAAGGGTATCTGGGTAGCATAGCCAATTATGCATTATGCTCAGGGGTGGAAGGCACTGAAAATAAAAAAATAAAAAAAAAAAAAAAAAGTGGACCCAAAGTCACCTAACAAAGCCAAAGTATGTATCTACCATTCTATTTTCCGAACCTAAAAATAAAAATAAAAATAAATAAAAAAGGGTATCCGGGTAGCATAGCCAATTGTGCTTATTGGACAATTTTTTTCTTTTCATAAACATTAGAACTTATTATAACGGGGAAAAGAGACGGCATTTGAGGGGAAAAAGCATAATAGCTGGGTAGCACAAGGGGACGTGGGACAATAAATGAGAAGCCTAAAACAGAAAACACAAGAGCATTGGGATTTTGCAAAGCGTGTGGATAATCAAAGTGAACACAAAAAAAAAAAAATAAATAAATAAATAAAATAAAAAAAATTGAGAATTTTTATAATAGAACTCTCCATTGGTAGAGTTAGTTTATCAAAATAGACAATTTTTAATAAAAATTTGATAATTGAGAATTTAAGATTTTTTTCTGTAGTTTATTTTTCTTATGCCTACCAAAGATGTTGTATTAGTTTTATATACAAAAGAAGTTTTCAATGTTCATTTCAAAGTTATTGATATATATATATATATATCCATTCCATTTCAAACTCAACCAAACATTAGGATATCTTATTCAGGTTATATTTCTAAAGCGTTAATCAAACAAAAGTTGAATTTCATCTTCAATTTTGAACCAACAATCTCATAAAGAAAACTTCTGAGTCCGAATATAAAGTCCACTCTCACTTTTTTTTTTATTCCTATTACATTTTTTTTAGAGGATTGTCTATTACTATTGTTCTCATAATCTCGTTCACCACACCAAACGTCTCTTTATGTTTCAAAGAAAAACAATAAAAGAAAACGAGAGAGATTTTAATCAAGGGGAACCCAAAAAAAAAAGCTCTGAAGCAACAATCTCATAGCAAGGAAAAATTCTCCAGATTCACACTCCACATAGAAAAACAAAGCACAGAAGTTTCTTTGAAAATTCCTATAAACAATAATGATAATCAATGGTTCAATGCATAATTACTTTAACAAAATCTCTCAAGCTCTTTAATATTCTCTCTGCTCAATCTTTTCAACTATTCTCTCTATCATGTCATCAACTATTTTTTTTTTTTTATAAATTCATTTACTGCAAAATATATGTTTTGATAAGTTTCTGATTTGAAGAAATATGATTTCGGTCAATTTGTAGTCCTTTTTGATAAATTCGTAATTGATGGGATAATTTATTTGTGGATGAGATTTTGCTGAGCTAGTTGAATCACTCGTGTTCACAGAGGAATACGTCCAGGTTCATGTATTCTTTTCTGGAAAGATTTTAAGAATCAACATTATTTACCTTCGAATCAATTTTTGGCAGATTTGTTGCCGAAATTATTGCGACACTGCCTGTCACAGGTAGTTGACAGCCGACTGCATTAAAGTTTTTGATAGCTGGTTAATTTAGCTATTAAAATAAAGTCTCATAATGGTCTCACCACGTTTAGAGCTTCAAAATTTTAGAGAGTCAGACTATTTTTATAAACACTTATATTTTTATTTCTTTAGATTTTAGGAGAAGAATTAAGTGTTGATGGGATTTTAACTTTAAGTCGAGAGAAGTTTATTAAGTAAGTATATTAGGTAGTTACAAATTTATAGGCATCATACTTAGAGAGAGTCTTGAATTGATTAAATCTATTTAAGTTGTAGCAGTATTTGCTTAGTAGATTATCCAAAAGTCTGACATGGCTTTACGAAGTAAGTAGCTATCGAATTGCGATACTAATTTCTTGTGCCTATTTTCTATTCATTTGTTAAATCAGTTTTTTAACAACAAACTTGGTAAATCGATACTAACAACAACTATGTTCTATATTTACAAATTAGCCATCATATCACTTTCTAGTTACTTTCCGAGCAGTTCATTGGACATCATCAACACTTTTTTGGATCCAGACAGATAGATCAGTTTGATACAGAAAATTAGCAAGTATCCGATCCATTTATAAAACCATTCTATTTTATAACAATTCTCATAATGGCATTTCCTAATGCGTTTAGTTATTGTATTCATGTCATAATTTGAATCATAATTCGTAATTCGTTATAATATTTTTTTCTTATAAAAAACACATAAATTAAAAATAATTTTAAATTATAATTTTGAATTCATAAATTAAATGTCTACCGTGTGTGTTTAGAGAAGGAGAGAGTGAGAGAGAATCTAAAGTAAGGAGAGAAACAAGACAAGAGGCACCCAAAAAAAAAAAAAAAAAAAAATCTTTTTCCCTGTCCTGGATATATGACATAGATGTACCACCACTGCAACAAAAAAAGCTTATTTGCGATGACCGATTACTGTCGCAAATAATTATAATGTCGTCGTACATATCTTATTTTTTATGATATGTCGTCGCAAAAAATCTGACGCAAATAAAATATTTGCGACAACATTGTTTTTAATTGTCGTTTTTAATGTATTAGCGATGACAATCATCACGAATAAGGTTTCACAAATCTTCCGTCGAATATGTCGTTGATGATGACGTGTCTTAACTTATTTGCGATGACAACGTGTCGTCAGAGAAGTATTTAAAACCTTTTGCAACCACAAGCTTCAATGTATCGTCGCTAGTAATGTAGACTATTTGCAACGACAATTTAGATGTGTTGTCGCAAATATTTTTTTTCTTTTTTTTTCCGTACTTTACTAATAATATTTTATTATTAAATATATAAATTAGAAGAAAATTTAATAATAAAATAGAACAATAAAGTTGATATTTATTAATAAAAAATTATTATAAAATAGTAAACACAATAATAAGATCAGCCTTAAAAAGTAAATTAATCAATAAATACTAAAAAGTGTTGATAATAAAAAAAAACAAAAACGGATATTTTAATCCCCTAAATTAGCAGCATCGTCGTCCTCGCCTTCGTCTTCTTCGTTTAGCTTAGGCGGTGGAGGAACCAATGGTTGGGGACGGTTAACTAGCAAGAAGTTGATGTTGGGATTCATCGAGCACATGACTTTAATCATGATCTGTTGGTTGCCGAACATGTTGCATTGCTCGATGGGGCAAATTAACTAAAGATGACCCGTCTCATTGCAAACCAAATGATGAGGTGGAAGCGCTTGAACAATTCCTCCGTGGTAGTCTCAGTCCCACTCCCTTAGTTTGTCCTCTGCGCTTGCCAAAGACTTGGGACATAATCCCCTCCTCATTGACCGCAATGGCAGATGAACCCTTGCCAGCAGATTGTGTCATCTGCATGGTTCTTTCCCCCTCCATTTGAGTGTGCAAAGGTAAATGAAATAAAAATGAATAAAATAGTATAATATGTTATGTTAAATATGAAAAAAGAAACTAATTTAAAATTTACTTACAAATGTTTGTTCAGCGTCTAAATTGACAAAACTCGACCCATGACGGTGCATGTCACCTCAATTATCAATTAATGATCTTGGCTGATGGGTCTCGGGATTTGCCTAATCAAGTTGAATGTGTTAGAATAATTACTAAGTCAAAGTGACAAAAACTTAATAAATATGTAAATTAGTATTACCTTGTCGAAACGATACTGGGAGTATGACTTTCTATCATGCAAGCTAGACCACTTATAGATGAATTAGTAACATACTTAGTAAATAAATTAATTAATAAAAAACAAGAAGATATAATGAAATTGAATCTAAAAAAGCAGGGGATATCAAACGATCGCCTGAATGAACTATTAGAGGAAGTTCCATCGGGTGTTGAATTTCCAGTTTCATTTTTTCTTTATCGAAAAATGTAAAAAATAAAAACGGAATCAATTCCAAACACGACCTTCCTTTCCTTTCTCCTTATCCTCCCATTCTGTCATTGGAACAGTCATGATTTATACAAGCAATCATACATGTATAAGCTTGAAATCAAATCATATGCCTGCAGATTTAAGAACCCACGAAAAAAAAACAAGCAGAATCTAAGGGGACCAAATAGCGTAACTATTCAACACTCACAAATAATAATATGGAACAACGGTTGTTCTAGAATCTACTTGTTCCCACTTCTTATCTTGCCATAACTGATGATGACATATTCACATCATTGTACTGAAGTTTTTTCACACTTGCAGCCAAAAAAATGAATAAATACATTTCTCACACCATGTTACCCAAAGTCCATTATCTTTCATTTTCAAAACCTTATCTTCCCGGGCATTGGAGTGGATTTTTTTTTTTTTTTTTTTTTTTTTTTTCGGGTTTGGTAAAGTCAAAAGCTCTCCAGAAAGATGTCATGGTCGATAAGCTTTTGGCGACGCCGAAACAGTACTTCAAGACTCCTGATTTGTCTCTACAAAATGTGCTGTTTTTCTTCTTGTGGAAAATTTTAAAGCAATGGAATCATGAAATACCCCTTTGGCTTATCATCCCACTCTGATGACAGCAATTAGAGCGTTCAAGAGATCCCCAGCAATTTCTCGTGATTGTCCGTGTGCTTGTTCGTTGACGCACTTATAAAGGGTCGGTAAGCTCATTTTGTACATACTACACATGCCTAATAAGTTTTACAAATACTTTTATGGAATTTTTCTTATATTCTGTTTGATTTTTAAATTAGTACAATTTTATAGAAAGATCAACTATAATCCCAATTTTTCTTTTGGCGAGTTGCTGTCTGCAACATAATTTATTAACGTATTACTAAAATATAAGGTACTGACATATATTGAATTGTACCTCTATTACCGTGATTTTTTTTTTTTTTTTCCTAACTATCTTTCTATATCTTATTTTAGAATTCTATGGATTTGAGTACCAACAGCTTTTTTACAGAATTTTATATCTTACCAAAGTTTTGTCCAATAATAAAATATTAGGATTATATCCCAGTTTTGTAAGTACTTAATCCAAATATTTTGGCACAATAAAACATAATAAATAAAGTCCACGTGCATATGATCATCACTTAGACCAAACTCAGTAAATTCTGTTCTACAAAATATATAACATATATATATTTTGTCCATCGCTTAGGTTTCCTACTTACAACTTGAACAAACTTAAGACATTAAAAACAGGTGATTTTAATCCGCAAATAATGGGATAATAAATAAATCAACTCAAATGGCATGATCCCACTAGATTTAAAACTATACACTAGGTATCTGCTTCTTTTTTCTTTCCTCTACAAGAAAATATTTTATTTGCTCTATTTACTTTCTTTCAAACAAACAAAAGAATATGTTATCAAACACATGAGTGTTGGAATATCTAAGAAACGGTTTAAACTTGCATCTGATCAAAGTTTCTATCAACCAATATTTGGAATTTCAGATCAAATAATGGCGGAGAGTGCTGTGAAATTCTTAGTGGAGAAGCTCTCTTTTTTGTTGGAGGGAGAGGTGAAACTACTAACTGGGTTTCGAGAAGAGGTTGTTTCTCTTAAAGCTGAGCTTGAAAGTATGAAGGCTTTTCTACATGTTGCGGATGCAGTGGAAGATGAAGATGAAGAAATCAAAGTTTGGGTTAAGCAGGTCAGAGAGGCCAGTTTTGACGCAGAAGACATACTTGATGACTACTTCTATCGATTTGCAGAGCAACATCAAAAACGTCATGGATTCTACAGACGTCTGTTTAAAATAGCTCGCACTATCAAGACACTAAAATCTCGCCATTGGATTGCTTCTGAATTGCGATGCATTAAATCCAGAGTATCCGAAATTTCTAGCAGGCATGAGAGGTATCGGTACAATTCAAATATTATACAGGACGAAGGCTCAAGCTCAAGTACTGGAAGAAAAAGTGCTCTATACGAGCTACGTCGAGATGAAGCGCTTCTACTAGAAGAATGGCAGCTAGTTGGCATTGAGAAACCCAAACAAGAGCTAGTTAGTTGGCTTCTCAAGGATGGAGTCTCCAATGTCCAAGTTGTTGCAGTGGTAGGAATGGGAGGGTTAGGCAAAACCACTCTTGTCAATGAAGTCTATAGAGATGACGAAGTCAAGCAACGATTCCAACACCGTGCTTGGATTACTGTTTCCCAATCATTCGATCTACGGGAGCTTCTTGTAAAAATAATTGAACAACTCCTAAGAGGGATCGCACAACCAATTCCGAATGAAACGTATTCCAAGGATATACTTTCTCTGAAGCAAGACATAATTTGTTTCCTTCGTGATAAGAAGTACTTGATTGTCTTGGATGATCTATGGAGTGTGGGCTCATGGGATATTCTCAAAAACGCATTTCCTCAAAACAATCATGGCAGTCGAGTAATGGTCACATCTCGCATTGTTGAAGTAGCCTCCGCAACTTCAACAGATCATTTTGGAGGTTATACCTTTCCGCTAAAGTCTTTGTCTTCTAAAGAATCATGGAATCTTTTTTGTGCTAGAACCTTCCACGGAAAGTCATGCCCTCACCATTTAGAGGATATTTCTCAAGACATCTTAAACAGATGCATGGGATTGCCTCTTGCAATTGTCGCAGTTTGTGGTGTCTTGGCCACAAAAGACACTAGTAAAATAAGCGAATGGCAAATATTTAGACACAGCTTTGAGACTTGATTTGACAACAATGACAAGCTTAAGGACGTGAAAAAGATACTTTCACTTAGTTTCAGTGATTTGTCTTACCGTTTAAAATCATGTTTCTTGTATCTAAGCATGTTTCCAGAAGATTGGAGGTTTAGAAAGCTTTACATTATCAGTCTATGGATCGCGGAAGGTTTCATTCCTGAAATGAAAGATATGACATTGGAAGAAGTTGGAGAGTGCTATTTTAATGAGCTTTGTAATAGAAGCCTGATCCAAACAGCTGTGGAGAGTGCTATTTTACTCAAATCTTTTGTACTCCATGACCTCGTACGAGAAATTGTCCTTCAAAAATCGAAAGATCAAAATTTTGCTACAATAATCAGCGAACAAAATCCAGTACTGCTAGAACCAGCTAGGCGTTTATTGGTGTCTACATCATTGGAGAATTTTCGGGGAGGCCACTACTTTTCTAGAGTTCGCACCTTCCTCCTTTTTGGAGCAAAATGTTCCATTTCTAGCATTTCCTTTTCTGAACTTTTCAGTAAATATGGCAGTTTGAAGCTTCTCAAGGTGTTGTATTGTCACGGATTACCTTTGTACACATTTCCTGAGTGCATCACCAAACTATACAATTTGAGGTATCTAAGCTTGTCAGGTACCAAGGTGGCATCAATTCCGCGCACAATTGGGAGGCTTCGGAACCTTGAAATGTTAAATCTTGGAGATACTTTAATTGAAGAGTTGCCAGCTGAGATATTGCAACTCCATCGCCTTTTCCGAGTGATAGCATATCAGTACATTAATGATGGTTCTTCTGCATTCTTCAAATATACAGGTGTTCGTGTGCCAAATGATATCGGAAATTTGAAGTTCTTGCAAGAACTTCGACTAATTCGGGCAAGTGAAGGTGGGCTTGAATTAATGCGATCCCTAGGAAATTTGAAGCAACTGAGGACATTAGCCATTCAACAATTAGAAGCAGAACATGGAGCTGAGTTGTGCTCAGCAATAGAGAAGCTGAGTTACATTCGTGTTCTATATATGGAAACAAGAGAAGAAGCTGAAATCCTTGAAGTACGGAACATATCATCACCTCCTCAATGCCTTCAACGGTTGAGTATGTTTGGACGTTTGGAGATGCTTCCACAATGGGTGCCTAGGCTTTCAAGTTTGGCATTATTACATCTGAGGTGGAGTAAGTTACGACTTGATCCGCTTCAATCTCTTCAAGCTTTGCCCAATCTACAAGAGCTTAAATTTGAGAAAGCTTATGATGGAGAAGAGTTGTGTGTCAAAGCTGGAGGTTTCCAAAATCTTAAACATTTATCAATTATTTGTTTAAGCGGATTGCGAAAAGTGACGGTAGAAGAAGGGGCAATGCCACAACTTCAGGAGCTATGGTTGGAAGACTGCAAACTGTTAGAGGAAGTTCCATCGGGTGTTCAATTTCTAGCTTGCCTGAATGAACTTCATATCATCAATATGGGTGATCAGTTGCTGTCAAAGCTAGATCCAAGCAGTCAAGATTCGGACTATTTAAGAGTCAAGCACGTGCCAAAGGTTTACATCGGTTCGCGAGATGCGGACGGACTGCATGAAACAAAATTATCTTGAAATATAAAATTTGGAAGGTACGAATTGTATGGTAACTGTATGATCATTTCTGGTTTACTATTTCTATTAGCGTTTTAACGTCATTTCTGGTGTTTATTATTATAATTCCCATTTTCTTTATTACAATCTGTTTCTATTACATGGAGGAGATCAAGTTAAGGGCTTATCATTGTCAGTGAAGTTTCGGCTAATATAGCAGTATTACCAGTTAATTGAATTCTTGATTGCCAGGGTTATCACTGATAAAAAATCCTTCAGAATGCAATACAATGCTGGTGTTCGATGCACGTGCTTCAAAAAGATTGTTTCTAAGTGTTTGAATTAAAAGGAATCGCATATATTCTACAGACCAATTTGGCTTATTTGTATTCAATCTGTGACAATGTTTGTATAATTTCATTTCAATGCCTTCAGTATGTTGTTTAATTTTTTGGTGTTTCGTGTGCCTCTGTTGTTTGGCAAAGCTGATTTAGCTTTCTCAATAAAAATAATATTCGTCTGAAAGAAAAATGGCAAACTATTGAGATAATTATTGTTTAGAGTGTAGATTTTAAGTTAAAAGTGAAATATTCTTTTAGAGTGTAATTTAAGTGTAGTTTTTGAGTTGAATTTGAGTTATAACTTGAGTTGAAGTTAGAACTTGAATAAAGTTGAGTAAAATTGAATAAAGTTAAAATTTAAAAGAACGTGAACTTGAATGAAGTTGAAACTTGAGTTGTCTTTTTTTGAGTTTTATAGACAAAAGAACATGTCTTTCAATTGAATTGTTTGTTGTTATGAGCTGAATTAAAAATTTGAGGATAGAATATATGACTTTGATGATTTAGGCTCTTGATTTTGATCTGTGTTTAGGCTAAGAATTTTCAGGACGAAATTCATTTAAGGAGAATTGTAACGTTTTTTTTTTTTTTTTTTTTTTTTTTTTTTTTTTGTATAACGTATCATTATTTAATAGTGGGCCTATTTTAAATTACAGTGATATTTTTATGCACTATGAGTATAAAGATGCATTTTTATGCATTTTGAAAATTTCAAAATATTTACATTTTGACCGTTTATTTTAAGAAAATTAAAAATTTACCTTTTATTAAAAATATTTGCAAAAAGGCTCTGTTTTTAATTGTCTGCTTTGATTCATGTGTCATACCACTAAATAAATTATTTTCCTATATTTTATTACTGTTGCCGACAAACATACATATATATATATATATGTAATTATTTGCTTTTAAATCATTATCTTTGCCGAAACATGCACTTATTGCTTTTAAATCATTATCTTTGCCGAAACATGCACTAATATAAATATGAAAAAATAGACAAAAATAGATTCAAAGAAATAACTGCTTGAAGAATCAGATATAACGGACTCATCATTTTCTTGAAAAGTAAGAAATATAATTACATGTGCCACAATTACGACAATCTATCTATGTTTTTCTTCCTAAGAAATATAACACTCAATACTACATGGGTCGGAAAACCACATAAGACTTTACAATAAGAAAATCATTGACCACTTTGAGTTTTCATTCAAAAAATCCATAATTCCAAGAGTATACCCAAGAACAGTTATGTTAAAACTTTACGGAAAGAGTTATGTTATATACAAAATTTTCTCTCTGTTATTCAAACTTATTAAAATCTATAATGTTTTGTATACACAGTAACTATTGGTGCCAAATTTTATGTTATTAATTATGTGATAATGATTTGATTATCTAGTATACCCAAGAACAGATATGTTAAAACTTTACGGAAAGAGTTATGTTATATACAAAATTTTCTCTCTGTTATTCAAACTTATTAAAATCTATAATGTTTTGTAGACACAGTAACTATTGGTGCCAAATTTTATGTTATTAATTATGTGATAATGATTTGATTATCTATGCTAAATTTAAGAATTCGATCGTTAATTTTACTGTCAGTGATCAAAACTATTTAAGAAACAAAAGTTTAAGGACTACGTCCTTGTTTGGTAAATCTATTTGAACTTATGCTTCTGATTACAGTATCTTTTATCAAACAAAGAATTTGAATTCAAAAATTTATTTTCTCACAAAGTTTCCGTCAATAAATCAAAATTACTACATGTAATGACTGAGAAAATCCCAGACTTTAAATAATACAATTTATTTATTTAAGCCAAGGATTTTCCTAGAAAATATTATGTGATTGAAGGATTTATGGAATCAATATCGGTATTCCTAAATTCTGTAACATATTTCATGTTAAGTTTATGTTTTCGATCAAGTAAATTCGATCGATAAATTATTGCCGTACTTTAAGGCGTAATAATTTTCAGTACAAGTATAGTTTGAGAATCTTAATTTCAAGAATCTCTAAACACAGTATGATGTTAGCAGCGTATAAAAAAATGCACTGACATTTTTAAAGAAGAGAAAATCCTTAATTGCCAGACAGCTAGATTAAAGTCACAAGATAAATACCCATAACAGAAGGGTACAATGTGAGCGCGAGATTTGACACCATCAGAAACAATGTCATTCCCGGGATATAATGCAGAAAAGATTTGTTCAGTCTAGAATTAATTTCAAGACTTGAAACAGTTCAAGATATTACGCGAGTAAGAATTTAATGTGATGTCTAAGTAGTCAGGAATTAATATTGAACTGTAAATGAGCAAAGATAGAAAAGGAACCTGCGGGAACTAGAATTTCACATCGGCTAGGTACTTCCTTACAATCGGTATAATTTTTATCTCGATTCAAGGGAAATTTAAGGAGACAAGAGTACAAGGGGTAGGTGAGATTTTTCTCTCTCCTTCTCCACTTGGCCGGCCATGCATAGGAAAATAGAGCCAAAATTTGGCTAGTTAAGTGTGCTAGAAGGTTACATGTAAATGTGATGTGATGGGGTTAGGTTTCATTTTCTCTTTCCTTCCTTCACTTGGCCGCCAAGCATAGCAAATGTAGAGCCAAAATTTAATTAATGGAGTGTGCAAGTGGATGACATGGTAAGGTGATGGGATAGGAGTTGTTGAAGGAATTAATGGCAAAATTGTTTCTTCTTTTCTCCTTCCATAGAACCGGCCATGTGAAGAGGTTTAGGCCAAAAAAAAAAAATTGTGATTGGTTGAGTGTGCTAGAAGCCTTCATGATGAGATGTAGTCAAATCAACTATTTATAGAAGTGGCTTACCTCACTTCTCTCTTGAGACTCCAATCCGGCCATGACTAAAGGGGAGGTTAACATGACTTTAGTTAATTAAATGAGGTCATTAAAAGAGTTAAAATAATCACCTACTTGCCTATAAATAGAACCACCTCAACCTAAGCCTCATTTTTGCTAACTTTTCCTCTTTCTCTCACTAAAGAACCGGGCCTCTCCTTTGCCAAAATACACTCAAAAGTTTCCATACATTTCACACAAATCTTAGCTTAAGTTGGAGGAGAAGAGAAGGATTTCAAAAAGTTTTCAAGAGAGAGTTCTTCAAGGGTAATTTCTTGAACTCTTCTCCATTATTTTTTCTAGCAAATCTCAAGCTTGGGATTATGAATGTAATTTGTGATTCTTTAAGGTCATGGGTTGTAATAAGAGTGTGTGAGTTTTATGTTAGTTTTATGTTGGTTTTGTATGTTTTGAGCTTAGTTTTATATGGTATGCTTATTTTTAATCTAAGTTGCTTATTTTTGCTTAGAGGAAAAATTTCCGGTTACTTTGAACGTAAAAATAAGGACTCTAGAGTGAGATTTTACGATGTTTCAAAGTTTGACCTTATAGCCCTTGATGTTTTGAACATTTCCTATGACTATGACAAAATCCAAATTTAACTCTAAAACCGAGTTTGAAGCCATTTTGTAAAAACGGACAGGATGTCCAAACACAGTTTCGGAAAGAAAAAAATGATTGCTACAGCATTTTTAAAATGCTGCAGCATTTTTTTTTTTTTAAAATGCTGCAGCATTCTAGGTAAACAAAAGAAAAATAGCAGCCACTGTTTTCAGCTAAACGAGGCCTTTAGAGGCCGAATTTCAACTTTCACCAAAAACGAAAATTTTAGATCTCGACGAGACGAGAAGATTTCATGAAGAATGAAATTTTGAAATCCGGCTCTAAAATGCGGAAAAACGCAGATTTCAGAAACTGTACAGTTTTAACAAAACGAAACTAAAACAGTGTCGTTTTTAACAAAGGTTATCAAAGAACCCGAGATGTGAGTTTAGTAGAATAATATGGTTTTAGACCTCACGTTAATGAGGAATAACCATGAAGAAAGATTTCAAGAAAAAAAAAAGTGGTTTCTACAACATAGTTTCACGGTGGTTTGTAAGTTAACCATAAAACGACTTGGGGAATAATTTTCTAAAGTCGGTATTCGAAAAGAGATTTTACAACGGGATTTTAGTGCTTGTAACTAAATAAGTGAGTTATCATTTCAAAAAAAAAAAAAAAAGTGATAGTTCTTTTAAAAGCTTAATAGTTTTCAAGCAAAACATCCCGATGGGCACCCACGAGCCCAATACGATAAGTCCGTAGAATTTTGAAGGTTGATGTGGGTCCAACGCCCGCATTGATCTAAGAGACTCCATTTGAGTTTAAATTTTAACGGCCTACGAGTTAGAATGCCGTGAATAAGTTCTAGGCCGAATTGGGCCTTAATATCGTAGTAAGTCCAATGAGGAAAATTATGGAGAATAAGTTACTAGATTGGGTAATTGATTTCCAACCTAGACATAAGTAATGTTAAGGGCAATTAAGGAAAATAAGATTTTAAGGATTTAATAAATCTATCCTCATAGTAAATTATCCATCAGTAAAGGAAAGGAATACATGCCTTAAGAAAAGGGTTAGATTCCTTCATAAGTTGCTAAAATAGAATAGCAAACGACATCTCATCTCACACTCTCAATGGGTGTTCATTTTCGTAAATAAGCAAGTAAAAGAATAGACTGGTTGGCGAAAAGTGGATTCCAGCTCTGTAAATCAGGTAAGTAGGAATCTCGCCTACAGCATGAATAGATTTTAAAGAAAAATTTACACATGTTATATATACATGTTTATGCTTTAAGTATGGTATACGATGCTATGTTATGATGCATACACATAAGCAGTGCACATGAATTATATGTGTTAATTTAATGTTATAGTATGTTATGCTAGGTCATATTGCATACACCTTAATAAGTCAAGAGGAACTTATAAGAAGAAACTCAGTTGAGTGCCGTACCAGCCTCCGACCTAAGGGAGGTAATCAGACTCCACAAGGGAGAAAAGAAAAAAAAAAAGAGAATGTCCTCCGACTTAAGGGAGGCATTCAAGTTATAATCACGGTGTCGCGGGGACCTTGCAAACCCTCTCGTCCCCGATGATTGCGCCGCAAGTGGTACGTGAGCACTCGGGCCCATCAAGAAGAAAGATAAGATAAGATAAGATAATAAGACTATGATAAAACATCATAATCAAGCATAATCAGCTCATGCATATTTATACATGTGTACTTACAGTTATTTTGTGAGATATAGTTCCTACTTGCTGGGCGAAAAGCTCAATCGAGATAAGTTCATCTTTGTGGGTAAGAAACCTATCGACAAATTCTTGAAGGGCAATGGTGAGCGGCGGACGAATGGTGGAGATGGGAATGGATACCGCTTACGCAGTTATTTTCCGCAGTAAGTTTAAGTATAATCATGTATATATTTATATGATTCAAAGTTTCAAGCATGTATGTTTAAAAAAGTATATGTACATATGTATGTTAGGAAAACTGAGATTGTAGCTAACAATCCTAGTTTTGAGTATTTAAGTTTTAGAACGTTGCAACAGTGCATGCAACAAATAAATGAATTTTAAACATGATGATTTAAATGATTGATTTTAAAAGGACTTTAAGATGTACTTGAATTTAAGATTTTTCACGAAATTCATTTTAAAGTCAAATGAGATAACCCAATTAAATTGGCTAGTTTTAGAAATGCTTTTAAAGAGTATGTGAATCAAGAGTTCAAATGTCGCTCAATTCGAAAGATATTTTTAGAAGTTTTATCTTAACTAAAATTAAAAAAAAAAAAGGTTTTTTAGTAATTGAGTGATTCATTATTTTTAAATTATTATTAAGAATTATGAAAGTATTCATTCTTATGTTTTAAAAAAAAAAAAAAAAATGTTCCAAAATTTTAAGAAACCCTAGTAAGTACAAGTTAAAAAGTAAATTACAGTGGGCGGCCTCATAGGAGGGTCGTCACACGGTTGGTATCGAGCCGGTATCCTGCCATCCTTCTCCACGTCGTCACGCGTCTGCTTTTGCCATAGTCCAAGTAAGTTAAAGTATGTTTATGTCAATTAGATTATAGTAGTTAAAAGAGGCGAACACTTATTTAACGAGCAATGAAAGGTTAATATGTTCGCACGATTAAGATTGTCCTATCAAGGACCATTCAAGTCGAACCGCCCCAGCGTTTTACTGTGCTGTATTCCCTTGGGCTGACAAGACGATATCTCAAGAAGTGTGATCGTTTGAGGTGACTCCCTTAACGATCATTGCTGGACTATGAAGCCAAGCAAAGTATTGAAGCCACGTGTAGCAGTTTGAAAAGAAACAACTATCGAGACTCCTTTTGAGGAAGCACGCATGACCGTTGTTGCTAGCGGCTTTTTCAAAGATGGATCCATGAAAAGGATATGACTATGTAGCATAAAGACGACGTTAATACGTAGATGGACGATGTAACCCCGTCAAGCTAGATGTGGGCCACGTTCGACGACAATATATGTGTATCAAGATACGATGTAGGAAATATAGCTTTGACATTAAGCAATACCAGCTTATAGTAGATGTTAAGCGAACCACTTAAGATATGATACATGATGATTGCTAGCCTTAAAATGTTTAGCAATCTCATAGAAAGTACCTATGTGTATTAATGTGATGATAAATAACGCACAAAGGCTATAAGTTAAGACAAATGCAAAAGAGGTTTGAGATGTTGAGAATCTCATTTGGATATAGATACAAGAATTAATGCAATGAGTTTAAATGTAAGTAGCAGTTTAAGTGATAAGAAAAGAACACCGAATGTCATGGACAAATTGAAGGATGTTGTTCTAGGTTAGTTTTGACCAAACTAATCCCTCTACAACGATCTCAAGGGGAGATATTCTTACCCTATTTATGATTGAAGAATACAGTTACGAACTTGTTTAAAATCCGCTAAAAGAATTAAGATTGCATTAGGTAAAGATGTTAAAGGTAAAAGTTGCCTTTACGGTGAAAGTATCGATTGACAGAAAATAAGTGATGACATAAGATAGTAGGCAGTTAGGGTATGACAATACACTGTCATAACCTTATCCATTAGAAAATCATGGATTAGATGTGCTAAGTAGGCGCGATACTAGGGTGACCACGAACAGAGATGTGTGATACGAATTAAGTGATTAGAAGAAGAATAGAATAGTATGAATTTCTCTAATAAAGGGCTAAACTTTTCTTATGACACAGTTTTGCCCAGTCATCGATATGCATAGAACCCAACTTATGGTATTCTCATGAATAGTAATTCTCAAATAAAATAATAAACGTGCTCACCTACGTATCTACTCAATGAGATTAACTTGGGTAGGTGAAATCTCTTGATAAACGGGATTATAGCTTAAGAAAGATAAGAAACCTCAGAATCAAAGTGTCAATCATTATTAGATATTATGAAGTCACGAAATTATAAATCAAACTCTTAACAGAGGATATGAAATGTAATCCTTTTAAAGAGTCAAAAAAAAAGGGGGAGAAAATCTCTTGCATAAGTAAAGGAACAATAAGGAGTAAGGACTAACAACTTAATCAATATGATAAGTAACTTAAAACTAAGATATTAGGGTATCAAACGTACCAATGGTTTAAGGATTTTATTTTATATATACCTCGCCCGATAATAAATAGGGGAACTTTATTATCAATTTAGGAATATAAAGAAAATGAAAGAAAATTTTTTTTTTATCATTTTTACACTAGAAGGATTACCTTATTGAGTTTAAAGGTTGAGGATTAGGCTAAGAATGAAGAGTGTATAATCATTAAGACTACAAACTATACTCTGACAGGTACATAGACCGAAAGATGGATGATCCTAACTAAAAACAAAGATATCAGCAGAAGGTAATACCTTGAAATATACCTATTTCAAGAAGAGATTATTATAATTTGTCCAGAATCATAAGTTTAAGATAATTGTTCTTAAGGAAAGTAAACACGAGCTAAGATGAGTTTAAGAACTTGATTATAAAAAGGGTAAATTAGAAGAAAGAATGCTAAAGCACGGAGATGGTATCTCCTTAAGCGAGTTCATACTTTTGAAAGTAGTTTGAACGCGACACCAAATAAGAATGAAAAAGGGTAGACCTCTTAGAAAGACTCATAAAGCCTAAGACATAACAAATGAGTGAGTGTCACATCGTTAAAGGTTACATCAGTAACCCTAAAGGAAAAGATGATGTAGCTAGTCGCGTAAGCGATAACTATCCTTCAAAGAATTGAAAGAGAGTTATGAATGTTTTATGATAGAAGCGTAAACAGTTAAAGCTCCGGAAAAAAAAAAAGATAGGTTAGGTCGGATGAGGCCTATACACGTATACCTTAAGGAATTAAGTATTGGAGGAAACCAGTTATTAAGTCTAAAAGATAAATATAAGGTCCAGTAAACCTCAAGTAATCATTTACGAAACTCGGGAAATAACACAGTCTTATCTTGTAGAAGTATGTGTTACGATAAATTGTACTGAAATCTAGACTCATAAGGGTCTCATTACCCTATAAAATAAGGTTTAGACGGGAAAGATGCCCAAATATTCGGGACATGATATGTTGTTCTGTCTCGAATTCTACAATAGGATAGAACAATAAAGTATTACAATACAATTTTTGCACGCAAGAAGGATCCATGGTACCTCTAAGTTAGTACGTCATGTGAACTATTGGTTAGAGGAAAGGTAAAGCTCCAAATTAAGTGTATATATATATATACACACATATATACATAAGGAGAATAGTTAAATTGAGGCACCACAGTTTTGATAAGAAACTGCTTAGTGATTATGACTAACAAAGTAAAAGTGAGGATAGTCCATAATCAATAGGGAAAACTATTAGAACAAGGTAGAGAGCCTCTACAAGTATTGACAAAGAAGATTGCTACTTCTTCACTCATACTCCAAGAGAAGGGCATAGTGCCCAAAAGAAAAAAATAGCATAAGTTAAATTCGGAAAAGATAGATTCCCCAAAGTATCGAACAAGTATATAAACAAACTTTAGTTTCCACTATTATTAATGATAACAATTTGGATAATGGGAATCCACTAAGAAAATGTTAAGATGACATATTCTTGAGCCATTCCATATATCAAATCACGATCCGGATAAAGAAATGTAGGAATTAAGAGTAGAAAGGAAGTTGAGATCATGAATTAGTAGGAAAGAGACCTCATAAAAAAAAAAAAAAAAAAGGTCAATAATCTTAGTAAGATCCTCGGGGAAGAAACGCCAATGGAGGATGCCTTCATGTGAAGAATAATAACGAAAAACATTACAAAACTTTGACTTCATCCTAATTTTAAAGATAAAATTTTTATAAGTCTAGTGAATTGTAATGTCAAGAAGAATTAATAGAGAAATAGGTTTACTTATTTACGGATTTTTCCATAAATAAGCCGTGCATTCAATAGGTTTAAAACCTTTAAGTACACATGCTCATATTAGAATGACGTGTAAAAAAAAAAAAATCAGTATGACAAGATATACGATGAAAAACCTAATAAGTATATCCGAATATGTTTAAAAGTACCATGAGCCATGAAAGAAATGACTTCACGGTACACCATGTCGATAGTAACTAAGAATATTGGCTATAAGGGTGTAAAGTTTCAAGTAACCTGTTTGACTTGGATGAGTCATCATATTCTTATGATTCGGACAAATTGACGAACCAATAAGTAAGCACTCAATTTGTAATAACCAAGAATATTTTAAGATCTAAGTAGTATCATGAGTGTAGAATTATAGAATTATGGGATAATCCCGTGATTCAATATGTAGTATTACATTTTGAACTATGTAGTACCACAAAAAAAAAAAAAAAAAAAAAAAACAACAAGGAGGAACATTCTAATCCAAATTATATGAAAGTAGTACATCACACTCAGAATTAGGAAGCTTTCACGACAGTGGTATCAAAAAGATCTTATGATAACCAGGACCAATATCAATAGATTTGATAATCGAGTCTCATTTGAATCAAGGATAGAAATGTGTAGTCTAAGTCCATGTTAAGTTTAAAAATAGTTTCGAGATCAGTCACGATGGATTTCGTGGTAGAGTTGCCTAGAATATCCGATAGTGACGATGCGATTTGGATAATCGGAGACCGATTGACAAGATATGCACATTTTGCCAATCAAACTCAGTTATTTTATTAAGAGATAGCCATTTCACGAGTGTACATGGCGCAATAGGGTCAAGTTAAAGTTCAGTATAGCTTCCCACCGCAGACAGATGGCCAATCTGAAAGCACCATCCATACCCTAGAAGATATGCTGAGAGTATGTGTCATGGATTTTAAAAGGAACTGGGATAAAAGTTACCTTTGATAGAGTTTTCCTGTGACAACCGCTATCACACGTCAATAGAAATGACACATTTTGAAACTCTATACGGAAGAAAATGCAAGTCCCCAATTCATTAGTATGAACCTGGGAGAAGCATCTAGAAATAGTAAACTTTAACAGAGAACCCACGAGAGGATGTGAGACTTATCACACAGAGGTTTAATCTGACTCACGGTCGCCAGAAGAGCTATACGGATAAATGCCGCAGACCTATAGAGTTTCAGGTAGGAGACTTAATTTTCCTGAAGGTGGTACCGATGAAAGGAGGAGTAAGATTTGGTAAAAGAGGGAAACTCAACCCAAGATACATCGGACCGTTTAAGATCCTTAAAAGGATTAATAAGGTCGCATATATATACTAGCATTGTCGCCAGAATTAGTTTATGTACATAACGTCTTTCACATATTGATGTTGAAGAGGTATGCGACAGATCCATCGCATGTATTGCACTAGGAACCGTCGAAGTGCATGCAGTCGGATCCTAGCTTGCGAGGAGAAAACCTTAAAGGAATAAAGTAATTCCTCGGGTAAAGTCTTGTAGTGAAATCATAATATTGAGGAAGCTACTTGAGAACGTAAAGAGAATATGAGGAAAAGCCACCCTGAGTTGTTCTAATTTTCGGGACGAAAATTTCTTAAGGGGGGTAGATTGTAATGACTGAGAAAATCCCAGACTTTAAATAATACAATTTATTTATTTAAGCCAAGGATTTTCCTAGAAAATATTATGTGATTGAAGGATTTATGGAATCAATATCGGTATTCCTAAATTCTGTAACATATTTCATGTTAAGTTTATGTTTTCGATCAAGTAAATTCGATCGATAAATTATTGCCGTACTTTAAGGCGTAATAATTTTCAGTACAAGTATAGTTTGAGAATCTTAATTTCAAGAATCTCTAAACACAAAGATGATGTTAGCGTATAAAAAAAAAATGCACCGACATTTTTAAAGAAGAAAATCCTTAATTGCCGACAGCCTAGATTAAAGTCACAAGATAAATACCCATAACAGAAGGGTACAATGTGAGTGAGATTTGACACCATCGAAACAATGTCATTCCCGGGATATAATGCGAGAAAAAGATTTGTTCGATCTAGAATTAATTTCAAGACTTGAAACAGTTCAAGATATTACGCGAGTAAGAATTTAATGTGATGTCTAAGTAGTCGAATTAATATTGAACTGTAAATGAGCAATAGAAAAGGAACCTGTCGGAACTAGAATTTCTGTCGGCTAGGTACTTCCTTACAATCAGTATAATTTTTATCGATTCAAGGGAAATTTAAGGAGACAAGAGTACAAGGGTAGGTGAGATTTTTCTCTCTCTCCTTCTCCACTTGGCCGGCCATGCATAGGAAAATAGAGCCAAAATTTGGCTAGTTAAGTGTGCTAGAAGGTTACATGTAAATGTGATGTGATGGGGTTAGGTTTCATTTTCTCTTTCCTTCCTTCACTTGGCCGGCCAAGCATAGCAAATGTAGAGCCAAAATTTAATTAATGGAGTGTGCAAGTGGATGACATGGTAAGGTGATGGGATAGGAGTTGTTGAAGGGAATTAATGGCAAAATTGTTTCTTCTTTTCTCCTTCCATAGAACCGGCCATGTGAAGAGGTTTAGGCCAAAAAAAAATTGTGATTGGTTGAGTGTGCTAGAAGCCTTCATGATGAGATGTAGTCAAATCAACTATTTATAGAAGTGGCTTACCTCACTTCTCTCTTGAGACTCCAATCCGGCCATGACTAAAGGGGAGGTTAACATGACTTTAGTTAATTAAATGAGGTCATTAAAAGAGTTAAAATAATCACCTACTTGCCTATAAATAGAACCACCTCAACCTAAGCCTCATTTTTTGCTAACTTTTCCTCTTTCTCTCACTAAAGAACCGGGCCTCTCCTTTGCCAAAATACACTCAAAAGTTTCCATACATTTCACACAAATCTTAGCTTAAGTTGGAGGAGAAGAGAAGGATTTCAAAAAGTTTTCAAGAGAGAGTTCTTCAAGGGTAATTTCTTGAACTCTTCTCCATTATTTTTTCTAGCAAATCTCAAGCTTGGGATTATGAATGTAATTTGTGATTCTTTAAGGTCATGGGTTGTAATAAGAGTGTGTGAGTTTTATGTTAGTTTTATGTTGGTTTTGTATGTTTTGAGCTTAGTTTTATATGGTATGCTTATTTTTTTATCTAAGTTGCTTATTTTTGCTTAGAGGAAAAATTTCCGGTTACTTTGAACGTAAAAATAAGGACTCTAGAGTGAGATTTTACGATGTTTTAAAGTTTGACCTTATAGCCCTTGATGTTTTGAACATTTCCTATGACTATGACAAAATCCAAATTTAACTCTAAAACCGAGTTTGAAGCCATTTTGTAAAAAAACGGACAAGAGGTCCAAACACAGTTTCGGAAAGAAAAAAAATGATTGCTACAGCATTTTTAAAATGCTGCAGCATTTTTTTTTAAAATGCTGCAGCATTCTAGGTAAACAAAAGAAAAATAGCAGCCACTGTTTTCAGCTAAACGAGGCCTTTAGAGGCCGAATTTCAACTTTCACCAAAAACGAAAATTTTAGATCTCGACGAGACGAGAAGATTTCATGAAGAATGAAATTTTGAAATCCGGCTCTAAAATGCGGAAAAACGCAGATTTCAGAAACTGTACAGTTTTAACAAAACGAAACTAAAACAGTGTCGTTTTTAACAAAGGTTATCAAAGAACCCGAGATGTGAGTTTAGTAGAATAATATGGTTTTAGACCTCACGTTAATGAGGAATAACCATGAAGAAAGATTTCAAGAAAAAAAGTGGTTTCTACAACATAGTTTCACGGTGGTTTGTAAGTTAACCATAAAACGACTTGGGAATAATTTTCTAAAGTCGGTATTCGAAAAGAGATTTTACAACGGGATTTTAGTGCTTGTAACTAAATAAGTGAGTTATCATTTCAAAAAAAAAAATCGAGTGATAGTTCTTTTAAAAAGCTTAATAGTTTTCAAGCAAAACATCCCGATGGGCACCCACGAGCCCAATACGATAAGTCCGTAGAATTTTGAAGGTTGATGTGGGTCCAACGCCGCATTGATCTAAGAGACTCCATTTGAGTTTAAATTTTAACGGCCTCACGAGTTAGAATGCCGTGAATAAGTTCTAGGCGAATTGGGCCTTAATATCGTAGTAAGTCCAATGAGGAAAATTATGGAGAATAAGTTACTAGATTGGGTAATTGATTTCCAACCTAGACATAAGTACGTTAAGGGCAATTAAGGAAAATAAGATTTTAAGGATTTAATAAATCTATCCTCATAGTAAATTATCCATCAGTAAAGGAAAGGAATACATGCCTTAAGAAAAGGGTTAGATTCCTTCATAAGTTGCTAAAATAGAATAGCAAACGACAGTTCATCTCACACTCTCAATGGGTGTTCATTTTCAGAAATAAGCAAGTAAAAGAATAGACTGGTTGGCGAAAAGTGGATTCCAGCTCTGTAAATCGGTAAGTAGGAATCTACCACTCTGATGAATAGATTTTAAAGAAAAATTTACACATGTTATATATACATGTTTATGCTTTAAGTATGGTATACGATGCTATGTTATGATGCATACACATAAGCAGTGCACATGAATTATATGTGTTAATTTAATGTTATAGTATGCTATGCTAGGTCATATTGCATACACCTTAATAAGTCAAGAGGAACTTATAAGAAGAAACTCAGTTGAGTGCCGTACCAGCCTCCGACCTAAGGGAGGTAATCAGACTCCACAAGGGAGAAAAGAAAAAAAAAAAGAGAATGTCCTCCGACTTAAGGGAGGCATTCAAGTTATAATCACGGTGTCGCGGGGGACCTTGCAAACCCTCTCGTCCCGATGATTGCGCGCAAGTGGTACGTGAGCACTCGGGCCCATCGATGAAGAAAGATAAGATAAGATAAGATAATAAGACTATGATAAAACATCATAATCAAGCATAATCAGCTCATGCATATTTATACATGTGTACTTACAGTTATTTTGTGAGATATAGTTCCTACTTGCTGGGCGAAAAGCTCAATCGAGATAAGTTCATCTTGTGGGTAAGAAACCTATCAACAATTCTTGAAGGGCAATGGTGAGCGGCGGACGAATGGTGGAGATGGGAATGGATACCGCTTACGCAGATTATTTTCCGCATAAAGTTTAAGTATAATCATGTATATATTTATATGATTCAAAGTTTCAAGCATGTATGTTTAAAAAGTATATGTACATATGTATGTTAGGAAAACTGAGATTGTAGCTAACAATCCTAGTTTTGAGTATTTAAGTTTTAGAACGTTGCAACAGTGCATGCAACAAATAAATGAATTTTAAACATGATGATTTAAATGATTGATTTTAAAAGGACTTTAAGATGTACTTGAATTTAAGATTTTTCACGAAATTCATTTTAAAGTCAAATGAGATAACCCAATTAAATTGGCTAGTTTTAGAAATGCTTTTAAAGAGTATGTGAATCAAGAGTTCAAATGTCGCTCAATTCGAAAGATATTTTTAGAAGTTTTATCTTAACTAAAATTAAAAAAAAAAGGTTTTTAGTAATTGAGTGATTCATTATTTTTAAATTATTATTAAGAATTATGAAAGTATTCATTCTTATGTTTTAAAAAAAAAAAAAAAATGTTCCGCAAATTTTAAGAAACCCTAGTAAGTACAAGTTAAAAGTAAGTTACAGTGGCGGCCTCATAGGAGGGTCGTCACACTACACGTGAACCAAACGGGTACTTTAAATATGTCAAAGTTAAAAGTCAGAGACCAAATTATCATTATGTTCAAAGTTCAGTGACTAATACAGATAATAGCCCTATATTTTAATTGACATTACTATTTCAATATGTGGGAGGCTACTCCCCATGGGGGAGAGTCATAATTTCAGCTGGCTGGCTCAAACATTATGAACATTGAGATCTGCAGTAATAATTATTTATCAAATGGAAGCATATATTAATATGGGGAGTTCCAACTTCAGCCAACTTTTGCGATTAGTTTACAGAATTTGAGAAAAGGGACATGTTGCAAGAACAAATCATATCTCAATTTTTGATTAGTGATCAATTGACAACTCGACTGCACGTATGTTGTTGAATTTAGTCGCGTATGAGATGCGTGTGTCTAAACAAATCATATCTCTCGATAGATTTCACAAGGAATTTTCTTGGATTCCTTCTTATATAAGCTTGTTAGATCTACTCATTGATAATGAACCATCTTGATTTTAAATCTCATACCAAACGCATCCTTATAGCTTTTAATCCAAAATTTGTGTAAATACTTTGCACCAGGTCTCGTTCACTTCACCGATTCAAGTTTTTAGTTTTAGGTTTTTACAGTAAAAAGCTCTCAGAAAATGTCACATCAAAATTTTCTACTACAGTAAAAAGCTCTCAGAAAATGTCACATCTCAGCTCGAATTAAAAACTCGAATCCGCGAAGTGAACGAGGCCATAATATATACACTAAAGTTGTTGTAGCTTGGAAACGATAAATAAAAATATTTAGGCCGTGTTTAGAATTAATCCCGTTTTTGTTTTTCACGATTTGCGAGAAAGAAAAAATGATAACGTTTCCAAAACAACGTTTGGAGCAATAAAGATAAAAAACGAAAATGAGAACGATTTTTTAGTTTAGTGTAAAATAAGAGAAATGAAAAACGACTTTTAGTTGTTTTCCATTTTTTGTTTTTGTTTTCTTCTCTCTCGAGCATATATAGAAAATAAATAGAGACATTAGTAGTTTTTTTACACTGAAAATAATCTCTTGAAAAAACTACCAAACGCATTTTTAAAAATAATTTCTGTGTTAGATTAAAAACGTTTTCATTTTCATTTTCATACAAAAAATAAAATTATTTTAGAACGAATTCCAAACTCGCTTTTAAACTCACTAATATAATGTAGCATGTTTTTGATAGAGAGAAAGTCTTGGGGTCCATATTGCTACAACTAGAATGTGTGTCATGTGTACAGTCACTTTCCTAATTAGACACAAAATCCCATTATGGAAAATTACAAGAATAACCATGATTTTTTATCATCATTATTTATGTCATTAAAAAATATTTATATAGAATATGAAACGTATTTTAGTAGAATACGAAAAATATCTAATTAGAAAAAATATTCCAGTAAAATATGAAAGATATTCTATCAAAATATTAATGACATAAATGGTAAATTTAGAATTGATGGTAAAAATAAAATAATATCCACAATTTTCCTCTTATACTTAACAATAACGATGCAGAAATTGCTAAAGAAAGTTTCTACTTATTTTCTATGAACCCTTCGGAAAAGTGTTCAACTTCTCAGTTATTTGAGAACGCTTTATCCTTATAACAAAAAGCATATTATGGTAGCAAGAGTACAATTGTAAATTGCAATAGGCTTGTAGGTAGTGCATACTTAAATTTTATTTTATTTTTTTTTAAAACTCCACTTGTTTACTAGCACAAAAGAAGTTCAAATGGCAATAATAATAATGATTTAAGCGTATTTATTGGCAATCTTCACCAAAGAATCGCACAGTTCTTGTGGCTTTGAGAGCATTGGCATGTGATCTGCTCCGCAAATCTCAACCACATTCGAGACATTGCCATTTTCGATCATCCATCGCTGGAATTCCACCGGCATTGTCTTGTCTTCGTCGCAAACAACATAGACTCGAGGAACTGACCCGAACTTATCCTCGGTGAATTTCTTGGCTTTGGACAGGTCTCCTAGGAATAGTGATGTAGGCCTTGCTAAAGTGTTCGCCAGTTCAAGATCCTTCAAGTTCAATATGATACTGTTAATGAAGTGATATGTAAGATTTAACTATAAGATTTACCCAACAGTGAACATTATTATTTTAATCATATGATATTAATTAAATAGTTATAATAAATTATGTAATTGATTAAAAATTATATAATAATTAATAAAATTAGATTCTTATTACTCAATATTATTAAATTTTTATATTTAATAAGTAAGTACTGATAAAAACGTAACAACTGAAAGTATGTGCGTGAGAGAGATTAAAGTTGTTACCTCTGCGGAGCTAAGCTGATAGAGTTTGGAAGAGAAAAACTTGGGACCAAAAAATAACGACGTCAATGGCCCATTGGGGCTTTGATAAGAGCCAAATTGAGTGTCCAGCCATACATCTGAATCTGATGGAGTCCGCTCTAAGTACTTTTCAGACAGAAAATGACAAAATTTTAAAGCAATTTTCAAAATTTTCTAGTAATTAAAATGTATTGTTCCCTAAAAAAATAAAAAAAAAAAGGAAAGTAAAAAACATGTGTTGTGTATTTCTCTAAATTAGGTTCACAGAAATTAGAAACATTTTGACCTAAAGGCTCTCATGACATAATTTATAACACAATTAGTCAGTACATCAATTAAGATCGTGATCAATTTTACCATTATCATTTAAAGCAGTAATGAAAATCGCATTTTAGCACAATCTATCTGAATTAATCTGTTCTACACACTTACACTATGTGATTGGTTAAAACTTTTTATTTCTATTTTATATTTTTAAGGATTTAACGAAAGGTATGTAATGTTGAGCACCTTTACATGATTAATAAAAGGAACCCTTGAGTATGACAATGATTGGACATATTATATATATATATATATATATATATATATATATATATATTCGGCAAATCAAATCTGTCTCATCCCTTGTGCCACATATTACTTATTCCCAACAACAAAAAAAAGTATTATCCACTCAAAGTAAAGAAAGCAATATTGTCCGGTGCAAAAAAAAAAAAAAAAAAAAAAAAAAAAAAAAAAAAAAAAAAAAGGGCCATCGGAAAGGCGGCGCAACAATTATTTTTTAAGGAAAAAGTCATTCCAAATTACACACTTAACCCAAGCAGAAAAAATCATACAAAAAAAAAAAAAAAAAGGAAGCAGACAATGCCAATCCCGTTCCAAATCTAAGCTTTAACATTAATCTAAGCTTTAGCATTAACATTAAGAGTGATCTTTTCTTTCGGTACCTTAATATATCTATAAAATTCAACATTAAAAAATTTAACTTATTAATGCGTTCGTCATATTAAAAAATTTACTTTTTTAAAAATAAAAAGAAATCATAGAAAAAAATAATAGTACAACTCATTATTTTTTTTTGCTGAACGTACAACTCATTATTTAGTTTAGATATACTATGCAATAAATTATTATGTAGGACTCATTATTATGGTACAACTTTATGAATGTGACGTTAAATTTATAAATTTAAAATTATAATTTATGATTTTAATTTTTAAAATTTAAATTTTTTATAATAAAATATTATAATAAATTAAAAATTATGATCTAAAACTAAGTCAAAATCTTTAAAATAAACAGAGCAGAAATGATTCAAATTTTTATTTTTAAGTCCAACTTGATAATCAAAGCAATTAACGACTTTTAATTCCCAATCGATTTTTATTTAATAGTTGAAAAATGAACAATATAGTACAAAACCCAAATAATGAGCTTTTGTACTATTCATTTCTCAGAAAAGAAAAAAATAATAATAATAAGATTTTGGTCATAGTGACCAAATGTAGTATAGAGTGCTTAACGTCATAATTAAAACAACTAGAGCATTAAAACCAGTCACCGTTACCTGGTCCAAAACGTACGAAGGCTGGTGGACGGTGTCCGGCACAAAGGCCGTCAAGAAAACGGCGACGGCGATCTTCTCGGGGAACTCATCCATGGCCAGGGCCAAACTCAGGCCTCAAAGCTGTGGCCTACAAGCACAACTTTTTGATCATTTGGACCAAGTGATTCCAAGAGCTCCAAGAGAGGTTGAGAGTAGTCATTCATTGAGTGAACGTCTTGAATTGCCTTCATGTTGATGCCGGAAGCCGCCAGATCGAGTGCCGTGACGCGGTGGCCCGCCGCCTCTAGACGCGGCTTCAGCTTGTACCAGCACCAAGCCCCGTGGCACCCGCCATGCACCAAGACTATGTGGTGCTTAGCGTGATGTTCATGATGGCTTTCCTTTGCTGAAGCCATTTGATATTGATATTATGAATGATGTTGTTATAGAATCTCTTTTAAGTTGGAAAATCCACGTTTCGTCTGACAAAAAGTATGCGTTTTGTTCTTTTTTTTGGTTGATAATTTTGCTTTATTTCGGCCCCACACAAAAACATTGGGTGATTATAGTGTAACTTCACCTTTCATTTTCAAAACCTTATCTTCCCGGGCATTGGAGTGGTTTCTTTTTCTTTTTTTTTTTTTTTTTTTTTTTTTTTTTTTCCGGGTTTGGTAAAGTCAAAAGCTCTCCAGCAAGATGTCATTGTCAATATGCTTTTGGCACCATCGAAACAGTTCTTCAAGATTCCTGATTTGTCTCTACAAATTGTGCTGTTTTTCCTCTTGTGGAAAATTTTAAAGCAATGGAATCATGAAATACGCCTTTGTCAACGGCAAGGTAGAGTTCCAACTGATTGGCGCCTTGGCTGAAGTGAACAAGTAGCCAGTAGTAGATCGTCGCTTATCTAAATTACCTGTGTATTTAGAACCAACTACAACTTGACCAAGTGATTTTTCCTACTCGAACACTAAACCAACATCTACAGTATTTTTTAAATACGGTAGAATCCATTTCACAGCTTGCCAATGACCTTTGTCAGATTCATGCATATACGTGCTCACAACTCCAACTGCCTATGAAATGTTAGGCCTCGTGCACACCATTGCATACATCAAGCTATATGCCGCATTAGCATATGGAACTTTTGCCATATATTCCCGTTCTGCATCAGTCTTGGGAGATAATTGGGCCCTAAGCTTCCAATGAGGAGCAAGCGGGGTGCTTACAGGTTTTGAATTCTCATTCATATCAAAACGTTGTAGTACTTTCTTCAGATATTGCTTCTAAGTCAAAGAAAGATTGCCTCTCGATCTGTCCCTGTTTATCCTTCATCTATTATATAATATTAGAGGTTTGAATCTATGGATAAGACTTTTGAAAGTGCCACATTGAAAAGAGATGAGAATGTATTCCCTCAATTATTCTATATAAAGGGCAATGTATTTCATTTCTCCATCACAACTTACAAGTTAGAGATATCTAACTTCTCTTAAACGTCCATCTTCAATATATGATGGACTTGCATTCGCGTCTAGAAGATTAGAGGTTTGAATCTATGGATAATAACTCTTTTTTTTTAAATAGAATAGAAGGTGGTCGGTCAATTCGGTTTAACCGATCACCTCGGCTGGCAGAACCGAAACCGAACCGCCCATGAATCATGGGCGGTCAGTTAACCGACCGAATTAGTCAGTTTGTTGACGTGGAACTAAATTTTCAATTTTTTCGATGGGTTTGGCAATTTAGTGTCGGTCGGTGACGATTTTTCAATTTTTTTGAACACTCCTACCGCACACGTGAATAGTGCCGTATGTGAATAGTATCGTATAGATGAACAAAACTATACGCAACGGACAAATCTGACAGAATAACTATTACATACTGAAATAAATAAAAGAACACTAGAATTGATAGCGGAGTTCGGCAAAATGTTGTCTACGTCTCCGGGTATTATGGATCACTCTATTTACTAAAGAAAAGAAATGATTACAAATTAGGCAAAAATTACAAAAGTCCACAAATTGGAAATCTAAAGAATTTCCTATAAATTTATAAAAGGGAGAAGCTCTTAGTTTTTTGAGATGCAAAAAAAAAATTTGTGGGAAGGGTTGTATTTATAGCCTTTGTCTCCTCTTTTTTTTTTTTACATGTGACCCACCTGTAAACAGTTGAAATTACCTTTAAAAGTTAGCAACGTTTTCACTGCTCTCTTTTAAGCCACAAAGTGAGCCCATAATTGATGTGTGTGTTCATGTAGTAAGATAGCTTTTCGAAAGAGAAAAAAATTCAATATTATAAAATACTTTGGTCCAAAAGGCCCAAAAAAAATTACATATACGTCAAATTTAAGTTAAAATTAAGATCTCAATTATTTTACCAATTCGAGTTTTGTTACAGTAAAAAATACTCAGAAATAGTCATATTTAATTTTTTTGCTACAATAAAAAACTCTCACATAAAGTCATATATCAACTCGAATTAAAAACTCAAATCAGTAAACTAAACCGGTCTAAATGGACGAGCATCAAATTTTTTAAGGGAAAAAAACCACAGGATTCACAAAGCTGGCAAGGTTGTAGCAGAGAATTTTAAAGTTGGCAAGCAAACCTCACTTCTTGTCAATGATTGTTCTCCAGTTCCCTTCTCAGCTGCAAAGAAAAATCGTCGTTAACATCATCATCGTCCCAATCATCGTCTCATTGTTGGGTCACTTCGGGCTCGTTTGGAACTCGTTCTAAAATAATTTTATTTTTTGTATGAAAATTAAAATGAAACGTTTTCAATCACAGATAGAAATAATTTTTAAAAATGCGTTTGGTAGTTTTATCAAGAGATTATTTTCAGCATTTAAAAACCTATTAATGTCTCTCTCTCTCTCTCTGTGCTCGAGAGAAGAGAAAATAAAAACAAAAAATGAAAAACGACTAAAAGTTGTTTTTCATTTCTCTCTCATTTTAAACTAAATCAAAAAATCATTTTCATTTTCATTTTTTGTCTATATTGTGCTAAAAGCCGTTTCAGAAACATTTTCATTTTTTCTTTATTGAAAAATGTAAAAAATAAAAACGGAATCAATTCCAAACACGACGTTCCTTTCCTTTCTCCTTATCCTCCCATTCTGTCATTGGAACAGTCATGATTTATACAAGTAATCATACATGTATAAGCTTGAAATCAAATCATATGCCTGAAGATTTAAGAACCCACGAAGAAGAAAACAAGCAGAATCTAAGGGGACCAAATAGCGTAACTATTCAACACTCACAAATAATAATATGGAACAACGGTTGCTCTAGAATCTACTTGTTCCCACTTCTTATCTTTCCATAACTGATGATGACATATTCACATCATTGTACTGAAGTTTTTTCACACTTGCAGCCAAAAAAATGAATAAATACATTTCTCACACCATGTTACCCAAAGTCCATTTTGGCAAGAAATCATTCAAGAGTGTCTTAGCCGAAAAGAAACTATTGAAGAGTGCTATTATTATATATTACGTGGTACTGAGCGACATAGTTTGTGTAAACTTCATTATCACAACAAGGCACGCAAAATAACTGATTTAAAAAGTCTCAGAAAAGAAAGACGCACTTAGCTGGGAAGGACCGCTAAACTCGTAAATATGATGAATGTTACATATAATTTGATTTTTTTGCTATTGAGTTCGGTAATGGAGATTGGAGAAATTTTCTTCCCAGTTTGTATTATCATACTTTTCCAAACAAGTAATTTTGATTATTGTTTTGATTATGACACCTCAACTACCAGATGGATAAGTGATTCCTTTTTTCCCGGGACCACCACTTATGGTCTAATAGTTAAAAGACAAAGAGACCAAAACCAAAACCCATAAATTATAATAAATAAAAATTGCCGGCCATTTACCATCTGGCATCTGCGCACCATTATCTTTCATTTTCAAAACCTTATCTTCCCGGGCATTGGAGTGGATTCTTTTTTTTTTTTTTTTTTTTTTTTTTTTTTTCCGGGTTTGGTAAAGTCAAAAGCTCTCCAGAAAGATGTCATGGTCGATAAGCTTTTGGCGACGCCGAAACAGTACTTCAAGACTCCTGATTTGTCTCTACCAATTGTGCTGTTTTTCTTCTTGTGGAAAATTTTAAAGCAATGGAATCATGAAATACCCCTTTGGCTTCTCGTGATTGTCCGTGTGCTTGTTCGTTGACGCACTTATAAAGGGGTCGGTAAGCTCATTTTGTACATACTACACATGCCTAATAAGTTTTACAAATACTTTTATGGAATTTTTCTTATATTCTGTTTGATTTTTAAATTAGTACAATTTTATAGAAAGATCAACTATAATCCCAATTTTTCTTTTGGCGAGTTGCTTTCTGCAACATAATTTATTAACGTATTACTAAAATATAAGGTATTGACATATATTGAATTGTACCTCTATTACCGTGATTTTTTTTTTTTTTTTCTAACTATCTTTCTATATCTTATTTTAGAATTCTATGGATTTGAGTACCAACAGCTTTTTTACAGAATTTTATATCTTACCAAAGTTTTGTCCAATAATAAAATATTAGGATTATATCCCAGTTTTGTAAGTACTTAATCCAAATATTTTGGCATAATAAAACATAATAAATAAAGTCCACATGCATATGATCATCACTTAGACCAAACTCAGTAAATTCTGTTCTACAAAATATATAACATATATATATTTTGTCCATCGCTGGTTAGTAGGTTTCCTACTTACAACGTGAACAAACTTAAGACATTAAAAACAGGTGATTTTAATCCGCAAATAATGGGATAATAAATAAATCAACTCAAATGGCATGATCCTACTAGATTTAAAACTATACACTAGGTATCTGCTTCTTTTTTCTTTCCTCTACAAGAAAATATTTTTTTTGCTCTATTTACTTTATTTCAAACAAGGAAAAGAATATGTTATCAAACACATGACTGTTGGAATATCTAAGAAACGGTTTAAACTTGCATCTGATCAATGTTTCTATCAACCAATATTTGGAATTTCAGATAACAAAATAATGGCGGAGGGTGCTGTGACTTTCTTATTGGAGAAGCTCTCTTTTTTGTTGGAGGGAGAGGTGAAACTACTAACTGGGTTTCGAGAAGAAGTTGTTTCTCTTAAAGCTGAGCTTGAAAGTATGAAGGCTTTTCTACATGTCGCGGATGCAGTGGAAGATGAAGATGAAGAAATCAAAGTTTGGGTTAAGCAGGTCAGAGAGGCCAGTTTTGACGCAGAAGACATCCTTGATGAATACTTCTATCGATTTGCAGAGCAACATCAAAAACATCATGGATTCTACGGACGTCTGTTTAAAATAGCTCACACTATCAAGACACTAAAATCTCGCCATCGGATTGCTTCTGAATTGCGAAGCATTAAATCCGGAGTAACCGAAATTTCTAGCAGGCATCAGAGGTATCGGTACAATTCAAATATTATACAGGACGAAGGCTCAAGCCCAAGTACTGGAAGAAAAAGTGCTCTATACGAGCTACGTCGAGATGAAGCGCTTCTACTAGAAGAATGGCAGCTAGTTGGCATTGAGAAACCCAAACAAGAGCTAGTTAGTTGGCTTCTCAAGGATGAAGTCTCCAATGTCCAAGTTGTTGCAGTGGTAGGAATGGGAGGGTTAGGCAAAACCACTCTTGTCAATCAAGTCTATAGAGATGACGAAGTCAAGCAACGATTCCAACACCGTGCTTGGATTACTGTTTCCCAATCATTCGATCTACGGGAGCTTCTTGTAAAAATAGTTGAACAACTCCTAAGAGGCATCGCACAACCAATTCCGAATGAAACGTATTCCAAGGACACACTTTCTCTGAAGCAAGACATAATTTGTTTCCTTGGTGATAAGAAGTACTTGATTGTCTTGGATGATCTATGGAGTGTGGGCTCATGGGATAATCTCAAAAATGCATTTCCTGAAAACAATCATGGCAGTCGATTAATGGTCACATCTCGCATTGTTGAAGTAGCCTCCGCAACTATGACAGATCATTTTGGAGGTTATACCTTTCCGCTAAAGCCTTTGTCTTCTGAAGAATCATGGAATCTTTTTTGTGCTAGAACCTTCCATGGAAAGTCATGCCCTCACCATTTAGAGGATATTTCTCAAGACATCTTAAAAAGATGCATGGGATTGCCTCTTGCAATTGTCGCAGTTAGTGGTGTCTTGGCCACAAAAGACAGTAGTAAAATAAGCGAATGGCAAATATTTAGACGCAGCTTTGAGGCTGGATTTGACCACAATGACAAGCTTAAGAGCGTGAAAAGGATACTTTCTGTTATGATTTTAACACCTAATTCCACCAGACTTTGCAAGAACAAGAATAAACACAAATCGAAACAGAACACAACAGAATTGATCTCGGAGTTCGGCAAAAATGGTTGCCTACGTCTCCGCGAACTCCCCAGAGGAATTCGACTTGCATTCAACAATAAATCCTTCAAGTCAGATTACAGAAAGATAATAAACCATAATCTTGACACTACCGAACCTCACTTTCCCGAGAAAAACCCAGCAAGAAATACCCTGAGAAATTATCGCCTTTTCTCTCTTCCCTTTCTCACTCTAGAATCCTTTTCTCTCTCTAAGGCTCTTTTCTGTTACAAGATTATCTCCCCTCTCCTTTTACGCCTCTCTCTCTAATATAAGAGAAAATACAATATATACAATCTGTAATCAAAACGCGTTGCCGTTTTGCTTCATTCCAAAACTCACTGTCGTTTTTTCCTTCCAGCTGCGTTTCCAGAGTAGCTCTCAACATCTTGACTTGAAGAACTGTAAAGGAAAAAACAGAGAAGATATAAGGTTTGACTCAACAATCTCCACCTCAAATCTTATCTCAATTTGTCATGCAAATCTACTAACCTCTGGATCCCAATTCGATTACCACATCTGTCACCCTTTTTCAATACCCAGCAAATCAAGACAATGCTTGAATTTGCTAGGTGTCACCACCTTAGTTTTGTTGGACATGTGTCCATAAAGTGGGATGTAATTTGTTATTTATGAAATAACAAATGTAAGACATTATTATTTTGCTGATTTTATAAAATAAGATAAAGTTATGTTTTGACACATACTCAAGAGTGTTTATGATATTGCTTAGTCCATAAACTGTTACCAACGAAAGAAGAGTCAGGGGAACCCTGCCGGACAAACTCTTCTGATACAGTTTAAAATAGATATTCGCAGCCTTAGGATTGATTGGGCAATCGAATCCGATTATGACTGCGTTAGATCGAACCATGTGATGCTGGTCTCGGGGCATGGGAGTTGGACTCGTGGTTGATCTAGACATGCTCGCAACATGTTGAATAGACCATGTGATTGATTAGGTTAGAGTAAAACCGTTTACACAACTCTAAACCTAATCATCACAACTTAAGTATATTTGTATAATTATCTTAATCCAAGAAGTGAATGCGTAGCTCAACTTAGTATCTCATGATCTTTGATTCGCCAATGAGATTAGTTCACAGCTATTGAACGACATCTCGGTCATTGGGATCATGGCAATATTAAGTTGGAGTTATGTGATTCATAGATATGGAATTCGTAAAATAATATCACCTCATGCTTTATTGATTGTGTGAATAAATAAACCAGCCCGGTATTCAATGATGATATTCATTGATTAAGACATCGTGACATGTGCGAGACATCTTACGAACGCTTTGTCTTTCTTATTCACAAATCATATAAAGGAGTTGAGGAAATAATGATTAGAATGGTAAAACGGTAATATTATATACACCATTCGATCACCGATATTTACTGAAGGATAATAATGCATTTACACTGTGGACCGTGTGATAAATTGTATCAACACCAAAAGAAAAATTAGCGCACATGAATCGAGAGATTATTCGGCATCGAACTTTTAGTGGAGTTAGATGATGTCGGAATTAAATATGTCGATAACTTATAGGGATAAGTTAGTCGAATATTGTAATTCCATAGCTTTGTTCATGTGGGTCCATTCGGTCTCAAGGCTAGCTCTAATAAATGGGAAAAAACAGAAACCGATAATGATGTTTAAATTCATTGTGTTATTTTTCATTTATTCGATAATTGAAAAATAAAAGGAATGAGTTTTGAATTTCGAAATTAATGGAGATTAATTTAAAATTCAAAATGAAATTTAAACATGATTTTATTTGGCAACTAAAGGAAAGAGAAAGGTGAGAATTTATTTTGGGAAAATTCGAAATCCCTTGCCTTAAGGGGATTTGAATTTTGCTCCAAAATAGGGAAGGAAATTCGGAAATCCCTAAGCCATGTAGGGATTTTCGGATTTCAATCCTAGGGTTGAGGAGAAATTCGAAAATCCCATCTAGGGTTTGAGTTTTTGAATTTTCTCCTATATAAGGATATTATTGAAAACCCTAGGAGAGAGTCTTTTGGAGAAAAGAAAAAGAGATCACACTTTCCTTAGGGTGGCCGGATTTTGTAGAGACAAAATAGAAGGAAAAAGTTTCCTTAGGTTTTTGAAAAAGAGCCCACTCTCTCATCCTAAAAATTGTAGAGACATAGCCTTGAATCAACGAGTGGTTCTTGGTGTGATCGTGACAATAAACAACGATCTTGTTTCACGGCAATTCTCCATCTTGGAACGTGAGATAGTGAGACTAGATCCTCGCGGTCAATTAATTCAATCGTCACAAAGGTATGTGAGATATTCTAATCCTTTGTCCATAAACATATATCATGCATGCATCTCTCGTTGTGGTTTACGTTTAATTATGAATTAAATGGATATGATAAAATTTTTGAAATTCCGCCTACAATATTGTTGTTGTTCAAATGATTTTTCATATATAAATCACAATAAGATCCTACAATTGGTATCAGAGCCTAGGGCTATTGATCATGCATGATTTATGTTTATGCGATTGAATGTATGATATGTGTTGATATTGGCATCTTGCATGAATATATGATGAATTCAAAATTGTTTTGATTCAATATGTGATTGGATCCCGATCGATTGGCTCTAGGTTTTTAATTACACCATGTTGGTGGTTTATGTTTTCTCTAGAAAATAATGTAAGCCATTAAAGGGCATAGGAAATTTTGTAATTTAAATTTCCGGAAAATATTTTTTTTTTTGTGTGTCATTGCCGTCGCTTTGCCCGCCGCCAAGACGACTCCCACCTCCGCCACAAGCCCGGCCGCAAAACCCTTCCCTGGGTTTTGGGCATGCGGCAGACTAGGGTTTCGAAACCCTAGTATGCGCTAGGGGTTTCTGAAACCCTAGCGGGCCTGCAGGCCCCTGGCAAAGGGGGGCGCGAGGCCCTGCCGATGGCCTTGCCCAGGCAAGGGCCGCGCCCCCTAGGCGAGGCCAAAGGGCCGGCCGCAGGCCCTGCCCAGCAAGGGCCCACAGGCCCCTTGAGGCATGGGCCACAGGCCCCTGCCGAGGCACAGGCCACAGCCTTGCCTTGGCAAGGGCCGGCCCAAGCAATGGGAGCAAGGCCTGCCTGGCACAGCGACCCATCTTCGCCCGCAGCCTGGCCCAGCCGAAGAAGGTGGGCCCAGGTTGTCCCGGGCCCAGCCCAAAAAAAAAAAATTTTTTTATTTTCACTTTTCGGGGATCGAGAGAAGAGAAAATTGAGAAGATGCCAAGAAGACAAGATGAAGAAAATTATTGTAATTATTTTCATTTGTTTTTATGGGTTGTAATTAGAAATGAGCCATAGAGAGGTTAAATTGTAAATGTATGATTTATTGTTTAATCTCGCATCATTATAACATGCCATATAGGATATAGAGATGCCAATATCAAATTGCCATGCAAGCATGTTCATGCATCATTGTAGTTTAATATTATAAATTGTTATAATAATAAATGCAATGGGTAAATTTTATAAAGAGTTATAAAATACAACAAATTTATAAGGGTTATAATTTTGTTGAATTATTAATTGGACTTAATTTCAAAACAAAATCCATTTTTCAAAAAGCTAAGTGGGAGGGTCGTTTTGCGTTGAAACGTTCCCAAGGTCTCCGACTTTAGCCCCGATCGTGACATGTGGATAGGTTAAGAACCACCTTAGTGGTCCTCACTTCAATGGGAGAAACCCATGAAACATGTCGCTAAGGAGTCATCAAAGTTGCTTATAGAAGATAAGACTCGAAAAAAGGAAGTAGTGAGGCGAGACCATCCCTAGATGGATCGTTAGTTCATAACAACCTCTAGAGTCGATTAGTCGGTTAAACACTTAGACTAAAGATCATTGTAATCTCCCATAGGAGCTAGGCAATGGATCTAAGGTGACCAAAAAGATGGTGATTGGTTGCACTAGATGTAGAGACATCTTGTAAAGTGGACCAAATGAGAGGAGTCTCGATGCGATAGGAGGCTTCACGGACGCCACCCCCTAGGTGGGACGTGTTGCCGCTTTATGATCGCAACACCATAGATGAAACATTTTTTAAGGATTTTATTTATGTTTAAGTATTTGCATTCATGCATCATACTTCTCTTAAATATAAGCAAATTACCAACACCGCTTTATTTTATTTTCAGCAATTATGTCTTTATCCCCGATCGCGCAAATTCTTAGTACAAACAAACTAGTGGGTGAAAATTACGTTGACTGGAAACGTAACCTCGATATCGTATTGACGGTAGACAAGCACAAGCATGTGCTCACCACCCCCTGTCCTCTTGAGCCGAATGATGATTCGACTCAAGAAGAGCGAGACGCATACACTACTTGGATGCGTTCCGATGAGATTGCTAGGTGCTATATCTTAGCATCAATTAGCAATGTGTTGCAACAGCAACATCGGAACATGCTGACGGCTGCAGATATGATCTACAGCATCTCCGAAATGTTCGGAAGCCAGGGCCGTCAAGCCAAGCAAGCTGCAGTGCGCAACTTCATGAACTGCGGATGAAAACCGGCACTCCTGTTCGGGACCATATGCTATTGATCATAAGTCACCTGAATGAGATGGAGCTCATGGGAGCTGAAATAGATGGAGAGACTCAAGTGGATATGATCCTAGAGACTCTCCCGGAGATGTTTGACAACTTCAAACTCAACTGCTCTATGAATAAGTTGAGCTATACACTCCCAGAACTCATGATGGAGCTTCGAACTACGGAAACTCTGCTGCTTAAAGGCAAAAAGGAGAATGGAAAGGCAAACCTTACTGAAGCGAAGCCTTCCACCTCTGGTGCCAAGAAACAGGAGAAAGCCCGCAGTAACAAGAAGAAGCCAGTTGCAGGCAAGAACACTGCAAAGGTAGACAAGAGTAATGACAAATGTCACCATTGCGGAGTTCTTGCCACCGGAAACACAATCGTCCTACATACCTCAAGGAGGTCAAAGCTAAAGGTACATTGCTTGTTACCAAAGCATGTTTTGTGGTGACTCTACTTTCTCTTGGATTGTAGACTCGGAGCCACTAATCATGTTTGTTGTTCTCTGCAGGGGTTCGGGAAAACAAAAAGGCTTAGCAAGGACGAGTTCAACTTCCGCTTGGGAATGGAGCATCGATGTCGAAAGAAGAACCGTTGGAAGTATTAAATTAATTTTTGAGAACAGTTTTTATTGTTTTGAACAATGTTTATTATGTCCCGGTTTTTGGGAAAAACCTTATTTCGTGGCTCGTTTGATTGAGCAAGGATATTCTTTGGATTTTAATAATGATGTTATTCAGATTCTAAAGAATGGCTTCATGATTACTTCTACAAATCATGATAAACAATGCTCTCTCGTTAAACCAAATATTCCAACGATTTGCGATCTTTGAATTGAATGATGATTCAATGAGAGAAAGTAAGAGATTGAGGTTAGACTCAATTGATCAAACCTACAAATGGCATCTACGTCTTGGACATATTGGCCTTGACAGGATTAAAAGGTTGGTAAGAGACGGTCCCTTGCAAACCTTAAGTGTAGGCTCACTACCTACATGTGAATCCTGCATAGAAGGAAAAATGACCAAGAGACCCTTTTCAGCAAAGGGTAATAGAGCTAATGAATGCCTAGAACTCATACATAGTGATGTATGTGGGCCATTCAATATCCAAGCAAGAGGAGGATATGAATATTTCATAACCTTCACTGATGACTATTCTCGTTTTGGTCATATTTATCTAATGCGTCAAAAGTCTGAAACCTTTGAAAAGTTCAAAGAATTCAAGGCCTTGGTTGAAAAGCAATTAGATAAACAGATCAAAACACTACGATCTGATCGTGGTGGTGAATACTTGCTTTGGGAGAGTTCAAGACTTTCTTAAGGAAGAAGGTATATTTTCTCAACCGATCGCGCCAGTACTCCTCAAACAGAATGGCGTGTCCGAGAGAAGGAATCGAACTCTATTAGACATGGTTAGATCAATGATGAGTTACTCATCTCTTCCGCATTCCTTTTGGGGATATGCCTTGGAAACAAAGAAGATACGCTCAACCAAGTTCCATCTAAGGCAAACACTGAACTCCATATGAAAGATGGAGTGGCAAGAAGTCATCCTTGGCCACACCGTAATATGGGGTTGTCCGGCACATGTGCTTAGAAAGAAGACTCGTAAGTCGACTAGTCGCTCGTAATCGCGCCTACTTGTAGGATATCCCAAAGGAACAAAAGGCTATATCTTTTATAGTCCTCATCGATCGAAAACATTCACAAAGACGAATGCTCGTTTTTCTGGAAGAGGATTTTATAAAGAATATGAAGCCAAGAAGCAAGCTTGTACTTGAGGAACCGATCGGTGAAAATGTTCATGCAACATATCCGCAGTCTATTCCCCGAACCGACAACAGATGAACCACAACAAGAACTAACACCAAAGGAGCCTCGACGTAGTGGGAGGGTTGTGAGACAACCTGATAGGTACATGTCTTATGGAGATGCATTATATGCGGTCTCGATTTAGACATCGACGAACCTGTCTCTTACTTGCAGGCCATGGAAAGTTCTGAAGCAAACCTATGGCATGAAGCCATGGACGCCAAATACAATCGATGTATAAAAATGGCGTATGGACTCTAGTAGATCCTCCTGAAGGGTAAAACCCGTAGGGTGTAAATGGATTTACAAGAAGAAGAGGGGTCCGGATGGGAATGTAGAGACATTCAAAGCAAGGCTTGTAGCTAAGGGCTATACACAAAAGAAGGCATCGACTATGAGGATACCTTCTCTCCGGTAGCCATGCTTAAATCCATCCGAATTCTTCTATCCATTGCTTGCTTTTTAGATTATGAAATCGGCGGATGGATGTAAAGACAACTTTTTCTGAATGGCAATCTGGATGAGCGCATTTACATGGCACAACCGGATGGATTCATTGAAAAGGGTCTAGAAGAAAAGGTTTGCGAATGCGTAAGTCCATTTATGGACCCAAGGTATCTAGATCATGGAATATCGATTCGATGAGACCGTTAAAACTTATGGTTTTGTTCACCAATGGATGAGCCTTGTGTGTATAAGTCGATACAAGAAGGCAAAGTGGTTTTCTTAGTCTTATATGTAGATGACATACTACTCATTGGGAATGATGTAGGAAGACTAACCGAGGTTAAGCTCCGGTCGGCAAAGCGGTTTGACATGAAGGATCTAGGAGAAGCCGCCTATGTTTTGGGAATTCGATCTTTCGAGATCGAAAGAACAAACAATTGGCACTTGCCTCGTGCATCCTACATCGATAAGGTAATGGACCGATTCGCTATGCAAAACTCCAAAAAGGGTTGTCTACCCTTCGTGACATGGAGTATCCTCTCTAAGGAGCGAGTCCCAAGACTCCTCAAGAAGAGGAAGACATGAGCCGAGTTCCTTACGCTTCAGCCGTGGGAAGCCTCATGTATCGATGCTTTGCACCAGATTCGATGTATGCCACGCAGTAGGCGTGGTGAGTAGATTCCATCAAACCCCGGACCCGAGCACTGGGTTGTTGTAAAGCATATCCTCAAGTATCTTGGGAGAACGAAACTATATGCTTGTATATTCAGTGCTGACCTGAATATGGCGGGATGCTCCGATTCCGATTTCAATCGGATAAGGATTCCAAAGAAATCCACTTGAGTTCGGTGTTTGTCACTGAATGGAGTTCGGTGGTATGGAGGAGCATCAAAGCAGACTTGCATAAATACTCCACCATGGAGGCCGAATATGTGGCAGCAGAAGTGAAAAAGCAGGCCGACATGGCTTAAAAAAGTTCCTTGTTTCACTTTGGAAGTTGTTCCGGAAGGCGATAGGCCCATGGTCTTTATATTTAACGATAACGGGGGGCTGTAGCAAACTCTAAGGAACCTAGAAGCCACAAAAGGTCCAAGCACATAGGCGGAAATACCACCTCATCCGTGAGATTGTACAGAGAGGCGATGTTGAAGTGACAAAGATATCAACACATGACAACTTGGCGATCCGTTTACAAAGGCTTTATCTGGTAAAGTCTTCGATACGCATCTGGAAGGTTTGGGCATGCGAGATTGTACACACCTACTTTAAGTCCAAGTGGGAGTTTGTTGGACATGTGTCCATAAAGTGAGATGTAATTTGTTATTTATGAAATAACAAATGTAAGACATTATTATTTTGCTTTGATTTTATAAAATAAGATAAAGTTATGTTTTGACACATACTCAAGAGTGTTTATGATATTGCTTAGTCCATAAACTGTTACCAACGAAAGAAGAGTCGGGAACCCCTGCCGGACAAACTCTTCCGATACAGTTTAAAATAGATATTCGCAGCCTTAGGATTGATTGGGCAATCGAATCCGATTATGACTGATAGATCGAACCATGTGATGCTTTGGTCTCGGGGCATGGGAGTTGGACTGTGGGTTGATCTAGACATGCTCGCAACATGTTGAATAGACCATGTGATTGATTAGGTTAGAGTAAAAACCGTTTACACAACTCTAAACCTAATCATCACAACTTAAGTATATTTGTATAATTATCTTAATCCTGAAGTGAATGCGTAGCTCAACTTAGTATCTCATGATCTTTGATTCGCCAATGAGATTAGTTCACAGTTATTGAACGACATCTCGGTCATTGGGATCATGGCAATATTAAGTTGGAGTTATGTGATTCATAGATATGGAATTCGTAAAAATAATATCACCTCATGCTTTATTGACGGGTGTGTGAATAAATAAACCAGGCCTGGTATTCAATGATGATATTCATTGATTAAGACATCGTGACATGTGCGAGACATCTTACGAACGTTTGTCTTTCTTATTCACAGTCATATAAAGGAGTTGAGGAAATAATGATTAGAATGGTAAAACGGTAATATTATATACACCATTCTGATCACTGATATTTACGAAGGATAATAATGCATTTACACTGTGGACCGTGTGATAAATTGTATCAACACCAAAAGAAAAATTAACGCACATGAATCGAGAGATTATTCGGCATCGAACTTTTAGTGGAGTTGTACGATGTCGGAATTAAATATGTCGATAACTTATAGGGATAAGTTAGTCGAATATTGTAATTCCATAGCTTTGTTCATGTGGGTCCATTCGGTCTCAAGGCTAGCTCTAATAAATGGGAAAAACAGAAACTGATAATGATGTTTAAATTCATTGTGTTATTTTTCATTTATTCGATAATTGAAAAATAAAAGGAATGAGTTTTGAATTTCGAAATTAATGGAGATTAATTTAAAATTCAAAATGAAATTTAAACATGATTTTATTTGGCAACTAAAGGAAAGAGAAAGGTGAGAATTTATTTTGGGAAAATTCGGAAATCCCTTGCCTTAAGGGGATTTCGAATTTTGCTCCAAAATAGGAAGGAAAATTCGAAATCCCTAAGCCATGTAGGGATTTTCGGATTTCAATCCTAGGGTTGAGGAGAAATTCAAAATCCCATCTAGGGTTTGAGTTTTTGAATTTTCTCCTATATAAGGATATTATTGAAAACCCTAGGAGAGAGTCTTTTGGAGAAAAGAAAAAGAGATCACACTTTCCTTAGGGGTGGCCGGATTTTGTAGAGACAAAATAGAAGGAAAAAAGTTTCCTTAGGTTTTTGAAAAAGAGCCCACTCTCTCATCCTAAAAATTGTAGAGACATAGCCTTGAATCAACGAGTGGTTCTTGGTGTGATCGTGACAATAAACAACGATCTTGTTTCACGGCAATTCTCCATCTTGGAACGTGAGATAGTGAGACTAGATCCTCATGGTCAATTAATTCAATCGTCACAAAGGTATGTGAGATATTCTAATCCTTTGTCCATAAACATATATCATGCATGCATCTCTCGTTGTGGTTTACGTTTAATTATGAATTAAATGGATATGATAAAATTTTTTGAAATTCCGCCTACAATATTGTTGTTGTTCAAATGATTTTTCATATATAAATCACAATAAGATCCTACAGTTCCCATGTCTGCAGGATTTTCCTCCGTTGGAATCTTCTCAATGTTTATTACTCCCTGAGAGACCTTCTCCCGAATGAAGTGATATCTTATCTGGATATGCTTTGTCCTGTCATGGAATACAGGATTTTTGCATAAATGGATAGCACTTTGGCTGTCTGAATAAACAGTAGCCTTGTTGTTTAAGATCTTCATCTCCTCTAACAATCCTTGAATCCAGATCCCTTCCTTGATAGCTTCTGTTGCGGCCATGTACTCAGCTTCAGTAGTTGAGAGTGCTACTACTGGTTGAAGCTGAGATTTCCAGCTGACACAATTTCCACTCACCATGAAGAAGTATGACGTAGTGGACTTCCTGCTATCATGATCTCCTGCATAATCTGAGTCTGTAAAACCTTCCACTGAAACCTGACTTCCATGGTTTTTAAACCGTAAGCCATAACTTAGAGTTCCAGCTATGTACTTGAGCAGCCACTTCATGGCTCTCCAGTGTTCCTTCCCTGGGTTTGACATGAACCTGCTCAGTGCACTGATGGCATAGGCCAAGTCTGGTCTGGTGCACACCATGGAGTACATCACAGACCCCACGGCATTTCTATAGGGAACGTGCTCCATATATGCCCTTTCAGCTTCATCTTTTGGGCACTGCTGAGAAGATAATTGGAATTGGCCGGCTATGGGCTGTTGTGGTGTTTTTGATCCTTCCAATCTGAATTTCTCCACCAGCTTCTGCAGGTATCCTTTCTGTTGAAGAAACAATTCTCCTTTGCTTCTTTCCCTCTCAATTCTCATCCCCAGAATCTTTCCCGCTGGCCCAAGCTCCTTCATCTCGAATTCTGATTTCAGCATCTGCTTCATCTTGTCTATTCTACTCTTATGCTTGCTTATTAGAAGCATGTCATCCACGTATAGGAGTAGATATTCTGCCTCTAGGACTGTGGATCCTCTGTAGTATAGACAGGTATCAAACCAGCTTCTTAGAAATCCTTGTTTGGTCATAAAGGTGTCAAACCTCTTGTACCATTGTCTTGGTGACTGTTTGAGGCCATACAAAGACCTTTTGAGAAGACACACCAAATTCTTGCCCTTCTGGGCTTCAAATCCCCGTGGCTGTTCCATGTAAATTTGCTCTTCCAAATCACCGTGTAAGAATGCAGTTTTGACATCCATTTGCTCTAACTCTAAATCAAATTGAGTTACTAGAGAGAGCATGATTCTGATGGTTTTGTACTTCACTACAGGTGAGAAAATCTCATTAAAATCTATACCTTCCCTCTGAGTAAAACCTTTGGCAACCAGTCTAGCTTTATACTTTACTGGTTCATTTTCTGTGGCTCCCTCCTTGATCTTATAGATCCATTTACATGAGACCACTGACTGGCCTTTGGGTCTGCTCACCAAAATCCAGGTGCCGTTTTTGTGCAGGGACTCCATCTCCTCCTTCATTGCCCATAACCATTTCTTTGCATCTTTGTCCTTCACTGCTTCCTCATAGCTCTCCGGTTCGTGCCTACTTAGGTTGATTGCTGTCATAAAAGCGTAGGCCAGCAGCTCTGTGTAGGCGTTAAAGCCATATCTCTGGGTTGGCTTTGGTATTCTTCTGGCTCTATCCCTTACCAACTGGTAGTCTTCTTCCTGTACATCTTCCTGTGTTGAGTTTTGTGTGCCCTGAGAATGGTCTGTCGGTTCACTGTCGCCATCTTCAATTTCTTGACTATGTTCTTCCGTAGTCTCTTGTTGTGATGGCTCTTCTTGATTGACCGTGTGTGGCTCCACCTGAGTTTGGCTCTCTATTATTCCTGCAGGGTTAGTAACAGAAAACCTTTCTCCTGCAACAGGGTTAGTTTTAGATAAACAAGGAAATTCAGCTTCATTAAAAATGACATCACGGCTGTTTATTGTTTTATATCCCTTGCCATCTCTAACCCAAAGTCTATATCCTTTGGTACCCTCTGGGTAACCTAAGAATACACACTTTAAGGACCTAGGGTCTAATTTTCCTTCTTTTTGATGTGCATAAGTGCACAAATTAATGTTCTAAGGTGAGATAAATCGGTGGTTTGTTTTTCCACATCTCCTCGGGGTCTTAAACTCAATTGCACTAGATGGACACCTATTTACCAAATATGTTTGCAGTCATGACAAATTTCTCCCCAGAAGCTTTTTGGTAATCCTGCTTGAAACATCATGCATCTTGATTTGTCTAGTAAAGTCCTATTCATTCTTTCAGCAACTCCATTTTGTTGTGGAGTTTTCCTAACCGTTCTATGTCTTTGAATGCCTTCCTCAGCACAATAACCATCAAACAACTTATTACAAAATTCAAGACCATTATCAGTTCTCAATGTTTTAATTCTTTTGTCTGTGAGGTTTTCCTGCAGTGTTTTCCATTGTTTGAATTTAGCTAAGGCATCATTCTTATTTTTAAGTAAATACAGCCAGACCTTCCTAGAGTAGTCATCAACAATAGAAAGGAAATAGTAATTACCTCCATGAGTTTGAGTTGTTTCAGGCCCCCATAGGTCGGAGTGGACATATTCCAGGATAGACTTTGATTCATGGGTCCCAGCTTTGAACTTCAACCTATGCTGCTTTCCCAAAATGCAAGACTCACAGAAATCTACCTTGCTTACCCTGTCCTTTCCTAGAAGTTTCTGCTCACTCATTACTTTGAGACCCCTTTCACTTATGTGTCCCAATCTATTGTGCCACAGAACTGCTTTCTTGTCCTCTGGTGCAATTGCAACTGTTAGTTTCCCAGTGAGTGTTTCTCCTATCATATGATACAAGCCACCACTTTTGACCCCTTTAATAACCACCATGGAACCTTTACAAATTTTCATTACTCCTCTCTCAATTTTGTTGGTATAGCCTGAGTCATCCAAAACTCCTAGGGAGATTAAGTTTCTGGTAAGACCAGGAACATATCTCACCTCCTTCAATTGCCTCACTATACCATCGAACATCTTGATGGCTATAGTGCCAATTCCTTCTACTTGGCAGGTGTCACTGTTTCCCATCATAACCCTTCCTCCATCTACTTTCTTGAATTCAGAAAGCCAAGCCTTGTTGTGCGTCATATGGTAGGTACACCCCGAGTCAAGAATCCACTCTTGACTCTCACCCTGTGATGACGCAAGTAGGACCTCGCTACTTTCATACCCATCACCAAGATTGGCCGACTCTTGGCTGTCATTCCCGTTGGTTGTGCCCTCTTTTTCCTTCATCTTCCTTTTGTAGGCATAGCAGTCCTTTTTGAAATGTCCGGGCTTGTTGCAGTGGAAGCAGGTTTTGTTATTATTCGGACCTTTGGACTTGGATCTCCCCCTGCCCTTGCTGGTGCTCCTTCCTTTGTTGTTGTTGCTCTTTTGTTGGCTTCTTCCTCGTGCAAAATGATCCTCAGCATTTAAAGAGTCCTGTTTTTCGATCTTGATCTCTGGATTTTAATGCTGAAATAACCTCCTCGAGAGTAATAGAAGTCCTACCATATTTTATGGCTGACTTTACCTCCTTAAAGGATTCTGGCAGAGCATTCAACAAAATAATTGCCTTGTTCTCATCACTTAAGGCCTCGTTTTCACCAGAATTCGCCAATTCTATATTCATCCTGAGGAAATCATCGAGGTTCTGTTCCAAGGTACTAGTTGTATTCATCTTGAAGCCAAACAATCTTTCTTTAAGAAAAATTTTATTTGTTAAAGATTTCTTCTGAAATAGTTCATCTAGCTTCTTCCAAATTTTCGAAGGGGTCTCTTCTTTATCTACCATTCTTATGACAGCATCTGATAAATGAAGAATAATAGTACCTGTAGCTGTTTCGAGAAGTTCTTGCTTTTGCTCCTCAGTGTAATCTTCAGGCCATTTCGGAGAGTCCCCTAGGGCTTTGAGAAGTTTTTGCTGAGCAAGCAAACCCTTGATCTTCCTTTGCCATATCCGGAAGTCACCTGATCCGTCGAACTTATCAACCTCGACCTTCATATTGCTTAGAACCCCAAACTGAAACGGATCCCCTTCTTCTTGAGAATCTTGATTCGTGAGTGAACAGGAAATCGTTTTCGCCGAATCTGTACCGAGTGGAATTTCTTCGAAATCACCCAGATCTAAAGATCTCAATCCCGATCCTTGATCACCTTCGACCTCCAGTGCTCTTGGTTGCGTTCTTGGTTGAAATTAGAGAGCTCTGATACCACTGTTATGATTTTAACACCTAATTCCACCAGACTTTGCAAGAACAAGAATAAACACAAATCGAAACAGAAACAACAGAATTGATCTCGGAGTTCGGCAAAAATGGTTGCCTACGTCTCCGCGAACTCCCCAGAGGAATTCGACTTGCATTCAACAATAAATCCTTCAAGTCAGATTACAGAAAGATAATAAACCATAATCTTGACACTACCGAACCTCACTTTCCCGAGAAAAACCCAGCAAGAAATACCCTGAGAAATTATCGCCTTTTCTCTCTTCCCTTTCTCACTCTAGAATCCTTTTCTCTCTCTAAGGCTCTTTCTGTTACAAGATTATCTCACTCTCTCCTTTCTGTCGTCTCTCTCTAATATAAGAGAAAATACAATATATACAACTGTACAATCAAAACGTTGCCGTTTTGCTTCATTCCAAAACTCACTGTCGTTTTTTCCTTCCAGCTGCGTTTCCAGAGTAGCTCTCAACATCTTGACTTGAAGAATTGTAAAGGAAAAAACAGAGAAGAGATAAGGTTTGACTCAACACTTTCACTTAGTTTCAGTGATTTGCCTTACCGTTTGAAATCATGTTTCTTGTATCTAAGCATGTTTCCAGAAGATTGGAGGTTTAAAAAGTTTTACATAATCAGGTTATGGATCGCGGAAGGTTTCATTCGTGAAATGAAAGATATCACATTAGAAGAAGTTGGAGAGTTGTATTTTAATGAGCTTTGTAATAGAAGCCTGATCCAAACAGCTGTGGACGATGTTGATGAAGCACTCAAATCTTTTGTACTCCATGACCTCGTACGAGAAATTGTCCTTCAAAAATCACAAGATCAAAATTTTGCTACAATAATCAGCGAACAAAATCCAGTACTGCAGGAACCAGCTAGGCATTTATCGGTATTTACAACATTGGAGAATTTTGCAGGGAGGCCACAACTTTTCTAGAGTTCGCACGTTGCTCTTTTCTGGAAAAAATTGTTCCATTTCTAGCATTTCCTTTTCTGAACTTTTCAGTAAACATGGCAGATTAAAGCTTCTCAAGGTGTTGGATTGTCAAGGATTACCTTTGGACACGTTTCCCGAGTGCATCACCAAACTGTACAATTTGAGGTATCTAAGCATGTATCGTACCAAGGTGGCATCAATTCCGCGCACTATTGGGAGGCTTCGGAACCTTGAAATGTTAAATCTTGGAAGAACTTTAGTTGAAGAGTTGCCAGCTGAGATATTGCAACTCCATCGCCTTTTCCGATTGATGGCATTTGAAGTACCAAGGTCCATTCATGATGGTTCTTCTGTATTCACCGAAGATATAGGTGTTCGTGTGCCAAAAGATATCGGAAATTTGAAGTTCTTGCGAGACCTTGGAGTAATTCGGGCAAGTGAACGCGGGCTTGAATTAGTGCGATCCCTCGGAAATTTGAAGCAACTGAGGATTTTAGGCATTAAACAATTAGAAGCAGAACATGGAGTTGAATTATGCTCTTCAATAGAGAAGCTGAGTTACCTTCGTGGTCTATTTATGGAAACAAGAGAAGAAGCTGAAATCCTTAAAGTTCAGAATATATCATCACCTGCTCAATGCCTTCAACGGTTGCATATGTATGGACGTTTGGAGATGCTTCCACACTGGGTGCCTAAGCTTTCAAGTTTGGGAGTTTTAAGGCTGAGGTGGAGTAAGTTACGACTTGATCCGCTTCAATCTCTTCAAGCTTTGCCCAATCTACAAAAGCTTGAATTTGAGAAAGCTTATGATGGAGAAGAGTTGTGTGTCAAAACTGGAGGTTTCCAAAATCTCAAACGTTTATCAATTATTTGTTTAAGCGGATTGCGGAAAGTGACGGTAGAAGAAGGGGCAATGCCACAACTTCAGGAGCTATGGTTGGAAGACTGCAAACTATTAGAGGAAGTTCCATCAGGTGTTGAATTTCTAGCTTGCCTGAATGAACTTGCTATCATCAACATGGGTGATCAGTTGCTGTCAAAGCTGGATCCAAGCAGTGAAGATTCGGACTTTTCAAGAGTCAAGCACGTGCCAAAGGTTTATATCGGTTCGCGAGATGCAGACGGGCTGCATACCACAAAATTATCTTGAAATATAAAATTTGGAAGGTAAGAATTGTATGGTAAGTGTATGATCATTTCTGGTTTACTATTTCTATTAGGGTTTTAACGTCGTTTCTGGTGTTTATTATTATAATTTCCATTTTCTTTATTACAATGTGTTTCTATTACATGGAGGAGATCAAGTTAAGGGCTGATCATTACATGGAGGAGCAGTATTACCAGTTAATCGAATTCTTAATTGGCAGGATTATCACTGATCAAAAATCCTTCATAATGCAATGCTGGTGTTGGAGATTTGCAACATTCTAGTTCATTTTCATTGTTCGATGCACGTGCTTCAAAAAGATTGTTTAAGTGTCTGATTTAAAAGATTGTTTAGGCTAGAATTTTCAGGACGAAATTCATTTAAAGAAGGGAGAATTGTACTGTTTTTTTGGTATAGCGTATCATTATCTAATAGCGGGCCTATTTTAGTGATATTTTTATGAAATATGAGTATAAAGATGCATTTTTATGCATTTTGAAATTTTCAAATATATTTACATTTTGATCGTTTATTTTAAGAAAATTACAAATTTACCTTTTATTAAAAATATTTGCAAAAAGGCTCTGTTTTTAATTGTCTGCTTTAATTCATGTGTCGTACCACTAAATAAATTATTTTCCTATATTTTATTACTCTTGCCGCCAAACATATATATATATCATATGTAATTATTTGCTTTTAAATCATTACCTTTGCTGAAACATGCACTAATATATATCTAAGAATTAGATATTGTAACAGACTCATCATTTTCAAAAGCAAAAAACAAACAAAAAAAAAAAACAAAAAAGAAAAAATAAATAAATCAATGCTTGAAAAGTAAGAAATATAATTGCACGTGCCACAATTACGACAATCTAAGAGTCCGTTTGTTTCCTGTATTCATCTCTGATTCTGAATCGTGATTCATGATTCTCTACAATGTTTTCTCTCATAAAAAATACACGTAAAACAAAAATAGTTCTGAATCATGATTCTGAATACACGAACCAAACGAACACTAACTATGTTTTTTCTTCCTAAGAAATATAACACTCACCAAATCATTGACCACTTTGAGTTTTCATTCAAAAAATCCATAATTCCAAGAGTATGCCCAAGAACAGGGGCGGTGTTTTTTTTGATATTTGATATTTAAGATTTGGTTATATGTTTGTATCGTTGTTTCATATTATTATCTTTTTTTTTTTTTTTTTTTTTTTTTTTTTTTTTTTTCTTCCATTTCTGGATAAATCGTTTTTAGAGGCGATTGTCATTGTGAACTGTTCTTTTTCTTGTCCTTTTCCAATTCATGTCGTTTTTGTTTTTTAAGTTCATGTCGTTTCCTGGGGTTATGTTTTCTCTATTTGTCTCTTTTAATTAATATTTTTGTCAGATAAACTTTATCATTGTCGTTTATGAGTTATATCATCATTTTTCAGATTTCAACTCATTTTTACGCACTTGCCGTTTTTCTATTTGTCTCGTTTGTTTTACAAAATGTCGTTCCTTAATGAATTGCCGATGTAATATTTGATGTGTCGTTTTTGGTTTGATTGTTGTCGTTTCTAATTTCATGCTGGGTTTTATGATGTTATCGTTTTTTACACGTGCCCCAATTCTGCAATTGTGCATTTTATTTCAACGTGGTCTACAATTGGAAATGGACCCATTAAGTTGATATTATGCCTCCAAATTTGAAATTAAAATTGATTCTCCAAGTAGTCAATTTAACTACTAAAAGTTGTACAAATTTTTATTTACACTTAAAGGAAAGATTTATGTCTATGAAATTTATGGCCTCGTTCATTTTATCGATTTGAGTTTTTAATTCTTTTGTATATTGACAAATGATCACAGACAATTAATTAAATATAAAAAGAAAAATATGTGGAATATTACGGTGCAAACAAATAAAAACTAACCATATATGTTTCGCAAAATAATCCATAAGGGCATATCTAGTAACATATATGCCTTAATCAGTATTTTTGTAATATTGTATAATAATCGATATTTTTAAAATTAGAGCTTCATTAATAGGCATTTTATGTAATACGTTTTTTTTTTTTTTTTTTGTTCTATTCAACATCATTCTTGTGAAACCATGCACACAAGCAGTTTGTTCTATTTAACAAGCAGTATTAAAAATAAAGATAGCGAAAACACGCCTGAAAAAAAATCACACACCAGATGAAAACACACCTTCAATAAAAAAGAAAAAAAAGTCAAATGAAAACAAACTGGATCACAAGAACACATGCAGATCACAAGAACACAAAGGCAATCAGCTCAGCAACATCGTTTTGGGATGCAAAGGTGGCCGGTCATGTGCCAACTTTCGCCTCCATCGCATTGCGCATAAGGGCATGCCGGAAAGTAGACTCTGTCGAAATGCAGGTTCCATGCTGCGTTCGGGTCTTGAGTGGAGAAGGGGGTCCAACTAGCAGTTGAATTCTCGTATCTACTATGTGTGATGCGATTGAACTTCTCCACGTCCTTATTCTTGTTTATGTCATCCGGGTCGATGTCGACAATAAAAATATCGCCATAAGGCCTCACAGAGTGCACGAAAATAGGCAAAGAGATAGGATCCACAGACACCGCAGCAAGATCCGCAGTCACAACAGTGCTCTTTCCGTCCGGACTAAAGAACGGATGGTTCACATGCCCTGCAAGATCACTATCACTTCCTAACACTCTTACCACCACTGACGGATCATTCGCCTTCACTAGAAATACCGCAAAGTATCCTGGGTCAAGACCATTGTCACTTTCTGGTGCATATTCTGGCTTGTCGCGGGTTGACGAAAAGACTATCCAATCTCCCCTTGGAGACCATTGGCAGTGTGTGTCAGTCCAAGCCCCATTTGTTAGCCTTGTTATTATGCCATCCCCATATTCGCCTAATTCTGCATTCTCCATTATGTATAGGTTCTTGTATCTCTTATCCCCTCCGTTTCTCGTAGATCGAAATACTAATTTCGTCCCTATTTCATTAAGTTAAACAAATTCTAGTTCTATTAATTATATCACGTTATAACAGGAATTTTGAAAGGAATTGGAAGGAGCGAGTAGAGCTAGCAAGTTACCAGCCGGATTGGTGGATGGGAAGGCGTTGTTGGAACCACTTGTTAGCTGTATACGATGTTTTGCGCCACGGGATACTTCGGGGATGGCGCAGATGTCCAGACTTTGGGCGGAGTTGAAAGAAGGTCCGGTGCATACATAGAGAATATCCTTTTCCTCATTTTGGTTCCAAACCGGCGAGAAGATGTTGTCGGGGCCTTTCGTCTACATAGAAAAAAAAAAAAAAAAAAAACAGAAAAAACTCATCTTAATTATATACAATGGCGTATAACTAAAGTGATACTTTATGATCTTTTGCATTTAGATGACGCACATCATAAACAATACGCAGCCCATTGGTATCGGCAATCCACACGGCCTTGAACTCATTGTCAACAAATGCAAGCTTGGAGCCATCTTGGGAAAACGTCGGAAACACTCCCGACACCCGAAATAGTCCTAGATCCCGATGGGGTGAATGGAGCTTGTCGAATTGTCTTGGAATACTCTTTCCACCCTGTCATCAGTGACAAAGCCATTTTTTTTTTTAGCTAGTTCTGTTAACTATGAAAACATAGGAACTCATTGAAGTGATAAATATACTTATATGTTTAATAATTGAGTAAGAACATGCTTCAACTAGTTGGGAATACAATTATATAATTTCTTGCTATATCTAAAACTTTTGAAACATTTTTAGGGTAGAAAGTCAAATTTCAAACGTTGAGTGTGGGCAAGTACTGCTCCAACTCAATTAGTATGTACGTACGTACGTATACGTATGCATGCCCGTGCACATGGTTAGCTAAAAAATTAAGTCGTTAATGGTGGTACCTTAAGAATTTCACTCTTGCAACGATGGTAACCAATGCGCCTTCCGCCATCTATCACAAAAGGGTTGAAATGGTCGGCCTTCGGTCTTATTTTTTGAGTGATTGGTAAGGCTTGTTGTAGCACTTGTCCAGTTGAATCAAAAATCTCAATGTGTCGATATTGTATACATTACGAACGTTGCTGAATTGTGCTTTCCGATCACGAATAGTTGCCATTACAACTATATTGGCGTTGATGGCGACCGGAGTCATCGCGTCGATTCCGTCAGGGGTCACACGACATATTTGGCGGTTGCAGAAATCAGCTCGAAACACACCCCAAAATTTACCGACCTTACGGTGGAAAAACATGACGTTGTCACTTCCCCAAGACGGCCACCCACCATACCTTACAACCAACCTTCGTTCGAGCCGCCCCTCGACATTCATTACAAAAATTCCGGTCTCTAAATCCTCAATCTCTCCATCCCAACCACCCTTTCTTTGGAATGATGCCACCGCTATCTTCTTTCCGCACGGTGACACGGAGGGGTTTAAATCAGCATGCTCTATTGATTGGTGAATTAACAATGACAAGACAATTAGCTTGATTTGTCCAAGTTTATGAGTAAAAACAAAAAGGCATACTATAAGATGTGGAAACAAGAAAAGTTAGATTTCATTTATTCAACATAACAGGAAGTTAGAATTGTGCAACGACAAGAAATTTAATTATCATATACTATGATTACAGCTTTTCCATTACGATGTTGAATAAAAATGTCACGCATGTTAGTCTTTTCACTTGTATATGTTACGTATGTGTGTGAGTGTGTGTTTGTATCAAAAGTCATGAAGGAATTAACCTGGTGGGGTGAGGCGCTCGGTTTTTCCAGTCTTAAGATTGGTTTTATAAACAGCAGTCCAAGGCTGACGACGCTCGGCAGGGTCTTTGGTGGTGACATAGACGAGATAATCACCGGCAATGCAGCCGCTATCTTCCATGCGAACACCGCTGAAGCTGCTTGTACCGAAAACATCAGCCATGTTAAGGAATGAAAAGTCAATCAATGCACAAAGTCAGGGATCTTCCAATTATCTCAGTCAACTATCATCAATTCCAATTGATTTGTTTACATTTATGTATTAGTGTGAATAGACAATGACAGTGTATATGCTTTATTCTAGGATCTAAATTGATGTCCGTATGGTGTATATATTCACTTCTCTTTCAATAAAAATATAACTAGAAATTCATTCTTTCTTTACATGGTATCAGAGAAATCACGGTTCTGAAACTCTTGTTTTTTTTCTTCTCACATCCACGAAATTGCCCATCTTCTTCTGGCCAATACACATGACAGGAAAAGACGAAACTCAAAACTCAGCCAAGTCTGAGGCCAACAAGTTTGATAATCCAAACGATCCTCTTTACCTTCATTATTCTGATCAACCTGGGCTTATACTCGTCACACAACCGTTGAATGGAGAAAATTACAGCACCTGGAGCCGTGCTATGCTCATGGCTCTCAACATCAAGAATAAAGAAGGCTTCGTCAATGGCACCATCAAAGAACCACCGGAGACTTCCACCACAAAACTCCAACAATGGAGGCGCTGCAACAATCTTGTAAAAGCATGGCTTTTTAATTCAATCTCACAAGAGATTGGAGCAAGCATAATATACAATGAAAGTGCTCAAGAAATCTGGCTTGATTTAAAAGAACGTTTTTCACGTACTAACAGTGTTCATCTTTTTCATGTTGAAGAAGCCATACATGATTGTAAACAGGTTAGCATGACTATTGGGGCTTATTACACCAAGCTTAAAGGTCTATGGGATGAACGCGACGCACTCTGTAGCATTCCCAAATGCACATGTGGTGCTATGAAGGACGTTTTGCAATTCCAACAAAATCAAAAGACCATGAAATTTCTCATGGGACTCAATGAAGTCTACGCCAGTGTTAGAGGACAGATTCTGCTCATGGATCCACTTCCTACCATCAACAAAACTCATTCCCTCATCCTCCAAGATGAAAAACAGCGAGGAAAATCGAATGAAGATGCACCACTCGCCGAAGCCTCGGCTTTTGCTGTGAAGAACAACCCACGAAAATCTGAGAGGCTTTTCACACCTAAAAATCCCCATCTGAAATGTGGAACATGTGACAAAATTGGGCATACTTCAGAGACATGTCGAGCACACCTCAAATGTGATTATTGCGGCTGGCAAGGTCACACCGTTGATGTCTGTCGTAAGTTGCAAAAGACGAATTCTACAGGCAACAAACCTGAGCGCAAGAATTTTTCCTCCAAGGCCAACCATGCAGATGCCAATACACCAACATCTTCCACACCATTCACTCTCACAGGAGAACAATATCAAAATCTCATGACACTACTTGCTGGGAATAAGTCTAATTCGATGGCCAATCATGTCGGTAGTGCATCTGCCATAAGTGATCTCTCAGGTACAATCTTTTGTGCCTCTGTTATTGACAAAGAAATATGCTGGATTCTCGACACAGGAGCCACAGATCACATGGTTTACTCAGCTGACTTGTTGACCACCAAATGTCGTGTCACCAATCGAACCGTGCACCTACCAAATGGAGCCATTGCTACTGTCACACACATAGGCAGCATCCATTTTGCTAATTTCACCCTGGATGACGTGCTTTGTGTTCCTTCCTTTAAATTAAACTTGATTTCCATTAGCAAGCTTGTGCACAATTCCTACTATCTTGCCACATTCACTAATAGTACTTGTATGCTACAGGACCAACGATCGGGGAAGATGATTGGGACGGGAACTGAGCGAGGAGGACTCTACTACCTTGATACTCCACAGAAAATTGGGTGTAATGCAGTCACCGTACCAACCTCTTGTTCCTCGAGACTTTGGCATCAACGCCTTGGTCATCCATCAAATAAGACTTTCAGTTTGCTTTCTCATTCAATTACAGACATGAAATTTTGTAATATTTCTGATTGTTTAATTTGCCCATTAGCTAAACAAACTCGTTCTCCATTTTCAATAAGTTCCATTCGCACTAAAGCACCTTTTGAACTAATCCATGTTGATATTTGGGGAGGGTACCATGTTCCTTCAATTACAGGGGCACAATATTTTCTTACAATCGTTGATGATTATACTCGTTGCACATGGACTTATTTGATGCATCATAAATCAGATACTCATTCATATGTCACTAAATTCATCAACTTTGTTGAAACACAATTCTCCTTGAAAGTCAAAGTTCTTCGAAGTGATAATGGGCCTGAATTTACAATGAGGAATTTTTATTTAGATAAAGGTATCATTCATCAAACTAGTTGTGTCTCCACTCCACAACAAAACGGAGTAGCCGAAAGAAAACATCGCCATCTCCTCAATGTAGCCCGAGCCTTATTATTCCAAGCCAATCTTCCTAAGAGATTTTGGGAGACGCCATCTTGATCTACCTACCTACCTCATTAACCGAACTCCCACACCTCTCCTTCAAGGAAAAACACCTTTCGAAATGCTTTTTCACAAACAGCCCGTATATGACCATTTACGAGTGTTCGGATGTTTGTGTTTTGTCTCAACACATCACCAGCGTCCCACCAAATTTGATCCCAGAGCCACACGATGTCTTTTCTTGGGATATCCATATGCTCAAAAAGGTTATAGGGTTTATGACCTCTTAACTGGTAAAATTTTTGTTTCCCGTGATGTTATTTTTCATGAGGATATTTTTCCTTTTCCATCTTCCGCTGCAGACTCACCTCCAATACTTTATCATTCATCAACATATGATGATGACAATCCCACTCCACATTTTCCTCACAACACTGAAGTGTTTCAACCTGACCACCTCTCTCAAGAAGAAGTTTCTCCTCATTCAAATAGCAAAGCTCCTTCCCAAGTTATTCCTTCGCCTGCAACTTCTCCACCCATTGATCAACCTACCCCAACCTTGCTTTCGGATCCACAAAATCCTTCATCACGGCCGACGCGCACTACGAAAACACCTAGTTACCTGCGTGAGTATCATGTTGGTATTTCTCTTCCTTCAAGGAATGTCCCATCATCTAACTCGGTAATGGTTAAAGCAACAGGTATTACTTATCCTCTATCTGGTGTACTTTCATATGATAAGTTATCACCCAAACACTATGCTTTCACCACTTCCCTTTCAGCAGAAAAGGAACCAAAATCCTTTGAACAGGCAGTTCGTGATCCCAAATGGTGTTTTGCCATGCAACAAGAGCTTGCAGCACTCAAGGCTAATGGAACATGGTCTCTTCAAGCACTTCCTCCAGGAAAGAAACCAGTTGGATGCAAATGGGTATACAAGATCAAATTCAAACCTGATGGTACTGTCGAGCGTTACAAGGCGAGGTTGGTAGCCAAAGGATACAACCAAATTGAAGGATTAGATTATAGTGAGACTTTTGCCCCAGTTGCAAAGCTTGTGACTGTTCGTCTCCTCCTTGCTGTGGCCTCAACTCAACTTTGGCATCTTCATCAACTTGACGTCAATAATGCCTTTTTACATGGAGATCTTGATGAAGATGTTTACATGTCTTTACCTCCTGGTTTCGGACGAAAGGGGGAGACACGAGTTTGCAAACTTCACAAATCGTTGTACGGTCTCAAACAAGCTTCTCGTCAATGGTTTATCAAACTCTCCACTGCTCTCAAACGAGCTAAGTTCAAACAATCAAAGGCTGACTATTCCTTGTTCGTCCGATCCCAAGATGGTAAATTCACTGCTCTCCTCATTTATGTAGACGATGTCATCCTAGCTGGAAATAATCTACAAGACATTGAAGATACCAAGTCATATTTGATGGATCAATTTAAATTGAAGGACCTTGGGCAGTTGAAGTATTTTCTAGGAATAGAAGTTGCACGATCCAACAAAGGCATTGCTCTTTCACAACGAAAGTATGCTCTCGAAATTCTTGAAGATGTTGGATATCTAGCGGCGAAACCAGTCTCTTTTCCAATGGAGCAAAACTTATCTCTCAGTAAGTTTGATGGTGACTATATTAGTGATCCTTCTTCATATCGAAGGCTTGTTGGACGACTAATTTATTTAACTATCACACGACCTGACTTGTCATATGCAGTCCATGTACTTAGTCAATTTATGGACAAACCACGAGTTCCACATTTAGAAGCAGCTCATCGTGTATTGCGCTATGTGAAGCAAACACCAGGTCAAGGAATTTTTCTTCCTACAGATAGTTCAATTCAATTAAACACCTTTTGTGATGCAGATTGGGCCAGATGTCGAGATACACGACGATCTGTTACAGGGTATTGTATATTTCTTGGAAATTCATTAATTTCCTGGAAAACCAAGAAGCAAACTACAGTATCGCGATCTAGTGCAGAATCTGAATATCGATCCATGGCTGCAACTTGTTGTGAGATTACCTGGTTAAAGTACATCCTACAAGACTTGGGGATCCAACACTCACATCCTACCAATCTATATTGTGACAATCAAGCGGCACTGCATATTGCTTCAAATCCAGTTTTTCACGAGCGAACAAAACATATAGAAATTGATTGTCATCTTATACGGGAGAAGGTTCAAGAAGGAATGGTCAAAATGACTCACATATCCACATCACACCAGCCAGCCGACATTTTCACGAAGCCATTGAGTTCTTCACATTTCTCGACTTTACTTTGCAAGTTAGGAATTATCAACATACATTCCAAACTTGAAGGGGAGTGTTAAGGAATGAAAAGTCAATCAATGCACAAAGTCAGGGATCTTCCAATTATCTCAGTCAACTATCATCAATTCCAATTGATTTGTTTACATTTATGTATTAGTGTGAATAGACAATGACAGTGTATATGCTTTATTCTAGGATCTAAATTAATGTCCGTATGGTGTATATATTCACTTCTCTTTCAATAAAAATATAACTAGAAATTCATTCTTTCTTTACAAGCCAAACTAAAGACTTTCACTCTTGCTGGCGTTGTGTTGTCATTGAAGCGGAGAGATATGTGAAGCGTTTCGAGGTTTCCTCGTTCGGAGACAAAGATAATGCCCGACACACGGCCTGCATCTACGTCGGCCGCATTGGCTTCGGAAGCCAATTTTGGGCGTTGGAGAATTGTCTTTAGAGCCTCCGGTGGAATGACTTGGGCGTTGTAGTTGTAGGACACTCCATCGGTCATGAGAAGCTCATCCTTGTTCGACGTCGGTAGAAGTGGGCACGAGAATATGTCGAGCGGCACCGGTGGTCGATATGTTGCGAAGAATGCAATGCTTCCTCTCTTTTGATTAGCCATCTAAAGATTTTCACTTTTGATCAGAAAACTCTTTACCTTGAGATGTATGCATAAAATATGGCGTTGGTGTGCTCCTATATATAGTGTTCCTTGACTGCTTATCTGGAAGTTTATCCATGACGTTATTATTATTTTCATTGTTAATTAAAAAATTTCCAGAGATAAAACAATAATTTTCTGTTGATTAAATTGGAAATAAAACTGAACAGAATCCTATATTGTTGCTTGATCTTGTTAAATTTGAGAAAAAGAATCGAACGTTAATCTGGAGATGAAAGAGTCGTCCTAGAAGCTTAGAGCTCGCCGTGAGCGGTGGAATTTAAAATGGGAAGATCATAGATTTTTCTAATGTCTTGCTTTTTTTTTTTTTTTTTTTTTTTCTTTTTGTTTTATGCTTATTTTTCGTTCGTTTGTATTTGTTTTGGTTAATTTCTTTATTATTTGTAAGATAGTTTTACCTTGTCTAGTAAAGTTTTTTAATCTCATTTTACAAACAAAAAAAAAAGATTTCTATATTCAGAGACGTAGTGATAATGAAAAGAGAAAGTTTGAAGAATTCCATAAAAAAGATAACACTATTTAATTTCTGTTATCAATTTTAAATTTATTATTTATGCTATTGATATGATGATAGGATATTCTTTATATTTTTTTAGAATATGTTTTAATAAGATATTTTCGTATTCTACCAAAATACTTTTCATGTTTTACAGGATATTTTTCAATGGCAGAAATAATTGAATGATGAGAAACAATAATTATTTTTTTAAGATTGGAAGGTCTTACAGTAGTAAAATGTTCGTAAAATATCAAGCATATAATATGTTCCTCAATTAAAAAAGCATCGCTCAACGTGTCATCCATACTCCCAATCAACATATAAACACTAACTTCCTGAAGATAATATGGCATGAAAATTTGTTTTATTGCATTTAGTTTTTCAAGAATTTTTTATATATTCCTCCTCTTTAATAAGATCTTATACATGACTTCTCATGAACAAAATTTTTCTCTAATTTATTCCTATTAATTTTTTTAAAATATGTTTTTACTAAATTTTTTCTTTCTAATTTATTTGCTCATGTTAAAGTAATTTTTTTTTTCTTTTTTAAATGCATCCATACTTAAATATTTTTGTTCATACGTTTTTATAGTTTTTGAACACAATATCTTTAGAAATATGGCAAATTATGTACCTTTTTTCCAAATTGCCGGACTGAAATAATTTTTAATACGTCTCTATTTAAACTTTTTTTCTTGCATCCTTTTCAAATATTATTTTTTTCTTATGTACCCACTAGAAAAATAAATTTTCAAATTTTTCACATCAATATAATTTTCATTAAGTGTTCTCTATTTTTTTTCACTAAACTATATGCATAAGAGAATAATAAATCAGGTCAAAATTTAAGTTTTATGAAAATTCTACTATTAGGTAGAAAAAGACCTTCTAATTCAGAATGATAACCAGAAGTAAAGATTGACTCTTTTAACAAAGACAGATTCCATAAAATAAAATAAAAAAAAAAAAATTACTTACATTAGATTGAGTTTAGACTTTACGTGGAATTCATAACTTTAACTTCCTAAAGTAATATACTCTAGCTATAATTCCATTCGCAATGATTTCCATATTGTTTCCTTCTTTGGTAAGACAATTAACAAATTATTCGTAACTTTAGCTTTTTATTTTTCAGCTCTCATGGATGATAATCACAAGTAAGTGTAATTATTTTTAATAAAGATGGATTCCGTAAAAAAAAAAAAAAAAAAAAAAAAAATTGATACATTATATTGATTTCTGAATTTACGTTGAATGTGTAACTTTTAACTTCCTAATGTAATTTATTCTATTTGTAGTATCATTCTGAATGCTTTCCATGTCCTTCCCTTCTTTCATAAGACAATTAACAAATTATTCGCAACTCTTTTTTTTTGCAACTCCAGTGTGATCATAATTATTATTATCTGGAAATAGAAAAGATGATTTAGGAAAAAAAAAAAAAAAAAAAGATAGATTAGATTGAGTTTAGACTTTACGACGTTGAATGGGTCGGTTACTTCTAACTTCTTAAAGTAATTTATTCTATTTGCAATTCCTTTCACAATGCTTTCGATGTTCGTCCTCCTTTGTTACACTTTCATTAGGATAAAGGAAAAAAAAATTAAGTAAAGAATTCTACCCTTAATTCTTTCCAAATCGTGCCCTAGAATCTTGATATCTAATTTAAGACACTAAGATATCTGTTAATAATGAGATGACGAAGCCTTTAGAAAAAGCAGTTAGGTACATTAGATTAGTTTGCACTTTACATTAATGGATAAGTCAAACTTCGTAAACTAATTCTTTTTTTTTTCTTTTTTAATTCGAATTCAGTATGTTTTCGTTTTACTTTCTTAAGGACAACTAAAAAAATTGTTCCTAGCTTTAATTAATTCTTTTTATCTAAACAGCCAAAAAGAAACAAGTAAAGAATCCTACTTTTTTGTTGTTCAAAAACTAAAACTTATATGAGGACGATTTATGTGTAATTTATAAAGTTAACGAGTTAATTAGGGATACTTTTTGAGATCCTCTTTAATTTGAGACCATATACAAGTGATAGTTTTTATTTTTTACTTCTGTATTAGTCGTTGAAGGAAGAGAAAATTGTTGAACTAATTACTTTTAGAGTGCATATGGATTTATACTCTTTACTTTTAATTAATAACATTTTAACTAATATAGTTATTTGACTAAATATTAATGGGCCAATATTTATGGGTCAAACATTAAATATGTACTATTTAAAGGGATATTTGTAAATTTTTACCTGAAGGAGAGACGTGCCAGTTCAAGTGTCAAAGAAAATGGTATGAATTTAAAAAGAGATTTTGTAACGCCTGCAAACCACGATTAATATTGAATAATTAAAGTCTAAGTAAAGTTAATTTAACGATAAAACGCATTAAAAAAATTCAAAACATGTTCTCTAAATTTAGTAAATACAAATAGTACCCAAGTGTCCTCAAATAAAACTAAATAGACAAAAATATCAACTAAAAAATATTAATAGCTAAAAAAATAGAGACTTTAATTTCACCATTCACAAGCTTTTCTTTTTTTTCTTTTTTTTTTTTTTTTTGAGGTTTTAGGGTTTTCAACTCACTCCCTCCCACACTAAGTAAAGAAAAAAGAGTGAACGATAACCAGAGTTCCAGGCACGCCGTCGGACTCTCGGCCATGAAACTTGGTCTTCTGGCTTACCTGGTTGTGAGCTTTTCATTAGTGGTGGCGGTGTATGGTGTAATTGGGCAGAGTTAAATTGTTTAGAACTTAAAAGCTGAACGGATGAGCTTCATTTTTAGGCGATTTTATTGTTTGATGGCTGAAATCTCTTGGCCGAGTATCTCCCTCCACGGCACATTGGCCGGTTGGCCTTCACTAGAGGGTTCTACTGCCGGTGGTCGGAAATTTTTTCTGTTTTTTCAATGTAATTTTTGTGTTTGTAATAAGGGCGTTGGTCTCCCCATCTGACCCTTATTTGTTTTGCTATTTGTTATTAGTTTTTAGTGATCGCCTTAAGGCCGTTTGTATGTCTTCTAGTAGAGTTGTCTTAATCTCACTAGAGCTTTTTCTATGCAGCGTAGATGTGCCCTCTTTTTAGGTTTTGGCTATCTGTCTCTCTAGCCCTCAAAAGCTTATCTTGATGGGAGGAGTTTTTGTAATTCAAACTTTTATTGTACTCGTTGTTAGTGCGTTGAGGTATCCTTTTTCGGGCCTTAAGCATATGTCTGTCCTTCTAACAGCTCATTATCTTTACACCAAGATGATTGTTTATCAAATTTTAATCAAATTTTAAATTTTAATTTTAAAGTTCCATGCTGCATTAGGGTCTTCAGTTGAGAACGTGGTCCAACTAGCAGTGGAATTCTCGTATCTACTATGTGTGATGCGATTGCACTTCTCCACATCCTCGTTCATATATATGTCGTCTGGATCAATGTCGATAGTGAAGATATCTCCATAAGGCCTCACAGAGTGCAAGAAGAGTGGCAAAGAGATGGGATCAACCGACACTGCAGCAAGATCTGCGGTTACAACAATGCTCTTTCCATCCGGACTAAAGAACGGATGGTTCACATGCCCTGCAACATCACTTCCACTTCCTAACACTCTTACCACCACTGACGGATCATTCGCCTTCACCAAATACACTGCAAAGTATCCAGGGTCAAGATCATTGTCACTTTCCGGTGCATCTTCTGGCTTGTCGCGGGTTGACGAGAAGACTATCCAATCTCCTCTTGGGGACCATTGGCAATGTGTGTCAATCCAAGGACCATTTGTTAGCCTTGTTATTATGCCATCTCCATATTCCCCAGATTCCGCGTCCTCCATTATGTATAGGTTCTTGTATCTTTCATCTCCTCCATCTCTTGTAGATCGAAAAACTAATTTTGTCCCTGTTTACATTAAATTAAAAAAATAATATTTACAGTGCTTGATGGGATATTGAACAGCATATCAGTATGTCATTCAATTATTTTCTGTGCTTGGAAAGAAATCGGAAGAAACAAGTAGGCTAGGAAGTTACCATCTGGATTGGTGGACGGGAAGGCGTTATTGAAATCTTTTGTGAGCTGCCGACGATGTTTTGCGCAACGGGACACTTCAGGGATGGCGCAGATGTCTAGTCTTTTTTCGGCATTGAAAGAAGGTCCCATGCATACGTAAAGTAAATCCTTTTTTGTGTCTTGGTTCCAAACCGGCGAGAAGATGCTGTCCGGTCCTTTTGTCTACATTTATAAACAAACATCATCATTAGCTACTAATGAAAAGCTATATACAACTGCACATCAATACTATATGATTCTTTCATATGATATATGTCAATATACTTACCTCGTAAGCAATACGCAACCCTTTGCTATCAGCAACCCACACGGCCTTGAACTCATTGTCAGCAAATGCCAGCTTGGAGCCATCTTGGGAAAACGTTGGAAACACTCCCGACACCCTAAACAGTCCTACATCTGGATGCGGAGAGTCAAGCTTGTGGAACTGTCTTGGGATATCCTCTCCACTCTGTCACCAGTGGCGGAGTAAAAAATATCTTTCAGTAGAGCAATATGAATAAAAATTAGAGACAACATTTTATCCTAGGTAGATCATTGTTATACATATATGTATATAGATAAATAGATAGGGAGACAAATAGATATATAGATAGGTAGATAGAGATGGCTAGCAAGAAATTAAGGAATTCAAAGTAGTTGGTTGTGGTATACCTTAACGAGGTCGCTCTTGCAACGATGGTAACCGATGTGCTTACCATTGTCTATCACGAAGGGGTTGAAATGGTCAGCCTTTGGTCTGGTTTTCTGAGTGATTTGTATGGGTTCTTGTAGTTGTCCAGTTGAATCAAAAATCTCAATGTGTCGATATTGTGCTTCTACATGGACGTCGTTAAATTGTGATTTTTGACGAATTGTTGCCACTGCAACTGTGGTGGCATTGATGGCAGCTGGAGTTATCGCATTAATTTCTTCTGGAGTCACGCGAGATGTTTGGCCGTCACTAATGTCAGCTCGAAACACACCCCAAAATTCATCAACCTTCCGATGGAAAAATATGACATTGTCACTTCCCCAGGTCGGCCACCCACCATTCTTTATAACCAACTTGCGTTCGAGCCGCTCCTCAACATTCATCACAAAAATGTCAGTCTTTAGATCTTCGATCTCTCCATTCCAACCACCCTTTCTCTGGAATGATGCCACCGCTATCTTCTTTCCAGACGGTGACACGGAGGGGCTTAAATCAGAGTGCTCTATTCATTGATGAATTAACAGTGAGCAAAAAATTGCAGTTGCATATTCAACGTAACACTGACGTTAAAAATGTAAGTAAAACCAAGAAATTTAGTTATTACAGATTATTGCTACATTTTTTCTATGTTACTTGAATAAATGTTATAACGCACTTATTCTTTGTGTTATAATTGTAGGTAGGACCATAACAAATAATATACATAAATAATATATATGTAAATCGAAACTCAGCAAGGGACCTGATGGGGTGAGACGGTCGGTTTCTCCAGTCTTGAGATTGGTTTTATAGACGGCGGTCCAGGGTTGACGACGATCAGCGGGTTCCTTGGTGGTGATAAAGACGAGATGATCACCAGCAATGCTACCACTGTCTTCCATGCGAACACCGTTGAATGTGGTTGCACCGAAAACATCAGCCAAACTAAAGACTTTTACTTTTGGTGCAGTCTCATCATTGAAGCGGAGAGCTATGTGAAGCGTTTCGAGGTTGCCGCGTTCGGAGACAAAGATCATGCCCGAGAGACGACCCGAATTGACGTCGTCCTCATTGGCTTCTGAAGCAACTTTTGGGCGTTTGAGAATCGTCTTGAGCGCTGCTGGTGGAATGACTTGGGCGTTGTAGTTGTAGGACACTCCGTCGGTCATGTGAAGCTCATCTTTCTTCGACGCCGGTGGAATTGGGCATGAGAATATGTCAAGTGGCACCGGTGGTCGATATGTGGCGAAGAAGGCAATGCTACCTCTCTTTTGATCTGCCATATCTAAGATTTTCTTTTTTCTTTTTTTTTTTTTTTTTTTTTTTTTTTTTTTTTTTTTTTTTTCTAGGAAAATTTTGGTATAACTCAGCTAACTGTTTAAGTTGAGATGTATAAAAGAGCGTTGGTGTGCTAATCTTATTATATAGTTATTCATGATGTATAACTGTTTAATCTAATCTGGAAGTTTCTCCATAACGTTATTATTATTTATTAAATTTTTAGATAATCCTTTAAAGCTAATCTTCAAAATTAAAGTTCCTGTACGAAAAGAATATTGAATTCCTTGTCATTAGTTTTTTTCCCCCCAATTAAAGGCAATTCACAAATTGTGCTCCTACCTTTAACTCCCTTTTTTTTTTTTCCACTTTTGCTCGGTAAAAGAAGAAAAGAAGAAGAAGAAGAAGAAACAGCGAAGAATGCTTACTTTTTTTTTTTTTTTGGTTTGATCATTCATTACTAGCTTCAGCGTGTTATGTAAAAAGATGAATAGAGAACAAAGAAGGCTTATGTGGATTAAATCTTAAGTAGCGAAGTGGAATCCTAAATTTGAATATGTAGCGATAAATGATTTGTTTCTCAACTATAATTTTACCAAAACAAGGTTGATTAAAGTATGTTTAATCAAAACATAGAATATTGTGCATAAATTAGTGACCGTTACATAGATCTTGGGCTCTAATTTAGTATGGCTATGCATGTTATTGTGCCTATATATCAGGAAATTGTTGCTCTAATTACTTCTTGATGATAATTTATAACATGTCCGTTCCCCCGAACTAATTGGTCTATGCAACTTCTAGATTCCTATGAAAGATAGATAAAAAAATAATAATAATAACGGCCCGTTAGGTAACGTTTTTCAAAATGATTTTATTTTTAGTATGAAAATAAAAATGAGAATGTTATGATAATCATGTTGGAACCTTATATTTGCTTTTTGTTGGTTCTTTAAGAGATTATTTTGAGTATAATAAAAAAGTGAAATCGTGTTTGGTTATATTTATCAAATTTTGTTTTGAGTATATAAAACAGATAATCCTGAATTAATATATCAAGCAATTGATAATTGATAATCACTTAACAAATAAAAATAATATAATAATATTACAATTATTATTATATTGGTATTAATGTGTATATTAATAATTATATTATATATATCATAAACTAATATACTAAATAATTAGAAAATACTAACTAATAACCGATATATAAGTAATTACTATGTTAGTAATGTATTTATAATTATTATTTTATTAATAATAAATTGTTGTATTAGTAAAAAGTAATTAGTTTATTAACAATTTACAAGTATACTATTTACCAATTAAATAATTAAATTTTGATTAAATAATTTGTTAAGTAATTACTATTATTCAACATCGCATCATCAGTATATCACATTATCACTTTTTAATAATTTATCTTTAAATAATAATTAATTTTTAATTACTATCGATTAGCCTATTAAAAATGATATAATATTAAATATTAATTGAGCAATTAATATTTATTTATTCATTAATTATCTAGTAATCAATATTTATATAATTGATATATTAATTATTAATTATTTTTTAATGAACTATATTCAATTATTCCGTTATTAATATAGTACATAACCACTTTATGGCAATTAATCTTTAATTAATTAATAATTATTATTTATTTGTATTAATAATTACAAATTTAATAATTAAAAATTAATTTATAATTTATAATTTATAATTACTATCTATTTGTTATTTGTTAATTAATAATTAACTAATAATTAAGTTATTATATAATTGATGTTAGTAATTAGTAATTAATTATTTAATATAACATTGTTGATAAGTACTACAAAATAAAAATGAAAAATGGAAAATAACTTTTAACTATTTTCTAATTCGTTCACAAAAACTATTCTCATGGTTTTTGTTTTAGTTTCCGTTTTTTAAGCATTTACTAAATAAACGTAGTTTAAATACTATTTTTTTGTGCCTCAAAAGACGTGTAAAAACATTTTTAAAAAATGTCAAAAAATGATTCCAAACATACCCAATGTTACTACACGTTTTCGTGCAATATACAACAGATCCAATGCATCAGCAAAGTATATGTCCCAAACAAAAACATCTTATATTCTCTTCATTCAATAGATTAACTTCACAATTTACTTCAACAGATTGATAAAATTGAACTTGATTGATTTTTACAAAAGTACCCTTATTGTTGTGCAATTCACATGCAAATTCCAATTTTTTTTTACGAATTTGTGACGAAATGACTAAAAGTGCAACGTTGGGCCATTAGTGTCACTCTCAAACTTGAAAGGTTAGAGAGCAAGGTGAGACAACGAGTATTTGGACCAAAATTGAAAGTAAACATGAAAAATAAATTTGATATTGTTAGTACGGGATGAGTCTATTAGCAAGTATAAAGTAAACACATATAGAACCAAAACGTGAAATAGTAAAGGACACAAGAGAATTGGTATTGCGGTTCGATAAACAACAATCAGTCGAGCATCCCAAAATAATGCCAATCACAAATCAAAAGCAATCCGGAAATCAAATCAGAATTTTGAGTAATAAATCCAAATCAAATCAAATCCCAACAGATACATTAGAGTATTTAGACTTTACGCTGAATGAGTAACTTCAAACTTCTTAAAGCAATATATGATTTGCAGATTCTGTTCTTTTTTTTTTTCCATGCTAAAAAAAAGAAAAAAGAAAAGTGATTCGTGGTTTTTTTGTTTGTAAACTAATGAGGGCACTTTTGGCATTTAAAAGATTTAATCGGTTGAGGGTGGTTTTTTCCTTCATGTTGGATAATTAAAAGATTTTTCCTTTTGTGATGTTTGTTGAACGAGACACGTACGTACAAGTGCAAGGTGTGAAAGACAAGTTCCTAAATAATTCATTCTGATTGTAATTTCAAAAGTTACGATGCTTTTTCTTTTGTTTATAACCTCTAATAAAGATAATTAACAAATTATTATTCCTAGCTTTAGTTTTATTTTTTTATTTGATGTGGACGTTAGTTTAATGATATGTCAAAAAATTAAGAAAGTAGTAAAACAGACTATCGAAAAGGCACGTCGCAACTTCTAATTGACAAAAGAAATCACTAGAAAAGACTAAACAAGTTACAAAGAGCGATTCTATTTAAAACAAAAAAGAAAAAGAAAAAAAGGTTAGGCACAATAGATTGAGTTTAGTTTTTACCTTTAATCGGTAGCTTCTAACTTCTTAAAGTAATTTATTCGGGTTGTAATCATATAAGTTACAATTTGTCTTTTTTTTTTTTAAACCTTTCTTAAAGATAATTAGCAAATTATTCCTTGTTCTTTTTTCTCTTTTAGCTAACAAACAGAAAGGAAAAATAATAATAAAGAAGATAAACAAGTACTAAAGAATCCCGCTCTTTTTCAATTTTTTTTTTCTTTTTTGCCTGGGGCGAGCCTCAATTGAAATACCAAGTGTCAATTTCTTATTGGTGGACTCTGAAAGTGTGCTTCACATGGTGAGTTCCTAAACAAAATAAGTCCATACCACCACATACCCCCAAAAAAATTCATAATTAAAGCTCTTACAGATATGTCGCACCCGTGAGTTTTTGGGTGAGACCAACAAATTTTGTATTCTTTTCTTCTTTATTTTTTTTCTACTCACTCTTTTTTAAATAATTTATATGACCGTCAATTTTAAATGAATCACGTAAACGGAGCGTGCGTTCATAACTAGTATAGAGAGAAAGGGCGAATATGAATCACCTAAAAATCAGGGTTAGGGATTAGCTAGAGATTGAATTTAATTTATTTAAAGTAAACTATTTTTAATTTTAAAACTTGGTTTAAGATTTTAAAAAATTAAATGTTGCAGAGGGTGTCACAATCATAAATCCCTTAAAGTAAAAAGGCCAAGCTCTGTAATAGCCTATAACTAATGACATTGTCTCCTAATGATATGTGACTTTTTAGGTGAAACCTGAAAACAAATTGTTTAGGATAAGGTGCAAAGCAGACAATAACTTGTCATGTACAGATGTGGGTTACTACAGATGATATCACAGCTATAAACTAGCCAGGAATGTGCCGAGCAAGGATATTGGAAAAGATTGAGTGATTATAACAGTTATTAACCTGTTGCGTAAAAAAGGCTAAGACAGTGTAAGTTGTACAGTCCAAGTTGCCTGAAAAGGTTATATGTAATGGTACGAGACATTTTTAGATGCAGCCCAAAATTAAAACCATGTGGCAACTAAAATGTAAAACAGACAATATCATACTAAGTGAATGTGTGAGTCATTATATAGTCTTTAAACAAAGATAAAGAGACTAAAATATCAATTGAAAACTAATTGAGCTAATACAAAATTAAAGTTTTAGTCGTAAAGTTTTCATTCTTTCCAAAGCTCTGATAATGATAAACAACTCACAAATTATGAGTAATAGTATATGGTTTTCCTAAGCTAATAAGATAGCATCGTACAAGGCACTATTCATGAACCTAGTCATGTGTTACTAGGCCTTGAGTTTAAAGAAAATTAACCGAGTAGTAAAACAACCAATGGCGTGCATGGAACTTCTAGCTGGATTTATTTTAGGCACAATGGATTGATTTTAGTTTTTATGTTGGATAATTTATAGCTTCTAAGTTCCTAAAGTACTTTATTATGGTTGTAATTCCATAAGTTATGATGCTTTATCTTTTGTTTTACCTTTCTTAAAGATAATTAAAAGAAACTATTCATATCTTTACTTTTCTTTTTTTTAGCTACCGAACCAAAAAAATGAACAAGTAAAGAAATCCCGCTCTTTTTTGTTTGTGCAATATATAAAACATAAATATATAATGATGAGAGCGCTTTTTTTTTTTTTTTTTTTGGTATTTGAAAAAAAAGAAAGACTATAATACGTTTTATTTTATTTTTATTTTTATTTTTATTTTTGTAAATTTCGTTGAAGGAGGCATGTACAAGTGTAAGTGTAAAACTTGATTCAGAATTTGTCTGCCAACATAAGTTTATTTAAAAGGATACATTTCTAATTTCAAAACATGTTTTAAAAATTTAGATAATAGACTGTTACGAGGGTAAGATAGACTAAGATATTAACTGAAAACTAATCAAGCTAATACAAATTAATAAAAGATAAAACTCTGTAGTCAAATTAAGTTTCATCCATTACGGAGCTGTGATAATAATAAATAATTCAAAAATTATCATCACTAGGCTTTGAGTTTAACAAAGTAGTATTTTTCTTTTGTTTTACATTTTATAAATATAATTAAGAAATTATTCATAGCTTTAGTTTTATTTTTTAGCTAATGAACAAAAAATGAACAAGTAAAGAATCCCGTTTTTTTTTTTTTTTTTTTTTTTTTTTGTGTTTGTACAATAATATAAAAGATATAATGAAAATTTAGAAAATAAAATGTTACCTAGCGTCTAATTTAAATAGAAATAAAGAGACTAAAATATCAACTGGAACATCCTAGCTTTTTCTCTTTCTTGAAGACACTTAACAAATTTTGGATAAATAACCCCCCACCCCAACCAAAAAAAAAACAGTAAAGAATCTTTCTCCTTTACACTAGTTCATTTATATATAGCATATTGATGAGCTGCGAGCAAGGAAATAAGAACAGCAAATTTGATTGGTGTGACACTTTAATTTCTTGGCAAAATGAGCTTCAATGATGATGAGCCGATTCTTCCAACCCAAGATGACTCAGGTTTATCATGTTTTTTCTTCTTTTTCTCCATTGACATAACGAGCATTTTACGTTTTTGTTCATTTTGAATTACTAAAAAATCTGATTAATCTAAGGGTTGGGCGCACACAATGTCAGCTTTTGAATCATCCAACAATATTTCTATTTTTTTTATTTTTTTCACGGATTGACATATTACGGTCAACTTATGTCTATTTATTCTTATTTGTTTCATATGCCTCTTAAATAATATCATGTCATGTCAATAAAAATATCACGTTAAAAATTAAATCATCAATTAAAATATTTTAAATTGAATACGGTCTAGGGAGACATGTAAGTTGAATCCATCTTGGTTCCATCTTCTCTTGTCAGCTAATTGATTATTGTTCTTCATATTATATGACATTAGAATATTTTTTTCAAGGCTAGATAGAATTTCGAATAAAATATTCTAAATAATTTAGCATTTAGAATATTTTGCTCAAAGCTGACTTAGTTGCATTCTCCTTTGTAAGCTAATTCCTTTGTAAGCTAATATTTTGCTGATCAATGCTTGCATTCCGGATAAAAAATTAAAATTTCAGGCGAAAAGCTTGCGTCATTCTCGGAGTTCAAAATAGTGGGGAAAACAAAGGCGAAAATCATCAACAGCACGAAAGCACCATTGAAAGAAAGCTCATTCAAGGTGATGGTGGAGCTCATAGGAGCAGGGTTTGACAGTGACCGACCCGGAGTGGATCTTGTGACGGTCTTAGATGTCAGCGAGAGCATGAAGGGAAAGAAATTGGCAAAAATGAAACTTGCTATGCAATTCGTGATCAGGAAACTTAGCCCGAATGATCGTTTGTCTGTTGTCACATTCAGTGATGACGCGACGAGGTTGTGCCCATTGCGCCAAATAACTAAAAAATCTCAACTGGAGATTGAAAATCTAGTCAATGCTTTAAATTTCAAGAAAAGAACAAACATCGCTGCTGGCCTTGTAATGGGCTTAGAAGTGCTCGATGACCGCGAACTTACCGACGGGCGTGTGCCTGCCATCATGCTCATGTCTGATGGCCGACAAAACGAAGGTGATGATCCTACTGAGGTTGAGGTCAGTGACGTGCCGATATACACATTTGGTTTTGGCGTAAACCACGATCCAACGGTATGATGATTTAAGTACCCTCAAAACTAACTACTATGTTTTTTTTTTTTTTTTTTTTTTTTTTTTTTTTTTTTTTAATGTCTACAACTTTTGTTCGATTATTACTTTTTCTCTGATGCTAATCGTCGTCTCTTTTGATTTTTTTTTTTTCGTTCAAATGCGTACGCGTCTTCTAGGTGGTCAAACAGATAGCAGACAAAAGCAAGGGAGGAACATTCTCAGATGTTCAAAACCAGGACAACTTGAGCATTGCATTTTCCCAGTGTTTGGCCGGGCTTCTCACGGTGGCTGTTCAGGACCTAGAGCTGACCCTCAAACAAGGTCAAGATCAAGAGTCGAAAATCGAGACGGTGTCTGCCGGAAACTATGAACAATCGAAGGGTGCTGATTTTGTGACTATCTCATTCGGCGATCTCTACAACAAAGAGGTACGCAAGATCATAGTAGACCTTCTTCTCCCAGCGGTTAAAGAAGAACAAACCGGCGTGGAGATTATCAAAATCACACACAAGTACAGGTGCAATTTACTATATATAATTTCTGTCTTTTTTTTTTAACAAACTTGACTGATCTAATAATTATAACGCAAAATGGATGTACAGAGCTAGTGATAGCTCAAAACTGTTGGACGGCAATCCTCTAGTCGCAAGCATAGATCGCGTTGGGACAACCGTAGAGGCAGAGAAGGAGGAGGTAATGATTGAGGCGAAACGCCTCGAGACTGCAGAGACAATGAAAGATGCAAGACTCATGGCCGACGACAACAAGCTGGAGGATGCTAAGGACATGCTGGTAGAAGCCCAGAACAAGCTTCAAGATTTTGTGGTTGGTAAACCAAACCCGTTGATTGAGATGCTGAAATTTGAGCTGAAAGAGCTCGTGAGGTTGATGCAATGCCCGGAAACCTACAAAAAGCGAGGGCGCCCCTTCGCGCTCTCGTCGGAGAATTCCCATGATCGCCAGCGTTTTGCTGCGAGAGGTCGCGATGTGGGAAAGCTGCGGTTATTTTCCACTCCGCGTATGGACACGTACCTTAAGCAAGCCAAAGCATTCGACGAGGACCCCAGCAAGCCACTGCCCACCGTCAACGACGATGTAAAGGAAGAACTCGCCGCCGACCCCATCGCTCCCATCAGTGGAGCTCTTGGCTACTATATTCAGATTGCCATTCAGGCACTCATGTCCATTGATAAGATACTCAATAGAGGTCGTTGAATGCATGCATGTGTCCTTTATTTGCTTTCCATATTTAATATACCATGTTGCTGGTTAATATGCGTTTCACTTTTGCACTTCAATAACGTGTGTATCCCCATATTTTTAGTTATGCATGTCCTAGCCAGGCGAACCGAGTGGTGTGTTGTATGGTTTGTTTTGTTCTTTTTTTTCTTTTTTTTTTTTGCTGAGTGTTGTATGGTTTGTTCTTAAAATATATAGAATAATTCCAGGCTTCGAATCCTGGAAGAGCTAGCTTGTATCAAAGATATATGGAATGATCGGCCCGATAAAGCCTTCTTCCGTCCCTGTGGTTCAGCCATACAAGGACTGATAGAAAAATTAACGAAGTACATAAATTGGTTGATTTCATTCCTCATTGCGTTCGAAATTCAATTGCAGGCTTATCTATGATTATTTGAAAAATTCTCCCACAAAGTACTTTTTCTTATTACGAATTTTATCTAATTTCATAGTTTGAGCATAACAACAAAGTACTTTTTTCTTCTTTATGTTCCCTGAAGTCATTTTGATTTGTTTGATTAATGATTCCACTCAAGAAAATGAATTCATTCTGCAACTATTGGCACCCTAAAAACAACATATTTCTGGTGTTAAGAAAAGTGTTGCGTGGACATAACAACAATATCTATGAATGAGAAAATATACACATATATTTAAGATAATGATAGAAAGAATTTATCATACCCCTTTTTCTTTCCTTGTTTCCCTCTCAATTCCAATTGTGTTTATCTAATAAATTAAATGACGATCCTCTTAAAATACATGTTTCTGACTCTTTGATTTTACTTTGACGTTATTGCAGAATTCTTGATACTAAATACCTTACTGATTGAGTTCATGAATTCAAGTTTTGCTACAGTAAAAAGCTCTCACAAACAATCACATCTAACTTTTTTGCTACAGTAAAAAGCTCTCACATAAAATCACATCTCAACTCGAATTAAAAACTCGAATCAGCGAACTAAACGGGGCCTGTAAATCAAGTTTCTTTAAATTTTAATTATTTTTTTTAATTTGATATGATGCTCATATATATTAACCATTCAAAACTGCTATTCCTATTTTAAGCGGATTTGGGATATTTTGATCTCCCAAAACTTATCACTTGTAACAGACAAGACCAATTATTTATACCAGATAGGAACAGTACTTATAAGTAATGCAAATTAGGTATGGTAAATCATTAATGGTTGAAAAGTTTCAATGTAGTGTACCCCAATTAGCTATATATGGAGATCGTCTCTTTAATCGGCAAAACAAAAGATGAAAAAAAAAAAAAAAAAAAAAGTAAAAGACGTACGTATGAGATAGCTACATATATTTGAATATTTTGACAGAAAATTTAATGCATATGACGTATGAAATAGCTACATATTTTTGGTTTTGGGCTCTACAACAGCCCTATAAAGAGAGAAAAAGGAGGTCCCACTGTTGGGCCCACTTGCAATATATGTTCAGTATATTAGAAAAATATTAAATGACAGTTGCATGAGCACTATCATTTAATAGAAAGTGAGTCCTACTTGAGAGCACTAAATTGTAGACTCATTTTTTATTAGATGGTGGTACTTAATATTATTGGGATCAGTGTAAGTATATACGGCTATAAGAGTAGTTTTCTTATCTAGAGCCCTAATGTCAAACTTGTATTTTTCCACAAATTCCTCGTACATATATGCTATGTATAATGAATGAATTCAAATTCCTCTATCAATAAAAGAATGAATTCAGAATTCCAAAGTTTTCAATTTGATTTGCTAATAAAACAACCAACGTGGTAGAAGTAGATTATTTGATATGCTAATAGAACAATCAAAGTGATCGAAGTAGACTAAGATGGCTGCAGGTATAGCCTAGTAATAATTTCATGCTTGACTCCACTACAATGTGTAGAGTTCGAGTCCTCTACCCTAATTAATATTAAAAAAAAAAATCCTAGCTCGCATCAATATAGATAAATAATGTAAGACTAACAAGAGTTTTGTGACTTTTTAATTTCAGATCCAGTAATAATTACGAAAACTAATCCACTGATAATTTTGAACTAAAACGAAAACTAAGTATATATGGCATATCCAATAACATTATCAATGTACAAACTTCAACAATATCACATATTCTCAACAATAATATTGTAGATGACATGTTATTTTGGTAAATCCAGAGAAGGCTTAAATATCAAGGTAGAATTTGAAGAGCCATTCTAAAGAATTTTCAATAAGAGTAAAAACAACTTATAAGATTTAGTTTTACGGTATAATTGGAATTTAATGTTACAATACATCGAGCAATACTACTTATACAACATTGTGGCCATTGCTACTTCTTACATTGAAATTGCAGTAGTGGATAAACATTTCAGCAGTATTATCACAGGAACATCAAATGAAAACACGCGTGATGAAAAAAAAAATTTAAAATTAAAAAAAAATCTTCAACCAAAAAAAAAAATGAAACGAAAACACACTGGATCATGAAAAAAACACGGGTAGATAGGAACACAAAGGCAATCAACTCAGCAACATCTTTTTGGTATGCAAAGGTGGCCAGTCATGTGCCAACTTTCGCCTCCGTCGCCTCCATCTTTTTGAGACCATTGTCGCTTTCTGGCTCATCATCTGACTTGTCGCGGTTTGATGAGAAGACTATCCAATCTACTCTTGGGGACCATTGGCAATGTATGTCAATCCAAGGACCATTAGCATCATCTGACTTGTCGCGGTTTAATTTTTGCTTATTTGTTCAACATAACGCTGATCTAAGAAATGTAAAAAACTAAGAAATTCAGTTATTATTGCAGATTATTTCCACATTTTTTCTATGTGTGTTACTTTAAATAAATGTTATAATGCACTTATTTTTTATGTTGCGGTACATAACAAATACACACACACATGCATATCAAAACTCAGCTAGGAACCTGATGGGGTGAGGCAGTCAGTTTTTCCGGTCCGAAGATTGGTTTTATAAACGGCAGTCCAAGGTTGACGACGATCAGCGGTGGTGATATAGACAAGATGGTCAGCGGCGATTCATCCACTATCTTCCATGCAGACACCATTGAATGTGGTTGCACCAAAAAATCAGCCAAACTGAAGACTTTGACTTTCGGTGAAGTGTTGTAATTGAAGCGGCGACGTGGAGCTCGATTAGGGGTTAAACACGTAATGATAAAGGAAATTCCCAAACGAGCCCCACAATTAACTAGAAAATAAAGCAAAGTACAAGGAGAAGATTCTAACTCCTGAGCCTCTGACAATGAACAGGGCTCCACCTACAGGACATCCAGTATTATACATACATGAACAATGTAAACAACATTACATACATCAACCACAGTATAGAAATCCAGATATCACAGTTTACAGAATTTACAATTCTTACATAAATCCAAGAGGATGAACACAATCCTCACTTGATCAACTGGAAGCAATGATCCAACTACTCTGCACCACTTCTAGAATCTCCTGTGAGGGGTTTAATGTTTGTAAAAACAGACAAAATGTGAGCGAAAGGTCCGGTAGGATATAATTTGAAATAAACTTTATAAATAACTAAATGAGCGGTAAATAATTAAATGAATAAGCAAATAAATGAGACATTCAGTTCCAACACAACAGTCGGAACCTCACATTCTTTTTCTCAAAGGAAATATATCTGAAAATATCTGTATTACAGGCATCAGGAAGTAATTTATACAAATTACTTACACAACCACGTGCACAAGCCTTCCTGGCCTGGGTTTCGGGTGCAATTTTTACAGGTTTGCAAGATCTCTTATCTAAAGAAATCATTCATTAAACTTTCTGAAATCGTTATTATAATCTCACGAACTACACAAGCTATGGGCCCCATGAACTACAACAAGCCATGGGTTCCATGAACTAAACAAGCCATAGATTCCATGAACTACAACAAGCCATGGATTCCATGAACTACACAAGCCATGGTTTTCAAATATTGTTCTTTTTAAAAGCAAGCCCCTTTCTTTAAAACATTTACAAGGCCAAAACTCTTTTGAAAACAGGATCACAAGGAAAAGGGGATAGAAATCACACCTTTCAAGTATCAAACCTGTGACTAGCATGGCTCTATTCCGGCTTCTGCTTCTTCAAAGCCTCTCAATCCGAGTCCTCAGCTAGCACTGATAGAAAATAACACTTTAGGATCCAATTCTCATTCCTAAAGTAATTCAATCTCAATTATACCAAGATTTCCTATTAGTGTCCCCTAATCAAATTTCATGTTTCAAATCATTATTTCAAGGGTTTTCAATCTCAAAACATAGATTAAAGATGCTAATCCATCTATCTCAAGTCCTCAAATGAAGCTAATTTGGGTTCTCCTCGAAAAGAGAGGTCAAAACAACATTTTCGGGCAAAACAGGTCAAATCCCTTGTACACCTTCGACCGTGATGAGAAGCGATGCATCACGGCCGACCGTGGGTGTGCACTCCGGTCGACCGGTTGCCATGCGATCTGGTCGACCGGATAGGTCGACCGGTGGAATCAGCAGGGCGAGAAAACTCGCCAAAATTAGTCTGAAAACTTATAAATCCAGTCCCAAATCGAAATATCTCAAAGGAAAGCACTAGATCCGGGTTCTATGTACTAAATCAAGTCCAAAGAAGCCAAGATCTCCAATTTCTACCATGGTTTTACCCAAAATCCATGAAAATCCATTTTGAACCAAAATGGGGTTTTCAAATCCAAAAATCCAAGATTCAAGAGAGGGTTTTTCAGAAATCTTACCTCAAATCCTTCTCTTGACGTTGAAAACTTCTTTGAATCCTTCTTTTGTTCAAGATCCGGTTGTTTTGAGAGAAAAACAGGAGAGAGAGAGAGAGAGAGACACCGAGGGCGAGTGAGAGTGAAGAGAGAGAGAGAGACGCACGGGAAAAGAAAAGGAAAGAAAGAAAAGGAAAGAAAGAAAATGAAAAGAAAAGAAAAAGGAAAAGAAAAAGAAAAAGAAAAGAAAGGGCATGTGTCACAAAATTAAAGAACAGTCCAGAAATGTGCCCATACACACTTATAGGTAAAAATGTAAATACTGAGAATATTTAAATATCTTAAAATTATTTAAATTCACTCGTCAGAAACATTTATTATCAATAACCAATTAATTAATCCAGATTAGGCACACTAATAAATCTCAATTACCTTAATTAATCTCATTTAATTCTTCAGGGTGTTGCATAATCTAAGGTGGAATTGGGTTCAAATTCTGAATGTCATGTTAATGGTTCAAACCCATTTTTACTTTCTACAAAACAAATACGGGTTTGAACCTGAACCGATCAAACCCTTTCTATCCTCCAGCCAAACAACCCTTTATTATTTTTCAACTTTACATAAAATTCTTTTAAGGGAACCTTCAAAATAAAAGCTACCCTACACGAAGAAGAATATATATATTTAATCTTTTTTTTTCTTTTTTTATTAAAGGAAATTCACAGACAGTGCTCCTAGCTTTAACTTCTCTTCTTTTTAGCAATTCACAAACTGTTAGGAAAAAAGAAAAATAAGAAGACGAAGAAACAACAAAGAAAGCTTGCTTTTTTTTTTTTTTTAGTTTCATTTACTCCTAGCTTCGGCTTGAAGTAAAACAGACCATCTAGTGGTCGTTAGACTCAACGCAAAACACAACTGCTAGAGATCAAGTTAATCACTGGAAAAGACTAAACGCATTTCCAAAGAGGGAATATTCCATTAAAAAAAAAAAAAGAAAAAAAGTTAAACACAATAGAATGAGTTTAGTTTTCACGTTGGATTGGTAGCTTCTGAGTTCCTAAAGTAATTAACTTTGGTTAAAGACAATTAACAAATTATTCCTAGCTTTATAAGTTTTCTCTTTTATCTAATTCACAAACGTAAAAATGAACAAGTAAAGAATCCCACTCTTTTTTGTTTGTACAATAGTATAAAACATATTATGATGAGGGCGAGGCTTTTGGTATTCAAAAACACTTAACTGGATAAGGTTATACTTTTTCCTTTTTTTTTTTTTGAGTTAAAGTTGGAGAATTTTACGGTGTTAAAATAAAAATAAAAGATTTTGCAGGAAAACAACTATTAATATTCGTTTTAGAGCTCTGATAACAGCGTCGTTCAATAGCATTAAAGCTCTGAATGATTCATTACTAGGCCGTACGTATGCTTCAATATTCATTAGAAAATTAACAAATTAAGTAGTCAAACGGACCAAATTAACGCAGTAAAACTGTAAAACAGACCTAGAGACACAATTTTTAAAGAAAGCTATAATCACTCGATATTCATTTCCATTATAGAAAATAGCAGGCACTTATAAATATATAAAAAGATAATAACATATTCTAGGAATTTCGTTAATAGGTCTAAGAATTTAGTTGTGTCAAAGTTCGTAGACCATAATTAAATGTTTGTGACAGTTATCAAGCTCTTTTGAAATAAAAGACCAAGACAAGGTAAAGTGTGTAGTGCAACATCCTTCAGAAAAGTTATAAGTAATTGCTTATAAGTGAAGACATTATTTTTTAATGGTATGTCCTTATGGGGAAAAGTCCAAGAGAAAAATCGAGCAGACTTAGGCACGAATAGACAATAACATATCAGGGACAGGTGTGGATTGTTACAATTGGTATGACGATTATAATTCAATTAGAAGTGTGACCAATAAGAATGTCGGGGCTTAAAAGATAGGGTGATGGCAGAAGTGGTCAGTCCCTTGAGGCAAAAGAGGTAAGACAAGTTAAGCTTTAAAAACCACATAGCCTAGAGAAAGTTTTACGTGATGGTTTATAAGGACACTAAACTGTGCAATTTCACATTGCCTGAATAACGTTATATATAAGTGATGGCTTATAAGAACAGCATCTCTCAATGGGTACGAGACCTTTTAGGATAAGAGCAAAATCATGCTGATTTTTGCCCAGAAAGGATAATATCATACAAGCAAATAAGTAATTGAATGAATAAAAACAGAGAAAAAAAGAAAGGGTATCTATGTGGATAAAATTCTAAATATGTAATTGAATAAATTCCCATATTTTAAGATGGAATATTGAATAATTAGGCTTTAAATCATACTTATATATCATTTCAACTGAAAACAAGGTTTATACCTACGTGGATTTAACGTAAGAGAGTACATAAATTTATGCTCACTATATTGATCTTAGGCTCTAAGTACGACATTTATGCGTTTGTTGATCTCTTTTTTTGTTTTTGTTTTTGTTTTTTCTCTTTTTTATTTTTTATTTTTTTGCTTTCGGGTTTTAAAAGCAACTATTTACAGTTAAGCTATATCTCTTCAAATTCCTTCTAGAGAAAGATTAGTTGTGTTCAGCAAAAACCGATTTCACGACGATAAAGTTATATGCATACATCAGATTCACTTTAACTATAGATTGATTCTAATTCCCCATAGTAGTTCTTTAATTGCAGTAACACGGAAATAATAAATCCCTACTCAATCTTTTGCTTTAATTTCTTTTTTTATTTTTTTTTTAAAGACACTTGTGGTCAGTTTCGCATTATTGTGATGTTGAAATTTTTTGTTCTTATTTGTTAGTTAAAAGTTACCATGATCATTTCATGTTGGTATTTGGTATTTTCTTTTTTCACAACTACTGTGAATATTAGATGTAGAAATTTAAGTGTTTGATAAGTTTTGCATGAAATTGTTAGAGATGTATAATTGTTAAAATAAACATACTTTAATAAATATTCATAATATTTTTACACCAAAACCCTAACATGTTAGACAAAAATAGGATTTACTAAACACTTTAACCTATAGCTTCTTAAAAAATAAAATTAAAAACAGCCTCTAAAAGCAATGTCAAATGAGCACATAACAATTTATTCCTATGTTTAGCTTTTTTTTCTTTTTTTTTTTCTTTTCTTTTCTTTTTTTTTCTTTTTTTCTTTTTTTTTTTTTGCTTTAGCTAATGAACAAAAATAAATAAATAAAAGTGAGAGAAACAAGTAAAGAATCCTTGTCTTTTAAACTTGAGCATTTATATATAGCATATTGATGAGTGTAGTTAGGGAAATAAGTACAGCAAATTTGATTAGCGCGTCACATTTCTTGGAAAAATGAGCGTATTTAATGATGATGAGCCGATTCTTCCAACCCAAGACGACTCAGGTTTATCAACACGTTTTCTTCTTTACTCCATATTTTACGTTTTTAGCATTCGTTATCTGATCAACTAATCAAGGGTTGTGCGCACACAATATCAGCATTTGAATCATCAATATTCCTTTTATTTTTTTCCCTTTTATTTTACGTTTTTAGTATTCGTTTTAGCATATTATGGTTGACTCTTGTCATGTCTCTTTGTTTTCATCCGCTCCTTGTCTTTTCAAAAATATCATGCCACGTAAATGAACTACAATGATATCCTAATAGAATTATATTTTAGTTAAACTATTTTAATTGACGTGGATGATATTATTAGAAGACTTAGAGTGCGTTTGGTAGATGGATCTAGAATCATGATTCTGGATCTTGGTTCAGAATCAGTGTTTATTTACAGTGATTCTGAATCATGATTCAGAACTAGTGTTTGGTTTGGATGATTCTGAATAATGATTCGTAATCTGATGTGTTGTTTTAAACTTTGTTCACAAAAAGATTTTAGGAGACAAACTGGCATTACATACTAGAATATATATTTTGCTGAATGCTTGTTTTTCAATTGTTATATTTTAGGGGACAAACTTGCATCGTTCTCAGAGTTCAACGTGGGAAAAACAAAGGCAAAAATCATCAACAGAACACAAGCGCCACTGATAGAAAGCCCATTCAAGGTGATGGTGGAGCTCACGGGGGCAGGGTTTGACAATGATAGACCCGGAGTAGATCTTGTGATGGTCTTAGATATCAGCGAGAGCATGAAGGGACAGAAGTTGGCAAAAATGAAACTTGCCATGCAATTCTTATTCAGTACTGACGCCATGAGGTTGTGTCCGTTGCGCCAGATAACTAAAAAATCTCAAGTGGAGATTGAAAATCTAGTCAATGATTTAGAGTTTGAGAAAAAAACAAACATCACTGCTGGCCTTTTAATGGGCTTAAAAGTTCTTGATGAGCGCAAACTTACCAACGGGCGTATGATTGCCATCATGCTTATGTCCGACGGTTGGCAAAACCTTGGTGATGATGCTACGAAAATTCAGGTCAATGACGTGCCAATATACACATTCGGTTTTGGCCTAAACCACGATCCAAGTGTATGTACATAACCTTTAAATATTGCGAAACCTGCACAACTTTACTATTTCATGTATACTCAATTCGATATTATTGTTGCTTTGATCATGCCAGTTGCCCTCTCTTTTTTGATTTGAAAAACAAAAAAATGTGTACTGGTTTGATAGGCGCTCAAAACAATTGCTGACAACAGCATGGGAGGAACATTCTCAGATGTTCAAAACCAAAACAACTTGAGCATTGCATTTTTCTCAGTGTTTGGCCGGGCTTCTCACCGTGGTTGTTCAGGACCTCGTGCTGACTATCAAACAAGGTGACCAAGAATCGACAATCGAGAAGGTGTCTGCCGGAAGCTATCCACAATCCAAGAATGCTGATATTTGAAGGCAATCCTCTATTCGCCAGAACTACTGGAGGAAAAAAAGCCAATATTTGAAGGCAATCCTCTATTCGCCACCATAGACCGTGTTGGGACAATCGTAGAGGGAGAAAGAGAGGAGGTGATGGTAGAAGGAAACGCCTTGAGACTGCGGGGATGATGAAAGATGCACGACTGATGGCGGACGACAACAGGCTGGAGGATGCTACGGACATGCTCGTAGACGCGCAGAACAAGCTTCACGATTTTGTACTGGGTGGTGGTGGGCCTAATCCGTTGATTGAGATGCTGAAACTTGAGCTGAAAGAGCTTCTAAGGTTGATGCAATCCCCGGAAATCTACAAAAAACGAGGGCGCTCATTTGCACTCTCTTCTGAGAATTCTCATGCTCGCCAGCGTTTCGCTGCGAAAGGTCGTGATGTGGAAAAACTGCGCTTATTTTCCACTCCGCGTATGGACGCGTACCTTAAGCAAGCCAAGGCATTCGACGAGGACCCGAGCAAGGCATTGCCTACGGTTAAAGACGATGTGAAGCAAGAACTTGCTGCCGACCCCTTTGGTCCCCTCAGTGGAGCTCTTAGCTACTACATCCAGATAGCCATTCAGGCTCTCATCTCCGTTGAGAAGATACTCAATTCAAGTCGTTGAATGCATGCATGTGTGTTTAATTTAATTTCTTTTTCTTTTTTGCCGGAAAAAAAAATAAATGGTAAATTCAAGATGTGGAGATGGAATTAATTTACCGTGTAGCCATGTTAATATGCGTCTTCCTTTAGCACTTCAATCGATCGAGTGGTGTGTTTTGAAAATATGGTTTTTAATTTTTTTAACTGAGTGTTGTATCGTTTGTTCTTGAAATATATATCATAATTAGTAAACAGTTGTATTTTGTATTTTCACGTTCCAATAGTTTTACCAGTTTTTTATTTATGCAAGTTCATTCTTTTTGCATAATCTTGTAGGGAAACATAAAATGAAAAGTAACTTTTTAAAGAATACAAAATTAATGGCCAGAAGGCAAAATGATATATATATTTTTTTATGAATGACAAGAGAGGATAACAAATATTAGATCTTATTAGCTAGTGCATCCGAACTAGGCTGACACTCACAAGAAAGATCATTCAATAATGAAAGTACCGATTTAAGTCTTTTTTTACCAAGTTTTGTTATTAGATAGATTAACAATTTAGCAAAACTTGAAAATAAACTTAAAAAGAACACAAGGAGATGCTATCGTGGTCCGGTAACCACTTATGTTCACGTGACTACGTCTAGACGTTTGAATAATCTACTAAGTAAACAGGGTTATAATTTAAATGGACTTAAATAACCCGAGACTCCCTCTTTAAGCATGACGCCTATAAACTTGCAACCACCCATGGACTTGTCCAGCGATCTCTCCTCAACTTAACGTTCAAATCGCTTCAACTCAATCAATTTTCTCTCGAAAATCCAAATTCTTTCTCCCAAAGAAATATCAAAACAATGACACTTACAAAATGATTTAATCGTTGAATAACTGAAGCTTTGCAAGACGTGCTGAGATAACTGTGAGACTTCAATTAAATAGCCAAAATAATCCAACTGTCAAAATCTTTACAGCAATCCACTGTGTACAATGTATTGTAGGTTTTTTTATTTTTTTTAAACAAGCAAAAGTGACAGCATAAACAAAAAGTTTTATTGCACCAAAATAAAAACTCGTGATATTCTAAACCCAATTTGCACAAAGAATGAAACCAATAGAATAGCCCTGGAATTTTTTATAAACCTACTACAAGCATATGCAATCCTCTAGAAATTAGTGTCCACTCAAAGTTATATTAAAAACTAAAATCTGCACTATTATCAATTTCATATCAAAGTAAAATTTCAATATGAACCAAATGCGTGAGTATAGAGATAAAACTTGAATGAATGTCGTCCCCATTTTGAACATCATCAATCTTAGCACTTTGAATTTCGGGAATAGAAAAACCTGTTCATCTAGACCACTCTGCAGGTTTTTTTTTTTTTTTTTTTTTTTTTAAATTTTTGGGGCCTTTCACTCTATCTACAAGGCAGCTCGTTTCTCATAGTAGATTGTCCTCTACATATTGGTGATCATGGATGAAAATATCAGTGTTGGTAGAATATCGTACTCTAATTTTACAGAAATATAGGAAAAAATATCGATATCAGTGGAAATATTAAAAAAATTTACGGAAATGATGAAAATTTACATTAGAATATATTTTTAATATGATAGCATCAACATTAAAAAGATACATCCATAAACAAGTTTTACGTATATAAAGAAAAAAAAAATCTTCATACATATTACATTTTTAATACCAAAAGGTCTATGAAGCTCAAACGTGGTCGGGATCAGATCTTGATTCAAACAATATTGGTATTATGAACGTGCCATAAGAAGGTTTGTTGATCATTTTCCACTGTATTTTTATGAATTAAAAATTGTAAATTCCCCTTATCATTTGCCTGAAATGGTGGTGGTATGTTCGGATGAGAATAATTCAAAATTTCATACCTATCATAGTTTACAAAATTATGGATATTGAGCTTTAGGAGTCTCTTAGAAGAGCTGTAATAATTGAAAGCCAAATTCATCGATTGTAAACTCATAATAAAGATTATCTTCATTAGATATTTACATTCTTGATATTCCTCACTATCCTTGTTCAATGACAGTAGAAATAATGCAAGAAAATAGATATTATAAAGCAATTTTTTTAAAAAAACAAACCTTTTAAAATTCTCATTTCCGATATCACCCAAATTTCCCTGAAATTTCCTCAAACTTTCTAGATGTTTGCCCCAATTACTCTATATGCAAATCGATATTGATATTTCAACTGATATTTTCCCCAATTACTCTATATGCAAATCGATATCAATATTTCAACCAATATTTACCAATATTTCCGATATCAATATTATAGTGGAAAAAAATTTCGGGGCCCTCAAAAATCCAAAATTTTCACCGAAATTTCTAAAATTTTGGCAAAATTTTTGTCCATGTTGGTGATAGATAAGCCCATGTTATTTATAGATAACTTACGCGAAAAGTGTAGGTAGCTTTTTCCCCTCTTTATTAAACACTTGCATATAATATTTCTTAAACAAGAGTGATTATAATCTTGGAATAGATAAAATCCCAAGTCACAAGATATTTCAACATCCTTCAATCATTGTGCTTCAAAATCACTATTCTCAAAGAAATAAAAGTGAAGTTGTGCACAAGTGGTTGGTCCATATTAAAACTCAATTTAATAAAAAATCTAAAAATTCCAAATTTCCAGTTTAAAAATAACAGATCGTGGAACACATGAATGAGCAAGATGAATGCAAAACTTAAATGCAGAAAAATAAAAATAACAGAAAATTTACATATTACAAAAAACAAAAGGTTATTAATTTATTATTATTTAGTAAGAATGGTAGAGTGGACAATTTGTATCAAAAAAAAAAAAAAAAAAGGTCTTAGGGCACTAAAAGAAAAAAATTTAAATGTAAATGTAACATTTTAATATTATAAAAAATACAAAGTACTGACAAGATGTTTCACTATAATAGAAAGTACTAAAATAATTTTATCCTTTTTTTTTTTGTTCTCTTTGGTTTTGTCTTTCTCTCTCTAGAATTTAAATCATCTCTCTCTGAAATAATATAGTATTATCTTTTTAATCGCATCATTGAAAATTACTCTTGACTTTTTAAGATGAAAGCCCAAATTATCCTTAAAAAGTCTAAATTTCATCAATAGACTTGGATTGTAATTTAAACCATACAATTCAAAATTTCCGGTTCAAATCAAACCAATTCCTACTAGTGGGCAAAACATAATGTTAACTTGTTACATGGCATGTCATTAGGATTTCGCAAAGCGTGTCAGTAACCAAAAGTAAAAAAAAAAAAAAAAAAAAAAAAAAAAATTCTTTTTTATTTAGTAAAGATTAGTAATTCTAGACTCAACCAAACATTAATAATTCTTATGAAGGTAGTGATTCTAAAGCACAAACCCAGCAAGAGAATTAATTTTTTGTTTTTTATTATATTTGTGTTTATTATGGCCTATTGCCCTTAGTTTTTTTTTTTTTTCGGGAATTGTCATGGCTATTATCGTTATCATTTTCGTGATTTCATTCCCTCAGCACAATCAAACGTCCCATTTTCATGGTTAACGTTTTTTTTATCAGCAAAAAATAAAAAAATAAAAAACAAAAATCCAAAAGAACATTGACATCAAATTTATAATAATAATAAAACGAGACCAAAACAGAGGACTATATGTGGTGGTGAGAAAAAAAGAAAACAGAGAAATCTGGGTCTTCCCTGCATAAAGTCTTGTGTCGTTTGTGGATACAGGAAAAATAAGCAAAAGCCACAATAAACGTAGGCGCAGATAGTTGATTTGAATAATTCTCTACAGCTAACCAAAAGTGTGAATATTTAGTCATTGTTATGTTTAATTTGTGGGGTATAATTATAAAAGCAGATACAAATTCATCATCAAATGTGAAAGTGTTGGCCTTTCTTTTTAACAATCAACCTTTACCTGCGTATAGATGATTCATCATTAGGCATTGTTGTTCTTTTCCCGATACTTGAGTAGTCTCTTAAGAATTACTCCCTAATTCTATATTACTGAGAGCAAAATGTTAAACAAACAAGAACACACAAGATTTATATTAGTTCACTCTTAATGTGAGAGCTACGTCTACTTTCCTAGAATTCTCTTGATTATAAATATTTGTGTTGAAATATTTGTGTCCTTTGAATTTGGGTTTGTTTTTGTGTGAACGCTCTCTTGATTATATGTCTTGACTAGAAAATTTGTCGAAAGAATTATTGTATAAAATAAAATTTTTTGAAATTCTTTGTATTATTAATATGGATACTTTTATGATAAGTATATCTTGATATTAATATGGAATAACAAATTATAAGCTAAAGCTCAGAAATTTTTGAGATATGATGTAGTTATCGATTTTCAGACTGTATTTAAGAAAGAGACACAAAACACCGTGTTAAACCCACAAGTGGGCAAACATATGAATATTAAGTTTAAGAAATGAAAAAGAATTGAAAAACATCAATTCTAGGGTTTTAGAAACAATCGAAACAAAGAACGGATGAAAAAGAGGGTTCGGAAGGTCGAACCGAGAAAATTGAGGTTTTCTACAGATTGGGGTTGACCAAGTCAAAATTTATTGACCAAGAGTTGATTAATAAGTCACTCTTGAAAGGATAGTCAAGGTTGAATAAAGTTGACTAAGTTGATCAATAGTCTAAAAAATGTAGATAAAACGCACACTAAATAAGAATTAAAGTGAACCGAAATAAGATAAATACTACAACAATGAATAGTTGAGATTTAAAGTGACTAAATGATTAGAGGGATGAGATTGTGACATGTGGAAAGTAAGAGAAGATGGCCGGCCAACTTAAGGGGGAAGGAATGAGAGATTGTTGAATTTTGTAAAAAAAATAAAAAATAAAAAAAAAACACCCTTATAAAATACCAAAATTGCATTTTAGTCCCCCTTCTTTTTGGTGGTCGGTTTTTAAAGGAAAAAAATACAAGAAAAATGTTCATTTTTCATGCTAAGAACAAAGAGACCTCAGCCAAAGAGAGAAAAAGAAAAAAAATTCACCCAAAGTGAGAAAAACAAGTTTAATCAAAATTGATAAAACTACACCACTAGTTCGCATCACTAAGTACTTCTCTTCATTCTCTATTAATGTAAATTTCAATTTTCTTCTCACTTTTTCTACCTTGGCTGCAATTCTTGGTTATGATAAAAAAAAAAAAAAAAATTAATGAGGGATGAAAAGTATTATATATGCCAATCAACTTAAAAATAAATTAATAATTATCCTTTAATTAATAAAAAAAAAAAAGACCTTTTAAAAATAATATAAATAATAAACCGGTATTCTGTACTTCTCTCCTAGGAGAAAATGACCAAAAACTGAAAGATCAACATAAATATAAAAACAAACAAGAAAGATAATTATTAGAAAACGTAAAAAAGTGAAAAAAAAAAAAAATCCCTCAGAAAGCGATCTCTAAAATGACATATCTTGTATAGGGAAATAATCCAAAAACCATGATGAACGTAGGTAGTTTTGTCAACAAGTCATATAGATTTTTGTTAGGAAAGATGCCAAAGTATTTTCTTTTTATTTTTCTTTTTCCCTTTTACTCAAAATTATTTTCTTATAATAAATACCAACTTAAAAATAATATTTAAAAATCCTAATAAAATTCCCTTGGAATAAATTCCCTGTTGTAGTTAAAACGGAGTCTAGTGATTCAAGCTTTTACATGAAATAATCCTAACGAGTGCTAGTGACCGTTCTCATATCAATTGTTGGTTTTAAAAATGATTTTCTATGCGAAAATGTGTATCTAATTGATCATGCATTATAAAAATCTTAATGAACTTTTAAAATACTTTATAGAATACATTAATTTATACACGAATAAATTAATCAAATTAATTTATAAATAAATTAATTAAATTAATCAGATAGTTTTTTCATGGTAGCAGAGAAAGAAGTCGCGGTTCAAAGATGTGGTCGGACTACAAAGCATCTTGAACACTTGAGCAGTCTGTTAAGAATTCGTGCCCCTAATTCTATGTTATTTGTGGTAAAATATCAAACAAAGAGCACAAGAATTATAACGGTTCACACTCAATGTGAGAACTACGTCTACTTTCAATCGCTAAAATACTTCACTATGATGAATAAGAAATTTACAAGAGTGTACTTTCAATCTCACTGTACTCTCTAATTAACTTAAAATCGTAGGGTAATCGAATTACAAGTGTAAAATCACCAAAGTTCCATCAACAAAATCGACGAAAGTTGATGTGCGTGTGCCCTCTGTGTAAGGCAATAATTGTTAAGCCACTAATTAGGCTACACCAAGACCTTAGACTCGAGAAACTTTATGGTTCCATCTAGAAACTGCAGAGTCATTAGACTGTTGAAACTCAGCAAATACAAACAACTCAAGGAACTGCGTAGAGATTTAGCGAAGATGATCAATCTAAGATTTGTAGGTACAGCCATAGAGCAAAGCCTCATAGTTCTTGGAACATTGATCATTTGATATATCTCGAAATCTGTTCCTTTTGTGAAAGACCTTCCTGCATTAGAGAGTAAGTGATTGAATGTTAAGAGGTTGCGATTTGGCAATCAAGATCTCTGGTTTGGAATTAGTTGGCAGCAGTCAGTTAGAGAATTACCATTTAAATTGAGGATTATCATCCCATTGCGTTGACGAATCTGAGAATTGCGAAATGTCTTTGCATTGACTGGCAGAAGACTCTCTCAACACCATTGTAGGTTGGCACCTTCGAGCTCACGTCGCATGGTTCATCTACACAAATATATATATGTGGAAATTAGGCAATGTTAAAAATAAAAAATAATAAAAAAAAAGGAAGTTCTCTCCCAATGTCATTGGTACATACACATAAAATTCAATGGGGATAATCGGGCAGGTAAAATTCAGAAAAAGTTGATTAAGAACTTACTCTTATGTTTTCACTCGTGAGAATGAAACCGAACATCTAGACATAATACTGCAGTAAGCCAATTTTGCATGCTCGAATCTTAGAGTCTGCCATTATGAAATTAAGAACTCGATATTAGTGCCAGAGAAGAGAAAACAGAAAAAGAGGAAGAATGCACGCAGTCAAATGAATTCCTGAAAACATTTTCATCTCTATATATTACATTGGCATGAAGCTTCACTAGTTCCTTGGCTTTTACTGCAGAGCTTGAGTATTGGCTTTCATCTCTTTGCATTTCAATCAGTCGTTATAACGGTTGGCAAGGCTCTGCAGCAAAATAAAATAAAATACAACAACAGCAGACATGACAATTACTAAAACAAAACGAAAAAAAAAAGATTTAAAAACGATGTAGAAATAAATAAAGCTTTGTGTGCGCATGTATGAATGTAAACCTATTGTTGATTATGAATATCAAACCAATTGAAGAAGATAAAATCTATAGGCTGTACACAAACCTTCTCAGTGTATCGACCAAGGCGGTGCAATCTGGAGGAAGTGCAACATGATGCTGCATGAGATAACCACGATGGGGCTTACATTCAAATCGAAGAAAGAAAAGGAATGAATCAATAGTTCTCGAACACAATTCTAAATCTCTTGTAAAAAATACAGTTCCGCAATGGAAATGTTCAGCATACGAGTCTCTCTCCCAGTAAATAAATAAACTCCCAGACAAACATGGACAACTAAATATCAAATTTTATCTTCTAATTTTTATTAATATACCTCAATGGTTCGTGGCGATATTTCTTAATGGATTAGAACTATACCGAAGACCAAAAGTAGTTGCTCAGACATAAATCCAAAAAAATAAATAAAATAAAATAAAAAATAAGAAAATCTCAATATAAAAATCTTCAATTGAAAGTTACAACACCCTACTTTGACTAAAAAGAATTCGCATTTCCTCCATTTAGCACGCCCATATCGGTTGCTGTATGCGTAAGGAAATAACCATCATAGGGTTAGATGCAACATAATGAAACAAAAATTACAACAAAAATTTGAAAAAACAAGCAAACAAAACAAATGACGAAAGAGCTGTTATTTTGCATCCAAACATCTACCGCCAAAGAAAACCTCACAGATCTACCACCAAAGGCCTCTATAAGAACTCTAAAACCACAATTCTAAATATTTAAAACTACGCAGGATATACATATCCAAAGTTGGTTCCTGAACAAAAACATGGTTACTAGCTATTTCAGAATTAACATAGCCAATGAACTGCAGAAAATTAATCTGATCTAAACTGCATGATTTATATATGCAAACCTGAATTCCATCGAAATATTCAAATAGGTTAAGCTTCTGTAGGGCCTTGCACTGATCACTAGGGGAACGTGGAGACAAAGTCGACTCCTCCAGCAAAATCCTCTGAGTCAACTCCACAGCAGGCAACCTCTCCTTCGACGCGGAAGATCTCTTCCAGAACAGTCAAGCCAACATCTCAGCAGGAGTCAACTGCTCCTTCTTCATAGTGGTGAGCCAACGAAAGAACGACCTCAAACAAGTGACTTTGATTGCTCAATTATGCTCCAGGGCGAGGAGCAACACTTCCTCAATTATGCTCCCTACAAGAATAAGAATCATACAGATTCTTCCAAAAGAATGACCAAATCCTCACAGTAATATCAGTAACCTTAATGGCTTTGATTGCTTTTATATTTCAATTCACATGAAAGAACAAGCTTCCTATTGTTGACACAAGCAATTCCAAACATAACCATAGTTGTGAGACGTGGGAACCAAAACCTACATAAAAACATAATTACATCAGTAAACAAAAAGCAATGAACTTTGTAGCAGACCATAAGCACATCATAAGTTACCTGTTTCAAAATCCGTTATTTAATTTGACATTATAAAGCGGACATTTCTTGCAACAAAATTTAAATTAAAAAACAAAATTGGGTACGATATGAGTTTTGTTTTCAAGGCTTTTAGTCTGGAAAATAGAACAAGATGAAACTAGTGGGTTTATTCACTATATATATTTTATGCCTTCTGAAGAGGCGCAATAACAAACAAGCTTACTCAAATATCGTTAAGAAAAAAAAAACAAAAAAAAAACAAAAAAACAAAAAAAATCTTACTCAAATATTGAGGCATGGCAAAAACAAGCTTTCCATTGTGGCTGTAAGTAGTTCCAAGCTTAACTGTAGTTGTGGGAATGAGGATTTAAACCTACATACCATTAAAAAAATTAAAAATTATTATTCAATATTGAATAATAAATTATGACCAGTAAGAAAAGTGCAATGAACTTTAATTTATAGAAGTTAAAAATTATTATTCAATTTATTAATACAACTTTGGCGTAAAAGACGCAGAGTATGAATTGAAGAAAGCACCTACATAAATTATTCCCCAAAAACAGAACAAAGGCGCCTCGTTTAAGAAGATTGAAAAGTACTTGAAGACGTGGAAAACGAGTGGATACACAACAATCACCATCCTAATACCATCAGCCCACAATCCCTAACACCCCACAGTGCAAACAAGGGACATTCCAAGATAATGAAAATATGATAGAGATGAAAGCAGCCCTTCTTGCACCAAAACTTTTGAGCTTTAACGGAGATGAGTAGTTGAAATCCCAAGCCGTTCAGGAGTTCTTGGTTTGGAAAGTAACTGAACAAGTTTCTTAATTTGCTTCTATCATCATTGTCACAAAGCTTCCTCATTTAATTCACAGCAGTGTCGAATCTCTCGTTTTTATGGAGCACGGATAGAACACGTATTTAAACATTCCTAGACGTGGAATATCGAAGAAATGAGACATTTTCCCGGATATTCGACCATATAGTCAAAATTGAAAGAGTGCCAGAAACTGCTGTCATAACTAGCAAATGAGAGCAGCATATTTACCTTTCTTAAAAAAGACTCGTGATATCATTCTTCACATCATCCCGGGATTTTTCAAGGCGCAGTTTTAAGTAGATACTCAAATCCTAAATTAGACTTCGTATTGTTTTCAACTGGTTTTGGTGGAAGAGTACTTTTCTCAGCTGTTGTGCTTTTAGCAGCTGCAAATTAGATAAAAAAAAAAAAAAAAAATCCTCTTAAAAGATGTAGCCAAAAGAAGCATCTTATTCTCCACAGCTATCATCATTAAGAAAATGAAAACAATGTTTTAACAAGATGAAGAGTGTGATTTTATATATCAACTCTACAAAAATTCAATATTTAAAGGTTTTAGCATATTAGCCGAACTAACGCTGTTTGAAAAAATTACCAGCATAATATACTTCAAGAATAAGCGTTGACTTAAAATGGAAAGTAATATTATTCAAAATAAAGGAATTAAATAATAAGAGTTGACTTAAAATGGAAAGCAATAATAATTGAAAATAAAGAGGGAAATGAAAAGTACCTGAAAAATAGAAAACCTAAGCGACGCTGACGCCAATGATATGTGGGAAATCTTATGCCAATCTTTGCCCGTTCCTTTCTAACAAACGACATCCGTAGATATGAACTGTGGACGGCAGCCCCTGGTCAGGCAAGCAATCCAGATTTTCGCAATTCTCAATCATCAAGTCTCTAAGAGAGCAGAGGTGTTGAAAGCCCATGCGATTCAAGTCTCTAAGCCTTGGAAAACCACCGATCTCGAGAGAAGTGAGAGATGTGGGCAATTGCCCTTCGAGCAAGCTCTGGAGCTTTTCACAATTCGAAAGGACCAGCTTTTTAAGAGAGATGAACTGCTCAAGTACTCCCTTCCCATTCTCTTCGATTGCGTTGTACTGGAGCTTAGTGCAGCCCCAAATTTCCAGCTCTTCAAGAGAGATGAGGTGTCGAAGGAAGCCATCACCTACGTCTTCAAGGCTTGGAAGGTCTCTGATACGGAGAGAAGTCAGAGAAGCGGGCAACCCAGTTCCTGACAAGCTCCGGAGATTTTCGCAAAAAGAAATTCTCAACTCTTTAAGAGAGCAGAGGTGTTGAAGGCCCTTGCCAAGGTCTTCAAGCTTTTTAAGCATCTTTAAATGGAGAGTAGTGAGTGATTTGGGCAGCACCTCTCCCGGAAAGCACTGGAGCTCTTTGCAATCTTCGATCATCAACTCTTTATAGGAGGAGGTGAGGTGTTCAAAGCCCTCCCCATTCAGAACTTTAAGATTCTCAAGTCTCTTAATATGGACAGAAGTCAGAGTGGTCGGAAGCAATGTCTCTGGAAATCTCTTCACATTTTTATAGCACCCTGTAATCTCTAAGAATGGAGGGATTGTGGTTGTGGCTTCTAGTCTTTTCAAGTTTGATGGAAAGTTACATAGCAAAAATGTCACCAATTCGGGACAATCTTTTACACGTATCGCAAGAGAAGGTAAATAGTCTGGTAAGCACCCACTTAGCTTGGGACATTTGATAATACGAAGGTGCTTAAGACTAGGGAAGCATCCGTCATCTTCTCGGCCTTCAGGAATTGACCACTCTTGCCACGCTGACATGTCTTCAAATGTTAAAGATTTTAAATATCTAAATGGTTTAGTAGAACCCTCACCGTAAAATTCAGCACCTATTCTTTCCACACCGCGGCAGTTAACAATTTCTAGAACTTGGAGAGAAGGTAGCTGACCAAATGGTGGCAACAAACAACAGTGGTAACAATTGCGTAGACGCACAGTAACCATGTTAGTATATGAACGATGAACTACCCAATTAGAGAATGTTTCGCCTCCATAACCCTCTATACGAAGCTCCTTCACATTTGTGTGAGGTTGGAGTGCATCCAAAACTTCTCCATGTCTTGTTGACTCATTAGCAGCATCATCGGCGCTCCAACGGTAGACTAGCTTGCTGAGATACCTTTTATCCTTTAAGTTAGCCTCCAAAACATCCTCACCGACCTCAAAATTTTCAAGCTTACGGATTTCAAGTTCTCCGGACAAGTAACGCAACCCTCCTAACTCCTTAATGCTAGAGCCACGCCTTTTGCACAAAACAAACTGGCTTAGTGTTTGCAAGTCTTTCATATTGCGCATCATAGGCGGCATCTTCTCCAGTGGTACGTCTTCAATTTCAAGATGGCGCAAATTGACTAGGTTTCCCATGTCCTTTGGCAACTGAGTTAGTCGATAGCACCCCGATAATCGCAAAGTCTGCAAATAATACAATCTACAAAGCGTATTGGGTATCTCTTTGATATTATAATTCGATGATAAATCCAAATACCGCAAATGCTTTAAATTGCCAATTGAGTCTGGCAATATTCTGATCCCTGATCTAGATAGACAAAGAGCTCTTAAGCATCCTCCGATAGATAGCAATCGTTCCAATTGTGGCATGCTAATTGAGAATGTCCGATCGAGTGATCCTGATTGTATGAAAGTGCGGAGACTCTTAGCAATAGATAAACCTTCAAATCTCTCCAAGTGCTTCATTTTGGAGTATGAGACATGGCGAGTCTTGCCAGAAAATTTAGCTTTGTCACCGTCATCCAACCTACAAGAAAATTCACCCGATGCAAATATTGCTAAATCATGTGAGAGGTCATGCATTAAGATAGTCGATTTATCCTTACTCAATGGTTGGAACAACGACCTTGATATCAGATCTTGAAAGTACTCATTCCCTACATCCTCAATTCTTTTCCCTCTCTTTCCAGATTGCAAAAGACCTTCCGCCATCCATAGCCGTATTATTTCTTCCTTTCTAAATTCATCCATTTCATAATCCTTGGGAAATATCGAGCAGTAAGCAAAGCATTTCTTTAGATGTGAAGGTAGATAATGATAGCTCAACCACAGAGAAGGCAAAATGTTGTTACTCTGATTTTCTTGCAACTGCAACTCCCATATGTCACTATTGAGTATCTCTCTCCATTCTTCTGGATCCACCACCGAGCGCAAGAGACCAGCAAGAGACTTAACCGCTAAAGGAACACCTTTGCACTTTTTAACAATATCACTGCCAATTTCATGTAATTCTTGATACGCCTCTGACCTTGCACCATTAATAAACACATGCTCCTCAAACAACTTCCAACAATCATCATCAGACACTTCCCCAAGGTGATGTGTAGGCACATTTCCCATCTTCTTTGCGACGATATCACTACGTGTCGTCACAATGATCCCGCTTCCATTGGCTCCGGATTGGAAAGAACTCAGTAAGGCCTCCCAATGCTCATAGTTCTCGGTCCATACATCATCCAGAACAAAGAGAAACCTCTTGCCGCTCAATGACTCCTTTAACTTGCATTGAAGTTGATAGAGGCCCTCAGTTTCACATTTTTGCGAGGTAATCTCTTGAAGAATTTTTTTAGCTATTACAGAAATCTCAGATTCATCAGAAACAGTAACCCACGATCTGATATCAAAATGATTCTTGACACTTATGTCCTCATATACTAGCTGAGCAAGGGTGGTCTTGCCGACGCCACCCATGCCCACAATGGGAATCACAGATATCTTGTTCTCGCTATTACTGCCATTATCTGGAAGCAATATCTTCATGATTTTCTCCTTATCATCATTCCTTCCATAGACACGAGATTCATCAGCCAAAGGAGCAGGTAATCTTTGAGAAAGCCTATTAATGACACCTTCTTTTAATCCAAGTGCATCTTTTTGTTTAACAATATGCTTCAGCCTATCAAGGATCTCCTCTATCTTGCGCTCTATAGCTTCATCAAACGTATCAAAAGAAGCAAGAAAAGACTGGAGCTTCTTACGTACTGATTTGCTTCTTGGTTTAGCTTTCTTCTGCCCATACTCCAAAGTCCGATAGTTGATCTCGTCGAGCACATCTTCAGCCTCATAAATGGTTTCCTTGAGCTCGAAAAGCCACTCACTGACATCCGGGTTTGTGAGTTGCTTCTCCTCAGCATCAACCAGCACTTGGTTAGCCGACAGCAACGAATTCTTCAGTTTCTGCAGCAGCCCTTCGTTCACCTTCAGTCCTCGAAAGAAGCCCCGCAGATCTCGAGAATCAAGCTTGTTAAACAGTGTCTGAAACAGAGAAGAGAGCAAAGCTCCTGCCACAAGTTCAGCAGCCATGTTTTTGGTCGATATTGCAGTTACAGAGACAAGGGAAGAAAGGAAAGAAGGAAAAGTAAGTTTGGTGAGTTCTCAATTGCAGCTGACAAGCAGGGGAAAGAGAAAGGAAAGTCTTCGTCAATAGAAAAAATGGTGGAAGGCACTGAAAAGAAAAAAAGTGGATCCAAAGTCACCTAACAAATTCAGCATTTGAGGGGAAAAAAGCGAAGCGAGGACTAGGACGGTAAGAAATAACTTCGAATTCGATAAATTCGGTCGAGTTGAGCCGATTTTATTTGAAAGTTATGGATTTTTAATTTTTTATTTAATTTTTAATTTTAATTATACTTAATTTGTACTGTGCGGATAGAAATGCGAGGTTAGATTCCATGAATTTGAGGTAACTTTATTTGGCCGAATATGTTCAAAGTAGATAAAATAATGTTTAACACTTTAAATTCTTACTTTCATAAGTTTATGGACTTTAAGCATTTAAACTGTTAACTTATTTATGTTTTAGATTCACAGTTTGTGTAAAAAATACTTATATGTCATAGTTGTTGAATCAGGACATTCTTTATATTAGAAGTGTTTGATTTCTAAGTGAGTGTTTTAATTGTTCACCTTGCATTTAGACTCCTTCTTGAAGGAAAGACATGTTTTGTTTGATAATGATTTCTTTTGTAATAAACACAGATTAATTGACTAAAAAGTGATTATATGGTCCTTGAGATTATCAACTCAAATAACTCAAGTAACTCGATCCTATCTGAGATCACCTGAAGAGTTATGAATTTATAAATTTAAAAGAGTGTCGCAGCCTAAAATTTTTTTAACCCATATTAACTAAATAAGCTCAATTTTTTAACCTAAAGAGAGAAAAAAAGTCACAACTACCAAAGGGCAAGTGGGGCAATAAATGAGAAGCCAAAAGCTGAAACAGTGTGCAGAAAACATGAGCTCCTTAACTTCTACATCACATGCCATTGAGATTCTGTAAAGCGCGTGGATAATCAAAGTAATATATATATATATATACATATATATATATATATACTTTTATTTTAGAGAATTTCTCTAGTAAAGCTCTCTGAGTATAATTTTTAATAAAGATTTTAGTCTTGAGAATTTAAGATTTTTTTATAGTTCATTTTTCAGTGCCTATTAAATATATTGCCTAGTTTTATATAGAAAAGAAGTTTTCTATGTTCATTTCAAAATTATTGGTATATATATCCATTCCATTTCAAACTCAACTAAACATTAGAATTCTTATTCAAGTTATTTTCTAAAGCCTTAATCAAAAAAAGGTTGAATTTCATCCACAATTTTTAAACTAACAATCTCATAAAGAAAAACTTTGAGGCCGAATATAAAGTCGACCGGCACTTTTTTTTTTTTTTTTGTTCACATTACAGACGTACTTTTTATTCGTATTGGTTTTTTTTTTTTTTTTTTTTTTTTTTTTTTGAGAATTGCTAACTATTATCATTCTCATAATCTCATTTACTACACCAAACATCTCTTTATGTGTCAAAAAATAATAATAAAAGAATGGGAGAGAGATTTTAAACAAGGAGAGTCCAAAAAATAAAAAAATAAAAAGCTTTGAAGCAACAATCTCAGTGCAGGAAAAAATTATCCAGATTCACATTTCACATAGAAAAACAAAGCACAGCAGTTTCTTTAAAAATTCCTAAATACAGTGATGATATCAAGGGTTAAATAATAATTACGTCATAGTCAATAGGAAAAAGAGTGGGAGGCACTGAAAATAAAAAATAAAAATAAAAAAAGTAGACTTAAAATTGAGTTGTTTAGTTCATAAATTAAAACTATATAATTAGAATTATTTTTTATTTATATGTATTTTTTATAAAAAAAATATTATAACAAATTACGAATCACAATTTAAATTAATGAACGAATTTAAGTATCAAATATTCTCCTAACAAAGTCAAAGTATGTGTCCACCATTCTTTTTTCCGAACCCAAAAAAAAAAAGGGGGGTATCTGGGTAGCATAGCCAATGATGCTCATTGGACAGTTTTTTTTTTTTTTTTTCCTAAACATTAAAACTTATTATAACGGGAAAAGGACACGGCATTTGAGGGAAAAAGGTTACGTCAAAGCATAATAGCTGGGTAGCACAATGAGAAGTGAGTAGGGCGGGCAATCCTAACACGATATTACGATTTAAAATTTACATAAAATTAATAGATTTAAATTTAACATAAATAAATTTAAATTAAAATTAAATTAAATTTATAAAACACAATTAAATAATGTATTATTTTTAAATTGACTCACCAATTTATAATTAATTTATTATAATTTATTTATTAAACGTATCATATTATATAACGGAAAAAAAAAAACACGGCATTTAAGGGGAAAAAGTTACGGCAAAGCATAATAGCTGGCTAGCACAATGGGAAGTGGGGCAATAAATGAGAAGCCTAATGCAGAAAACATAAGAGCCTTAACTTATTACATCACATGCCATTGCGATTTTACAAAGCGTGTGGATAATCAGAGTAAACAAAAAAAAAAAAAAAAAATACTTTAAAAAGAGAGTTTTAAGCCCCGTTTATTTCGTTAATTTGAATTTAAAATTTGAGTTTTATTACAGTAAAAAACTCTCACAAACAATCACATCTAACTTTTTTACTACAGTAAAAAGCTCTCACATAAAATAATATCTCAACTCAAATCAGTGAACTAAACGAGCCCTTACTAATGCCATTGGGATTTTACAAAGCGTGTGGAGTTTTTCTAGTAAAACTCTCCATCAGTAGAGTTCAGTTTATCAGAATAGATAATTTTTAATAAAACTTTGATAATTGAGAATTTAAGATTTTTTTGGGTAGTTCATTTTTGATGTGCCTATCAAAGATATTGCATTAGTTTTATATAGAAAAGAAGTTTTCAATGTTCTTTTCAAAGTTATTGGTATATATATCCATTCCATTTCAAGCTCAACTAAACATTAGTGGCATGTTTATTTATTAGAAGTGAGAAATGGAAATCGAGAATTGAAATTAAATTCATGTTTACTTATTTATTTTTATCTTAGAATGAGAGTATAAATGTGCGGGTCTCATACTAATTTTGAATTGAGAAATGGGATTGACACTCCCTCCATCCCATACGACACTATCAATTTTAATAATAAATGTTAATTGTGATTTTACTCTTAATTCTACTAATAAATTTGTGAATAGAAAAGTAAAAGTAAATTAAAAAATGCCATAAGTTATTTTTGTCTCTCGTATCTCCTTACTCACTTCATCTGATATTTTTTTTTCTTTTCTTTTTTTTTTTTACTAGTGCCATGGACGAATTCATATCAATACAAATAATTAAATGAAACTAAGATAGTTTTTTTTCATGCATATAATTTAATTTTTATATTATGCCTATTGCTTTTAACAGTGATAATAATCAATAGTTAAATACATAATTACTTTAATAACATAGTCTCTCAAGTTCTTTAATATTCTCTCTGTTTGGCTCAATCTTCTCTGGAATTGTGATGTTAGCGTGAATGTGCTCTTTTCTCTCAAATTTACATGAAAATTCCACAGAGTATGGGTGAATGATTTGTCTCAGTCTATAAGAAATAGCGTGGAAGGCACTTGAAAAAAAAAAAAAAAAAAAAAAAAAAAAAAGGAAAGTTGACCCAAAGTCGCTCAAAAGAGACAAAAGAGTGGGGTATAAAATTGTGCGGACATAATTGAAAAAAAATTGTGCCGACATTATTGAAAAAAAATTGTGCCGACGTGGCCCTTTGGATATATATTTTTAATAAAAAAAAACGCTTCTATTTAAAAAAGAAGTTTTTTTAAGTTCACTTCAAAATTACTAGTATTTCCATTCAATTATAAACACCAACTAAACAGAGTGAATTTTTGTTTACATTCGAATTTCATTACCATTGACTTCACCTTTTTTGTTTTCCTGTTAGGAAATTGTCGTTGCTATTACGTACTATAACTATTTTTTTAATGTAACTAAACGTGCCTTTAATATTTGGAAAGGGGAGGAGAAAAAGGAAAAAGGAAAAAAAAAAAAAAAAAAAAAAAAAAAAAAAAAAACAATAAGGAAATTGTCGTTGCTTACAAGAAGGGGAAGAAAAAGAAAAGTCTTGGTCAATTGGAAAAAGGATGGAAGGCACCGAAAAAAAAAAAAAAAAAAAAAAAAAAAAAAAAAAAAAAAAAAGTGGACTCAAACTCATCTAACAAAGACAAGGTTAAAAGAAAAAGAGAAAAAAGTGAGTAAAGCAAAGCCAAAGTACGTATCCACCATTCTTTTTTCTAAACCTAGAGGTGTCAAACGTGTCGTGCGAGGTCAGCATGACACTTTCAATCCCAGGCCCATGGTGGGCCTGGGCCATGCCTGGCACGGCTCTGCACAGTGTAGGGCCTGAGGAGAAATTCTCAGGCTCAGAATTGGCCCACGACCTTAGTCCATAAGGTCCAGGGTCGGGCCTCAGCCCAGGCCCATCACGGGCCGGCCCTAGTTCTTGTAATTTTTTTTGTAATATTTAATAAAAAAATATATATCATATGCCCCCAAAAAATGTGATTTTATTGATTGAAATAATATAAATAAGTACACATAAATGACTGCCTCATTAAAATGCTTGCAAGTACAATCCATGGGGAGATCAGGACAAAACCTTAGCGCAGGAAAAAAAGAGTGCAGTATTCTAGGATAAATAAATTTCAAAACATAAGTGCTTCCAGAAGATTCTGTTATTTCTAAGTTGAAAAAAATAGTCTTGCATTGAATCATCTATACATTGTTGTTTTTGTCTTCTGGCATCTTCTTAGTTTTTAACGCACATTAGCCCCTCCAAGATATCTGGATGCATTATGCTTCTCTTCTCGTCAAGAATTCGGTTGCTTGCACTAAATGCTTGCTCCGATGCTACCATTGACACTGGAGTTGTCAGAATGTCACGAGCTATTACGGACAGTGTTAGAAAATGATCGGTCTTGCTCTTCCACCACTGTAAGATGTCTAGTTTGTCATCATCGATTACAAAATTTGCTTCAAAATATTTTACCAGTTAGGTAGACGCTTGTGTTGATATCAATCCTGTTGTTTTCTCTTTCTTCTTCAAGAAACTCCATGACGAGCCTTTAGGCCCCGAACTGCTAGTTGACGTCAAAGTTCCCTATTCCTTTTGACCTGTGCTATAGTTTGCTTCATACTAACCAAATAACTTTTCAAACATTTTCCACGCGTCAATAATAGTTAGTAACATATCAATACCTAAATTTTCTGCTGTAGCAGTCATCAAAGATTCAGTCCCATCTACTCTGTACATAGGATCTAAAATGGTTGCTAATGCATATAACATAGGATAACCTGACCAATAACTTTTAAATTTAGTTTCCATTAGCTTAACTATGTTTCTAAAAAGTTCAGTATCCCTAAAATAAGAAAATATTTCTGAAATATTAAATAGTTGATGTAAAGCTAAATGTGCAGTAGGATAATAAACTCCGGAAAGTAATTCAGTAGCATTGTAGAAAACTTCTAAAAATTTAAAAAAATATTCACCAATCTGCCAATCTTTATCAAAAATTAAAAGCTGATCGTTTTTACTGTTTACATACGTTGTGATGAGCAAGCAGTTGATACAGGAGTGCAACCTTCAACATTAAATAGGTGGAGTTCCACCTATGTCTCACGTCAGTTGGGAACTTTCTTGGGCGCATCTAATGATTACTACAATATTGTTTGAATTCTTAGAGCCGAGCTCTAGAACTAGATATGAAGGATCAAGATTCTCTAATATTTGTTAGATTAGCTTAAATATGTTCAATTCATGCCTGAACTACTTAATTGATTATGTGGCATGCACACCGTTGATGAAAATTTCCCCCTCAAATGCTAGTTTCAAACTATATTTGAACATGTTAATTGCAGCTGTGTTAGTTGACGCATTATCAAAAGTAATATTTAAAACTTTATCTTCTACCCTAAAAACCCAAAATTTTTCATTATTGTTCTAAAAAGAGCATTTGCGTTATGAGCATATGGACATAAACGAAAACCTATTATTCACTTTTGTAAAACTCATTCATCGTCAACATAATACGCCGTAATGCATAAATATCCAGTTTTATTGCACCCCTCCCATAGATCAGAAGTACAAGATATAGTAGGATTAAAAAACCTAAAATTATCAACTAGAGATTGTCTCATTGCATAAAACACTTTCATGCAATCAGAATAAGTTGTGTTTTTACTTACCCGTTTAAATTGTGGACAGAAGGTCATCTATATATAAATTTAGCTAGTGTCTCACAAGCACGTTGTGCATCATATGTAAAATTTTAAAACCCTTGTGATGTGAGTGATAGTGTTTGTTGGCGGGAGTCCATACTCCCACCTTGGTGCAACGATAGACATGCTTTCCAATGTCTATCAAGATGACCAGTACCTCCACCCTTTTATTAAAAAAGTGTTTTTTACAATACTTACATACCGTACGAATTTCCATTTCACCTGAAATGCTGCCATGCAGGAGAAGTTTGTGGTCTTTTTCCCCTACTGCGTTTCTCTAACTTCCTCGTTGTGTACTAAAGCATTATCAACCGGAGCATTTTCCGGTTCAATGGGGGTGGGGTTCTGAGCCATCACTTCATCCTCGAAAAATGGCGCATCACCAAGCTCAGGGAGAGCAGTAAAATTTGGGAAGTTTGATGCGGCCATTTTCTAGAAATTGATTGAACTTAAACTTTGTAAATGAAAGAGCAAGAAAATGAGTGATTGCGAGAGAAAAGCTTAGAATCAAAATCAAAGAGACAAGATGAGAGATAGAATGAAAGTGAGATGAGAAATTGAGAGTGAATTATTGTGTGTGATTTAGGGTGGAATTAAGAGATATTTATAGGAGATTTTGGAAACTTTTTTCAGATTGTGACCATTGTGCCCTTCAGGGCACAACGGTCACATCCTCACGGGCTGGAGGGTTTTTTGGCGGGCCATTTCGCGGGCCGCGGGCCATCACGGGCTACAACCGGGCTTGGGTCGCGGGCTGAGAAGCCGTAGCCAAACCCTAGCCCATCAAACACGTCGGGCCGACATGGCCCGTAAAAAAAAAAATACTTTTATTTTAAATAGTTTATCTAGTAGGGCTCTAACTACTTTCTCAGAATAGATAAATTTTAATAAAGATTTAATAGTTGAGAATTTAAGACTTTTTTATGTAGTTCATTTTTTTAGTGCTTACCAAAAATATTACCTTAGTTTTATATAAAAAAAAAAGAAGTTTTCTATGTTCATTTTAAAGTTATTGGTATATATATCCATTCAATTTCAAACTCAACCAAGAAGTTTTCTTATTCAGGTTATTTTTCTAAAGCGTTAATCAAACGAAGGTTGAATTTCATCCACAGTTTTGAACCAACAATCTCATGAAGAAAAATTTTGAGTCCGAATATAAAGTCGACTATTACTTTTTTTTTTTTTTTTTTTTTTTTTCCATTACATTCGTACTTTTTATTCCCCTTTTTTTTTTTTTTTTTTTGAGGAAACTGTCTACTATTATCATTTTCATAATCTCAGTCACTACACCAAACGTCTCTTTAAGTTTCAAAGAAAAACAATAAAAGAAAGGGAGAGAGAGATTTTAAACAAGGGGAGACCCAAAAAAAACTTTGAAGCAACAATCACATAGCAAGGAAACATTCTCCAGATTCACAATCCACATAAAAAAAAAAAAAAAAAAAAAAAAAAAAAAAAAAAACAAAGCATTGAAGTTTCTTTGAAAATTCCTTGAAACAGTGATGACAATTAATGGTTCAATACATAAACATAATTACTTTAACAACGTAATCTCTCGAACTCTTTAATATTCTCTCTATTTGGCTCAATCTTCTCAACTATTGGGAATTTCGGATTGGATTAATTTTTTGTGTTGGCATTATTTTAGGCATGTTTCGGTGATTGATCAGATTGAAGTTTGAATGAAAGCTATTGATATGTTTTGAGAAAGTTCAGTTTATTTGGAAATTGTTTAGAATCAATTGAATTGATTTGTTTCGAAGAAAGTCAACTTTTGATGTTTTTGGAAAGTTAGAAATTGATGAGATCTTTGATTTGCTGCAGAATATTTGTTTTATAAATCAATTTGCTGCAAAATATATGTTTTGGGAAGTTTTTGATTTGAAGAGTAGGAGGCTCGGTGATGAAACCATCATATCATGTGTAATGACCGAGAAAATCCTATAATTAAATAATGAAAATTTGTCTATTTAAGTTAAGGATTTTTCTCAAGAATATACTGTCATATTTTGTGATTGAAAGATTTATGAAATTAATATCAGTATTTTTAAATTTTGTAGCAAGTTTTATGATGAGTTCATATTTTAAGAACAAGTAAATTCTGTTAATAAATTCTTACCGCAATTAAGGCGGAAGAATTCTCCATGCATATATTGTGTGAGAATCCTAATCTCAGGAATCTCTTAGTGCAATATAATGTTAGCAGCGTATAGAGAAATCCTCTGACATTTAAATAGAAAACTCGTAATTTCTAAACAGATAAGAGGAAATTAAAGGGGTAGTGTTTTAGTAAAGAAATTCAGATGCAATATGAGTTCAGAAGTTGATAAAATCGGGAATTGAAATTTCCTGTCAACTAAGTAAATTTTCAAAAGTTAGTATGAAGTAATAAGAATAGCTATAAGAATAGAACATCAATGGGTGATAACCAAGTGTTCACTAAACCTTGCTTATGTAAGCAAGATGACATCAAGTAAGCAATTAGAAATTTAAGTTAGGTAAGATATTGTTAACGACTTTCAAACTGCAATAAGGAACGATGTACAGAATGTTGTGTTAAACCTACAAGTGGTCCAACACGTGAATCTTAAGGTTAAGAAGTGAAAAAGAATTGAAAAACATGAATTCTAGGGTTTTAGAAATAATTAAAACAAAAAACGGACGAAAAACGGTTGAACCGGAAAAATTAGGATTTCTGACTAATTAGGGTTGACCAAGTCAAAATTTATTGACCAAGAGTCGATCAATAAGTCACTCTAGGAAAGTTAGTGAAGGTTTAGTAAAGTTGACCAAGTTGACCACTTGTCGAGAAAACGCAGATAAAACGCATACCAGTTAGGATTTTAACTGAACTAAAAAAGAGATAACCATTTAATATGGATGGTTGAGATTTAAAGTGACTTTTTAGATGAAGGGCTGAAATCATGTCATTTGCTTAGTAAGGTGGCCAGCCAAGCTTGCACAAGAAGCCAAGAAGAGATATTTTTAGTGGATTTTTACAAAAAAAAAAAAGACCCAAAAAGTTAGGAAATTAGATTTAGATCCCTCCTTTTCTTCCTCCAACGTGTTTAAGTGTAAAAAACATAATTAAACACTCTCTTTTTCATGCCAAAAACCAGAGAGTGTTCATCCAAGAGAGAGAAGAAGAAAAATTACCAAAAGTGAAGAAAAGTAAGTTTTAAGCGGGAATCGATCGAACTACCGATGATTGGTGACTCCGGAGTTTGTTCTTCATTCTTTTAAGGTGAGATTTTAGTTTTTCCTCTCCTTTTTCTAACCTTGGCCACATGGTTTGGATGTGGTAGAGAGTATGGAGAAAATTTGCTAAGTTGATGATTGAATTTCAATTGATGAAGGAATGCTTAGTGTCTGTCAATCTCAACATGTTTAGTTCTATCATGTTGAACTGGATTATTCGCAATCCTAATAGCCGCCTTATTGTCACAGAACAACTTCATAGGAAATTCAACTGGTCTGCCAAGTTCACTCAGAAGTCTCTTTGCCCATAAAATCTCACATACACTTTGAGCCTTGCTACTACGTTATGTTTTTTTTCTTCTCCAGGTTACTAGATTTCCCTACACAAACATACAATATCCAGAGGTAGATCTTATGTCAGTTACTGAACCAGCCCAATCTGCATCTGTATAAACTTCAAACCCACGTTGATTGTTCTTCCTGAAAAAAAGTCATTTCCTAGGCGTAGATTTCAAGTACCTTAAAATCTTGTACACTGCTTCCAGATGTTCTTGATAGGGAGCATGCATAAACTAACTCACCAGACTGACAGCAAATGAAATGTCTGGGCGAGTGTGTGACAGATATATCAGCTTCCCTACCAAACGCTGATATCGGCCTGTATCAACTGGCACTCCTCCCTTTATTTCTTCCAACTTGAAATTGAACTCTATAGACGTGTCTGAAGGCTTGCATCCTGTCATCCCAGTCTCTTCTAGGAGATCCAAAATATATTTTCGTTTGTGATACCACTAACCCCTGTCTTGACCTTGAAATCTCCATGCCAAGGAAATATCTGAGTTGACCAAGATCCTTGATTTCAAACTCAGCGGACAGTTTCTTTTTTAACTCTTCCATGCCTTCAACATCATCACCTGTGAGGATAATATCATCCACATAAACAATCAGCACTACCATCTTCCCCTCATGTGATTTCTTTATAAACATAGTATGATCTGACTGTCCTTGTACGAAATTCTGACTCTTCACAAACTTTGTGAATCTCTCAAACCAGGCCCTAGGAGACTGTTTCAGTCCATACAGGGATTTCCTTGGCCTGCAAACCTTACCACCAAATCTGTGAGAAAAACCGGGAGGAGCTTCAATGTACACTTCCTCTTCTAAATCTCCATTTAAGAATGCATTTTTAACATCCAGTTGGAACAAGCTCATTCAAGGTTGACCGCAAGGGAGAGAATTACTTTCACAGTATTCAGTTTGGCAACAGAGGAGAAGGTCTCTGATTAGTCTATGCCATACGTCTGGGTAAATCCTTTGGCCACTAACCGAGCTTTATACCTTTCAAGAAAGCCATCTGCCTTATATTTCACTGTAAACAACCATTTGCAACCAACCAGGGTTTTTCCTCTAGGTATCTCTGTGATTTCCCAAGTTTTGTTCTTTTCCAGTGCTCTCATCTCTTCAAGAAATGCTTCCCTCAATTCTAGAACACCTAGAGCTTCCTGTATATCTTTTGGAATAGTGACACAAGACAACTTTGAAGTAAACGTTTGAAATGAAGGGGACAAACTCTTCTATGACATGAAGTTATAAAGAGGATGTTTGGTGCACGATCTAGTACCTTTCCTAAGGGCAATAGGTAAATCCACAGATGTATTTGACTTGACAAGAGACTCATGATTAGACACAATTTTTTGTGGTTCGGACAGAGAATTACCTTACTGAGCTTCATTTTCCAGATTTGTCATCTGTTCAGGCTCCTAGCCCTGCTTTGGATTGAGAAATATATCTTCCTGTCTTTGATACTTTCTCTTGTAGTGTGACGACCCTCCTAGGAGGCCGCCACTGTAGTTGAAATTAACTTGTACTTACTGGGATTTTTTAAAATTTGCGGAACATTTTTTTTTTTAAGGATCTTGAGAGAAAGAAGGATGGCTTCGAAAACAGATATAGAATCGATCTACATCTATATATTACGCTATTACTTGGCTTGGCCGAGAATGTTCTCTTTAATGAGGTCGCCTCAAATTTTCCTTAACCTAATCGTCTCTTGATCTCTCATTCCACTAATTCGTTGTTACTGATTCATTCAAGGCATAGACTCCCCACTTCGTCTTATTAGCTATATAAGAAGGAATAATTTCATAATTCATAACAATAATTTCAAAAGAATGAATCCCTTAATTTCTTAAAGCTTTTCTTAATTTCAATTAAGATAAAACCTTCTAGAAATATCCTATTTTACTTAACTTCAGTTATCAGCGTTTGAACTCTTGTTTCAAATACTCTTTAAAAGGCTTTCTAAAATTAACCAATTTAATCGGCCATCTAATTTGACTTTAAAATGGATTTCGTGAGAAATCTTAAATTCAAGTACATCTTAAAGTCCTTTTTAAACCAATCATTTAAATCGTCATGTTTGAAATTCGTTTATTTGTTGTATGCACTGTTGCAACGTTCTAAAACTTAAATACTCAAGACTAGGGTTGTTAGTTACAACCTCAGTTTCTTTAACATACATATGTACATATACTTTTCAAACATACATGCTTGAAACCTTTGAATCATATAGACATATACATGATTTTACTTAAACTTACTGCGGAAGATTTAAGTGTTAGCGGTATCCATTCTCATCTCCACCATTCGTCCGCCGCTCGCTATTACCCTTCAAGAATTGCTGATAGGTTTCTTACCTACAGCATGAACATATTTGATTGAGCTTTCGCTCAGCAAGTAGAAACTATCTATTGCAAAATAACTGTAAGTACACATGAATAAATATGCATGATCTGGTTATGCTTAATTATGATGTCTTATCATAGTCTTATTATCTTATTTTTTCTTATCTTTCTTACTGATGGGCCTGAGTACTCGTACCACTTACGCGCAATCATCGGGACGTGAGGGTTTGCAAGGTCCCCCATGACATCGTGAATATAAATGAACTGAATGCCTCCCTCTCAGAGGACATTATTATTTTTTTCTTCTCCTTTGGGAGCCTAAGTCACCTCCCTCTCAGAGGCTAGTACGGCACTCAACTGAGATTAATTCTTATAAGTTCCTCTTGACTAATTAAGGTGTATGCAGTATGACATGGCATCGCATACAATACTTAAAGCATAAACATGTATATGTAACATGTGTAACTTTTCTTTAAAATCTATTCATGATGTAAGCGAGATTCCCACTTACCTAATTTACAGAACTAACCTCAAAACACACAAAACCAACATAAAACTCACTCACACACCCTTTGGTAGGAAAATATAGGAGAAAAGTTTAGAATTTATACCCTTGAAGAAAATCATTGGTTAGGCTCCTCCTAGAATACTTGATCCCCTCCTTCTTCCTCTAAGGTTTGTTAATGGCTTGAAACTAGAAGAGTATAAGAAAATTTGAGAAGAATATTTCTACATCTCAAACTTTTACTAAACATAAGAAAGAGAGGGTTTAGAGTTTATACCCTCGGAGAAATGCTTGACTAGACTCCTTCTAGAATCCTTTGATCTTCTTCTTCTTCTTCTTCTTCTTCTTCTTCTTCTATGGTTTACTAGTGGCTTAAGGTTAGGAGGATAGGAGAAAATTTTTGAGAGAGTATGAGTGGAGTATGGCCAGTTTTAGTGTGGGGAAAAGGAGAGGAGAAAAAAATGAGGCCTAGCTTATGATGGTTCCTTTTATAGACAAGTTGGAAATCATTTTTTTTACACCAAATCAACTCTATCGATCAACCAAATTTTTGGATCAAATCCCCTAAGCATGGCCGGTTCTAGGTGGGGAAAAGAATGAGTAAGTATGCTATGATTTCTCCTTCAATCACTACTATCACATCACACCTTAGCATGAAATCCTCTAACACACTCAACTAGCCAAAATTTGGTTATAATTTCCCTATGCATAGCCGGTCTACTGAAGGGAAGGAGAGAAAATTTTTTATCATGATTACTCTTCACTTACTCCCATCAAATCACATATGTCATGATTTCTCTTCACTTACCCCCATCAAATCACATATGTCATCCTACCAAATCCTAACCTACCCCTTGTACTTTTGTCTTATCTCTTAAGTTTCCTTTGAATTAGATAAAAATCATACTAACTGTAAGAAAGTACTTAGCCGACAGGAAATTCTAGTTTCTGACAGTTCCTTTTCTACTGCTTATTTACAGTTCAATGTTAAATCCTCAACTACTTCGATATTACATTGAATTCTTACTCGCGTAATATTTTGAACTGTTTCAAGTCTTGAAATTAATTCTAGACTGAACAAATTCTAGATTTAACTTTTCTGCATTATATTCTAGGAATGACATTGTTTCTGACGGTGTCAACTCCCAAGCTCACACTTTACCCTTCTACTATAGGTATTTATTTTGTGACTTTAACCTAACTGTCTAGCAATTAAGGCTTTTCTCTTCTTTTAAAATGTCAGAGTGTTTTTTTATACACTACTAACATCATGTTGTCCTTGGAGATTCTTAAAATTAAGATTCTCAAACTATATTTGCACTGAAAATTCTTCCGCCTTCGATTACGGCAAGAATTTATCTATCGAATTTACTTGATCGTAAACATGAACTTAACATGAAATCTGCTACAGAATTTAGGGATACAGATATTAATTTCATAAATCCTTCAGTCACAAATATAACATAATATTTTCTAGAAAAATCTTTGGTTTAAATACATAAATTGTATTATTTAAGGTTTGAAATTTTCTCAGTCATTACATATAGACTTTCCCTTTAAACTCAATTCCACCTTGCCTCGCACACATCTCATTCTCTTTTCGAGCTTCACTCTGTCATGGCATAGTTAAAGGAACAATATCCCTATTTTCATTATTTGGGACATCCTCAATTGTTCCATCTGCTTCAGTATTATAACAATGTTCGGGCCCTTTTTTTCAGAAACAGTTTCAAATTCTTTACTTTTATCAAATTTCTCATTTTGACTCATAGAATGCATAGGGATAACATCATAGAATAACAAGCCATCGTTCGAATCTTCACTTGATGTCTCCCCCTGAAGATGAGTGTTTGAGAAAAAAGGTTTGTTTTCAAAAAAAAGTAACATCCATGGACACAAAAAAACTTCCTTGTGAGTGGATCAAAACTTTTGTATCCCTTTTGAGTGGAAGGATACCCAACAAAAACGTATTTTCTTGCCCGGGAATCTAATTTTCCCTTGTTGTGCCCATGGATGTGAACAAACGTTGTACACCCAAAAACTTTAAGGGGAAGATCATGAGTGAGACGAGAAAAAGGAAAACATCTCTTCAGTTGCTCCAACAGGGTTTGAAATTTCAAAATTTTTGTAGGCATTCTGTTGATTAAATATGTGGCTGTCAGAATTGCCTCACCCCACAAATATTTTGGAACTGAAGTTGAAAACATTAAAGACCGAGCAACCTCCATGAGATGTTTATTCTTCCTCTCTGCAACTCCATTTTGTTGTGAAGTATCAGTGTAGGAGCTTTGATGAACAATGCCTTTTTCGGTAAAAAAAAATCCCTAAGATCTGGTTAAAACATTCTTTGCCATTATCACTTCTGAAAATCTGAATCTGTGTTTGAAATTGTGTTAATATCAAGTTGTAAAAAATTTTAAACACAGTTTCAGCTTCAGACTTGTCATGAAGTAAGAACACCCAAGTAACACATGCGTGATCATCAATAAAAGTAATGAACCATCTCTTTCATGTTAATGTTGCCCAAAATTGTGAATCTAGAATCTTACAAGTGCACGAGTCAACAAGTAGTAAAATGATGAACAATCAAGTATCGTCCCATAAGGATTGTATGTTTTGAAATCAAATTGCTAAATTAATTCTATTCAAACTTTTTAAACAAAAACTAAAGTTGATTTTTAAGGTGTTAAAACTAATAATAATCTGACTGTAAGTAAACGAACAACAAAGACAAAACTAATTAATAACAAAATGTGCAAATAAATTGGCCAATGTCACTATTCACGGCTCACAACTGTTAAACTGTCTCTTATCACGCTGCGCGTTGCTGCAGCAATGGACGGCAATGAAAACCTCTTGTTAACCTGATTCTACTAAACCAGAGACTTTCCAATCCTCTGTCTACCGATTTTAAAGCTAAATCCCACAAATCCATTTGCAAATCTAGATTCTAAAATCAGAGAATGAAGCTCTAAATCGTATGGTTATGCAAGACACAAATTATTCCTATATCATGTAAGTCAAAAATCTAAAACAAGACCTAAGAACTTGCATTACTCAAGCTGATTCCACTCAACTAAATCTTTCCAGATCTAATCAAGCTGTACTCCCCTCTTATGATTTCCCAATCACAGTTAAGGCACAAATTCAGCTTACTTGAATAAACAGAGTAATAATCATCATATCCATTCAACATCAACTAGCAACTTAATATTTAACAAATCAACAATCTTAGCCAACAAATCATAATCTCATAGAAGTATATATGAATTCGAGTTCAGATTCATAGAGTAAAGTAAATATTCTTCAACAAGGTGAACAAAGTATTGAGAATAAGAAAGACTAAAGTGATGAGGAGAGAATTCGAATCCCCCTTTTTCCAAGGTTTCTTCTAGCTACTTCCTACATCAACAAATGGTCCTTCCTTCACGTTTAAAACTCTGTGATGTTTTCTTCTTCTCCTTCCTCAGTATTGGAAATGGTACTTGATCAGAAAAATGGAGGTGGTTTCCTTTTCCAAGTTCAGCCGCCTCTGCGTTCCAAAATATGACCAAGGACACCTTCTTCTCTTGCAGCTGCAGGTACTTATTGTACCCTAATTCCACGTGGCAGCACCTGAGAAAGCCTCCAATGAGTAGCTAAATCGGCACCCTTCACGGACAAAATCAGCCCATTCTACCAGCTCAGGCCCAGCTATCAGCAACACGTGAATCTAGTCCAGCTGGCTTGGCAGAGCAATGCAGAGCAATGCTGACTAGAATTCCTTTAAATTCCAAAAACGACAAGCTACTGCTAGCCTCCAAACGACCATGTTTCCTCAAAGCTGAGACTAACCACACAAACACCCGAATTAGCTCTTTTTAAACGCTAAACACAAGAGAGAGAATTCATGAAACACAACTAACTAAAAACTAGTAACAAGACAAAATATAGGATAAAACTAATACTAATTACTCTCTAGGTAATAATTTAAGCCCGGGAAATGCTCAATTAACTCTATTTTCATAGAGTTATCAGGCCCCCAAACATCACTATGAATCATAGTAAAGGGTTTAGTGGCTTTATATGGTTGAGTAGAAAAAGATGTTTGACGATGTTTCGCAAATTCACAAATCTCACACTGAAATAAAGATGGATTTTTATTGATTAAAAATTTTGGAAACAAATGTCTTAAATAATGAAAATTAGGATGTCCTAAACGATAATGCCATAACATTATTTCACTCGAATCAAGAACAGAAATAGAATTGAGACAAATCCTCCGGGATTGCCTACTTGAGTCATATCCAATGTCAAAAAAATAAAGTCCACCAACTTCCTTAGCATTGCCAATCGTCCTCCCCGAAGTCAAATCATTACCCTTTTTTGCCACGAAACCAAAAGGATTAGGATTGACAAGGTTTTGGGATTGGAGGATTTTACAAATCTGCTCTAGCTATTCCTTCATGAATGGTTGCACTCCTGAAGAAGACTTTTTCTCTGAATCAGTAACATTAGCTTGGGAATTCTAGTTGTCTCCTGTTTGTTTTTTCTTCCAATTAGCAGGGTTACCATGGATCTTCCAACAAGTCTCACGTGTATGCCATGGTTTCTTGCATAAATCACTCCACGGTTTCTTGCTACTTCTTCCTTCACCATCACTACTTCTCGACACAAGAGCCGACCCTTCAGATTCATGTGTAGTCTTCCCAATCATCACTTTCCTTCGAGCCTCGTCTCTACGCACTTCAAAAAACACTTCTCTAAGCGAGGGTAGTGGCTTCCTTCCAAGAATGCGACCACAGACCTCATCTAACTCTTGATTTAGACCAGCAAGAAAATTGTACACGCGCTCATTCTCTTCTCTTTTCTTGTGCTTAACACTATCAGCTGGGCACTCCTAGTCATCTTCATAACACAAATCCAATTCCTGCCACAAAGTGACGATATCGTTGTAATACGTAGTAACATCACGGCAGCCTTGCTTGGAACTCCATAGCCTTGTTTTCAACTCAAATATTTGAGATGAATTCTCTAGGTCAGAATACATCTCTCTAACCAGTTCCCAAACATCCTTAGCAGTTGGTAAAAACATGTGTGGTTTGGTGATATCTGGTTCTATAGAATTGATCAGCCATGCGATAACTAATGAATTTTCAGAATTCCATGTCACCAACCTAGGATCTCTATTGGCTGGTCTCTCACGTTCTCTCGTTAAATAGACAAGTTTTCCCCTTCCATCAATGGCTAGCTTCACGGATTGAGCCCACTCTAAAAAATACTGGCCATTAACTTTCTACCCTGACAATTGAAATGATGAGACAGAACCGAAAAAATCATGGTTACTGCCACTAAGGATCAGGCCACCGCCGCCTCCAAAAATCGTGCCTCCTCTTGCTGCCGATTTTGCTCCGCCCTCAGACATTGTCGTCCCATCTCCGGTGGTCGTGGAAGGCCTCTTTTGGCCGGTCATGGCCTGGCGGTAGTTCATCTATGCCCAGCCGTTTTCTGAACCACGCTCATGTTAATTTTACCAATCCATCCCAAAAGGTTAAGCTGTTAGGAAGTGAGCCAACAATAGCTTCATACTTTAACAGTTTTGCTTAGCTAAAACAGTTTCCTTTGCTTATTTGATATTTTGCCAAAACAATGCCATAAGGGGAGATTGTTAGAAATTTCATATTGAATTGATTTTTGGTGTTGGCATTATTTTGAGCATGTTTTGGTGATTGATCTTATTAAAGTTTCAATGGCAGCTATTGATATGTTTTAGGAAAGTTCAGTTCATCTGGAAACTGTTTAAAATCAATCAAATTGATTTAATTTGGAGAAAGTCAACTTTTGATGTTTTTAGAAAGTTGAAAATTGATGAGATCTTTGATTTGCTACAGAATATATATATATTTTTTGTGATTTGAAGAAATATGATTTGGTCAATTTTTTGTCCTTTTTGGTAAGTTCGTAATTGATTGGATAATTTATTTGTGGATAGGATTTTGTTGGGCTAGTTGAATCACCCATGTTTTAGAGGAATACGTCCGTCCAGGTTTGTGGGGTCTTATATGGAAAGATATTAAGAATCAGCATTATTGGCCTTTGAATCAGGTTTTGACAGATCTGCTACAGAAATTATTGCAACATTGTCTGCAACAGGTTGTCGACAACAGATTATATTAAAAGTTTTGACAGTTGGTCGATTTGGCTATTAAAATAAAATCTTACAATGGTCTTAACATGTTTAGAGAGCCTTAGAATTATAGAGAGTCATTATTTTGTAAACACTTTTTTTTATTTCTTTGGGAGAAGAAATTTAGGTTTTCAGGAGAAAAATTGAGTGTCGAAGGCATTTCAACTTTAAGTCGAGAGGAGCTCGTTAAGCAAGTCTATTGAGTAGTTACAATTTCATAGGCGTCATACTTAGAGGAGTCTTGAGTTTATTAAGTCCATTTGATTTGTAACAATGTTTGCCTAGTAGATTGTTCAAACATCTAGTGTGGCCTTGTTAATTAAGTAGTTACCGAACTGCGATACCAATATCTTATGCTTATTCTCTATTTTGAGTTTTATATTTATTTGTTGAATCGATGTTTTAACAACAAACTTGGTAAATAAGACTAAATCGATACTAACAACTATGTTCTGTATTTACAAATTAGCCATCGTATCACTTTCTAGTTACTTTCTGAGCAGTTCATTGGACATCATCAACACTTTTTTGGATCCAGACAGATAGACCAATTTGGTGCAGAAAATTAGAAAGTCCCGAGTTTATCTCGCATTCATCAATCAAGCCTACAAAGGCATCTCATCCTCTTTGGCCGAAGGTTGTCATCCAACCATGGTGCGCTTACGACCCCGTTGTCTCACTGTACAAGTTTTTTTTTTTTTCTTTTTTTTTTTTAGATATAGATAAGGAAGCTAAAGAATGAACATTCTTCATACTAATGAAATGGATTGCAAAGAAAAATTATAACGAGAGATAAGTCACACCTTGAGCTAACTGCTTGGACATTTTTCGGTAAGCAACAAGTATCCGATCCATCTATATAACCGTTCTATTTTATAACAATTCTCATAATGGCATTCCCTAATGCGTTTAGTTGTTATATTCGTGTCATAATTTAAATTATGATTCAAAATTTATTATAATATTTTTTTTCATAAAAAATACACATAAATTAAAAATAATTTTAAATTATAATTTTGAATTCATATATCAACTACAATGTGTAGAGAAGGAGAGAGTGAGAGAGAATCTTACTTAGAGAAACAAGACAAGAGGCACCAAAAAAAAAGTAAAATTTCGTGGACAATGTTGAGCAACGTAAAACAAAAGTACCAGAGGTTTCTTTGAAAGTTCCTAGAAACAGTGATGATCATCATAAGAGAGGAGAGAGGAGAAAAAGTCAGAAACAATTAACGGCTACATACGTAATCAAGCACAGTAAATGGGAGTCTCAGTCAAACTAAGGTTGAACAGGATATCTCTGCGACCAACCTCACAACTTCTCAAGCTCTTTCATGCTTTCTATGTGTTTGCTACATCTTTTCAACTGTACTCTTTCTTATTTGCAGAACAGCCATCGGATTACTCTACTGAACTTTTCTATCGGTTCATAGATGCCAATCAACATTTTTTTTGGGTCCTGATGGAAATACAAATCTGATACAGAGAATTGAAAAAGTGAACTTTATCTTGCCTTCATCAATCAACCTACAAAGGAATCTCATCCTCCTTAGCCGAAGGTTCTCATCCAACCATGGTGCGCTTACGACCCCGTTGTCTCACTGTATACGTTATTTTGTTAGATATAGATAAGGAAGCTAAAGAATGCACGTTTAACACACTAATGAATTGGATAACCAAAAAAAAAAAAAAAGGTGCAATGAGAGCAAAGTCACACCTTGGGCTAACTTGTTCAATGTTGATGACCACTGCTTGGAGGTTTTTCGGTACGCGGCAAGTATCTGATCCATCTATACCAGAATGTAACGAACCCATTAGGAAACCAAAGTTCATTTCATTCAGAAAGAGCATGTTCTCATAACACAAAGTGACTTCACAACACAAATTTAACAGCCGGGCTTACCACGTTCCCACATGAAGAATGCATTGAGATCAAAGCTCGCTCCAGTACGTACAAATCTACGGCTTTATCTTCAGGAAGTGTGGATGTAAAGCTCAGACCGAAATCGATAAGCACCTATCAAGAAGAAATTTATAATGATTACGCAAATTTTAAGAAGAATCTAACCTGAATTAGTATCAAGGAACTATCTTTAATAACACACCAGCTGATTGATACCACTTCTGATTAACATGTTTGATGTGGTTAAATCGCCATGAATGAGACCGCCATCATGCAACTTTGCAATGGCATTACCGATCTGTGTCGCAATATCATCCAACTGTTCTTCCCGAACACCATGCAATCCAAACTCGAGGAATATGTCTTTTATCGAAGGACCCTCTACATACTCAAATGTTAAGGTATGCGGCACAGGGTCCACAAAATACAACACTGGCGTACAGACCCCAAGTCGCCGTGCTTTTGTCATGCACCTAGCCTCCTGCACAAACATTTAGTTTATGGAAAAATTAATGAAGGTATCAAACGATCATAATTATACAGGAATCGGAATTCCATACAAAAAGAAGACGAATAAAGACCAACCGCATTTAGACGCTTAAGAGTGAGTTTTGAATCCAACGACGGATGCCTGTACTTCTTCGAGAAGCGTTCCTTGATAATTGACCTCCTTCCCGCGAAAGTTGACTCAAAAACTCTCTTGAGACAGAAAGTTACAATCAGAGAAGGAAAAAAAAAAAAAAAAACTTGTAGTATCATGAGCAAGTACAAAATTAAGTAGCAACTATGACTTGCTTTTTGAATCCCATTTCACACAATTTCCTAAACAAGTCCATCATAATTTCATCAATTAACTTCACTCACAGCTTCAGCTCCTTGCTTCAGCAGGACGAGGGAGCCATTTACACCATCACCCTTCATTTCCATAGTTTGCTGCGAGGAAATTATGAGAAAACCAAAAACAAGAATGAGCCAATCAGAGCATACGCTTCACACAAAAAAAAAAAAAAAAAAAAAAAAAAAAAGAGGATACACCCAAATCAAAAACTGTGATACTATTATTCAGCTTCAACATCTGCTCCAATAACAAACAAATTCACCGGTCAGTGTTTAGTATTTTATTTTGTTATTGCAATTTTGGTGTGTTTTATTAATTATTCGATTAGATTACCAGGCTAATAATTAAACCTTCAAAAATAGACAGATAGTAAAAAGGGGGAAAAAAACAAAAGAAAAAACAAAAAAATGATTACTTCTTAGCTCTTTTCCCTCTAGAAAGATTCAGAGCCAGCCCTAGAGGATTGAAATCGATTCCGATGCACAAACTACTCTCATTCGCTTAGAATTTGAACACGAACATGAATGGTGTGCTATCAAGTATCAACTATCAAAGAAGTCAAGAAGACAAGAGATTCGAGTGAAGAAAAAGTTTACCAGCAGTCGATGGCCGACGGCGGCACTCAGCAGGGGGGCGGCGGCGGCGGCGGCGACGTGAGAACTGAGAAAGTGGGAGTTCGAGAGAGAGGGAGAGAAGAGTGAGGGTAGCGCGAGAGAGCTGAATGAAAATTATGCGAGGTTTAATATTTTTGGTTATTACTACTTAGTCCCTATACTCTGAGTACAATCACAATTTGACCCGTAAATTTTTAATTTTAAAATATTAGTCTTTGAACTTTCAGAATTGTCCTTAATACTATGAACAATATAACACAATATTAATAATCATATTTTTATCGCACTAAAAATTTACATAAATAGTCATAGTAAGAACAAAATGTTATTGTTTTCTACATGTTTTAATAGTAATAAAGAGAAAATTTAACCTAACTGTTTCTATAAAATTTTAAGATATACTTGACTATCTTTGTTTAATTTCATAAATCATTCGTCAATTTATTATTAGAGATTAAAATTATGAAAAAATGAAAAAGACTAATATGCCAAAATTAAAAATTGAATTTCATCAGCTAATTGTATACATTTAGATACGAAAAGTTTAGCAAATTTTTTCTTTATCTATATGTATACAAAACTTTTTTTTCAACTTTTTTTAGCTTCTATTTTTTCCAACTTGGACTTGATCATATATTTAATTATCATATAGAAACAATAGGTTTTAAAGCAAATATTCTTGTAATTTTTCAGTAAATTTTCTAGATATTTTCACCAACATCAATCTTTAATAAGATAGCTGACTTCTCATCATTTTATGGGCTCAAGACAGAAAGCTAGGCCGAGCTTGCATGACAATAACGTTGGGCATATGCTACTCCAATTCCTCTCGTTCTTAAGTAGACCGCACAAACAAAACAAAACAAAAAACATTGCAAACCGCTCTACGCTATGGGCGAGTCCATGTTGCAATGCACCTATTTTTGAGCAGCGTGGTTATAATATACACTCATAGACAGATAGTTGCGGTTTACATAATTTTGAGCGGTTTCAGACTGCCCCGCTTGCCTATCATATATGCACATATATTTTTTTATGGAAGTTTATATAGTGAATGTTGACTATTTGCTTGGTTTAACATTTTATGATTTAGATTTTAAATTTAATTTATTTAAATATTACTTTTTAGAAACATGTGCAATTGTGCTATGTATGCTACGTTTAATTTCATTTTATTAGCTTTCATTAACTGTGTATCTACATTTGTACCTCTTGTATGTGTATTTGTGAATGTGTTTTCTTGCAACTCTTGCATATTATAAGTTTCAAGACTTTACGCCAAAAAGTGGTTTGAAATAATAATTATTTTTTTTATATTTTCTAGTATTTAGTTAACAATATTATATTTTTATAGCCTCACGTTTAGATCAACAGTTTTGGAGAAATGTTTTTCTTGAATTTATTAAAATGAATTTAAATGCCTATACTATATGTATGCTTACTTATATAAATAGCTAAGGCCTCGTTCACTTTGCGGATTTGAGTTTTTGATTCGAACTGAGATGTAACATTTTCTGAGAGCTTTTTACTGTAGCGAAAAAAATTGATGTGACATTTTCTGAGAATTTTTTACTGTAAAAAACTAAAACTGAAAACTCAAATCGGTGAAATGAACGAAATATAAATTTATAAAAGTTTAATTTCTAATTTAATAGTTCAAAACAAAAGTACTAAGGGTCCGTTTAGTTCGCTGATTCGAGTTTTTAATTCGAGTTAAGATGTGATGTTATGTGAGAGCTTTTTACTGTAGCAAAAAAGTTAGATGTGATTGTTTATGAGAGCTTTTTACTGTAGCAAAACTCGAATTCTAAACTCGAATCGGCGAAGTGAACGGGGCCTAAATTCATACCGCCTAACAAACCGCTTAACATACCAGTCAAAAAAACCGCCCAATCGTTCTAAAATTTTGACAGTTATGAATTAAAATTTTCAAACCGCTCATACCCACTGTCGCGCACCTCTATTCTTAAGGTTAGCATTTGTTTTTAATTTGGTTTTAGATTAGATCTTGTACATGAGTTGAGGCATTTATACCACAAGCGTAAATTCATGAAAAAAGAAAAAGGAAAATTTTTATATTTGTAAGGACCGATTTGCAAAAAAGTTAGAAATAAATATTTTTTTGTGCATAATTCAAAAAAAAAGAAAAAAAAAAGAAAAATTCTCAGGAAATGGGGTTTTAGAGTCGTTCACTTCGTTGATTCGAGTTTTTAATTCGAGTTGAGATTTAATTTTATATAAGAACTTTTTATTATAATAAAAAAATTAAATATAATTATTTGTGAGAGCTTTTTACTATAATAAAACTCGAATTTTAAACTCGAATAAGCAAAGTGAAGGAGGCTTTAGGCTATTCCATTTTTATCTGAAACGTGTGAAACATATAGGTATACCCTACCCTTAACATTCTCTCTCTCTCTCTCTCTCCTCATCTGACGACGCAGCTGCTTCCTCGAACTGCTAGAACCTTCCAACTCTCTCAACCTGACTAGGGTTTCTCTGGGGTTTATCAACAATTGAAATCATCATCTCCACCATTTCTATATCAGTTCTCCACATAAAACCCTAATCCCCAAATTGTCTGATCTTCGAATAAAGAGCCTCACCCAAATGGTTCGCTCCAATGGCGTCAGGCTCCTCCACTGCCTCGCTCGCCGTTCCTCCCGCGAATCTCGGAACCACCCTGTAATTCTTCCTTCTTCTTCTTCTTCTTCGAATTTGATTCGTTTTAGTATTATCTGATGAAATTCTTCTCCTTTTTTTCTACAATTTTAGGTATATGAGACGGTGTTTCGAGGCGGTTCTAGAAGATTCCATGCCGGAGGTTGCAACCCGTCTAGAGTTCTGGGAAAGTACGCTTCCGATAATGGTGCGTGAACAGTTCGATTATCTTATTTTTCATTGCTCTGAAATTTGTGAAAAATTACAGGGTGGTTTATGTGGAGTAGAGAGAGAGAGAGTGTATACAGAAACATATATAAATTGCTTCCTAGACTTTTAGTAAATCAACATATAGCAATTTGATTAGCCAAGTCCAGATAGAAGGCCTGCAAATTTGCTCGGACTTTAAACTTTGAAAAACAACTCGAAAAAGAAAAACATCAAACAAAGAAGAAATGAGGATCCTTCTGCCAATGATTCAGCTATCATGATACGCCGAACACCCGTAAAGGTTCTTGGCAAGAAAGCTCACGATAGTTTAGAAAATCTAAAACCCAAGACGAAACCGAAAATATGAAAAGTTTGAAAACAATAAAGTGCTATGGTTGTGGAAAATATGGTCAGAGAAAAAAGAAATATTATTCGAGTTAAATAATGAATTGGAAAGTCTAGACATAGACAAAGATACTGAAGAAAAAATAGAAAATTTGATGATTGATTCTGAAGAGTATCAGGGTGGTGCGTAACATTTATTATCTGGTGATACATATCTTTATATAGGAAAAAAAAGATGTGAGCTTTTTCTTTATTTTATCGACTCTTATTGTACCTTTTTATTTTGGCAGTTTTCCAGAAAAATTGGTCCTTGTTGGGAGCTTTGAATGCCAAGCTTGGCACAGCTAGGTCAATTCACAGTACTGGTATTGAGAACCTTATATGTTTCCGTTTGGATCTTTTGTCCCCATATTTTCTAATATTGGATGAGTGATATGTATTATACCTTTATTTATGTCCTTGCATTTACCTTTCTTTTTCTTTTGGATTTCTATATGTATTCACATTTTTCCTGAAAGTTAGTTTCCCAAACCCTATCTTGTTTCGATATGAAGCTTGGGGCGAACTCTAATTTCGGTTGTAAAAGGGAAAAGAGAAACACTCTTGCGAGAAACTTGTCATAGTTCTTATATATCAAAAAATAGTTAGTAGTAAATATGTTATGGATTATTTGGTGTTTTGTGTATTATTATGCAGTTCTTTATTTTCACTTGATTTCTCTGTGAACATTAACATGAGTATGGTGTTTATGTTGGTTTTTGCTCTTTTTGTTAGCTCCCTTGGCAAGAGATTTTTATGATGTACTTGGTGTGAGCAGAAACGCAAGTGCATCTGAAATAAAGAAAGCTTATTATGGGGTAGGTTTTGACCTTGTAGCTTTATCATAATTTACGTGCCAAGTTACCATAGCAAGTTTTATATAGCTGCTTGTAGCCTGTAACATATGCTCATAACGGCTTGACACATGGTTTCCTCCATTATGATTTATGAAAAGGTGTATATCACCTAAAATTGGCTTTTTTGACGATGACTATTTTTCTAGTTTAAGAATAATAAAAAGTGATATGTCTTAATAGTTTCAATAGGAGGAATACAGATTTGCATATATGTTTACTGGAATTCACGGCAACCGGCATCCAGTGTCTTTCGTATACGACTATATGATTTGCATAATCATTCTTATTCTGTCGTCAAATTTTTTTTTTTTTTTTGGTTTCTTATAAGAATAAGAGATTCATATACTACTAGCCTATTTGTTTTGTGGGTTTGAACTACATTTCAAACCTTTTGCTAAGTGTTTTCTCTTGCAAAAATTTGAATTTCTATTACAATTTTCTATTGAAACCAAATGGGCGTTGTTACCTACAATGACCAATCCTTCAAAAAAAAAAAAAAAGTATCTTAAGTTGCTTTTTTTTTTTTTCCTTCCTTTCTCTTAAACTTGGTTTTAAACCATTATTTGATATTTAATTGTTACATTTCAGCTTGCAAAGAAACTCCATCCAGATACGAATAAAGATGATCCTGAAGCTGAAAAGAAGTTCCAAGAAGTTCAAAAGGCTTATGAGGTTGTATTTGTTTCTTTGTTTCCACAACTTATCAGATTCCCATGTGCTAACATAGTCCTTATTTTTATTCCCGTTGTAGGTTTTGAAAGATGAGGACAAGCGTCGACAATATGATGAGGTGTTACAAATAATTATTCCTGTAGCTATTTCTTGCTATCTGCTGATTTTTTTTTTTTTTTTTTTTTTTTTTTTTTTTTTTTTTGTGTGTGTTTGTGTGTGTTGATTACCTGTTTGCTAAAATACTCTTTATCCAGTTGAATCTTGTGGTATATGGTAGATACGTCCTACCCTGTTTAGGCGGCCACTTTTATGTGTAAATGCCTTGTTTTTGGTGTTGTTTCAAGTTAAAATAGTGCTGTTGGAGTGTCACTTGACTCACTTCCATCATTCCATGTAGTGCATTCCCCGGGTTACATCTCTTTTTTTATGGAGCTAAAGAACATTTCTTTGCTTTACAAACATCTTTTACATCTATTACTGTGCATTCATGTTTATAATTCTCTATACTGCTGCAACATCATGTTAGTGGTTGAACTGTTGCTTGAATTTACAATGAAAGACTGAGCTTATTCCTGAAAGGGCATTCTTGAATGAGTTTTCTGCTGTGATTTCTTGTTAGCTACCCCTTTTTTCCCGTCCACTGCTCTCTCCTGGGGCATCCAGGGATGGAGCTACCATATTTTTCCGTTCTCTGTTCATCTCTAGGCACATGCTTTACATGTCTTCCAACACAAAACTTTCTGTATAGTGCCTTTTCTGTTTGGAGCTGAGTATCCTGAAGTCCTGAACCTGGCTGTTCCAATTTTGTGCATAATTATATATATACATATATATATATATATATATATATATATATATATCAATTGGTCATTCTAATTGCTTCAAAATGAGGCCATGTTAGCTTGCTTCAATGTTGTATCTATTCTCTCACGTTCTCTCATGTACAACGTATGATATTATGGCAATGCGATGTTGGTACAGCAGATACTACGGATAGTTGTGTAAATAAGGATAGAGAGTTCATGTATAAAAACGACTCAAATACTTATTTCTTTACCATAATTTAACTACACTCCTTGTGATACAATATGCTCTTGTACGTGTTGCAGTTTCTATCAATAATTGTGCCAACATTTGTCCCTGAAGCATTAAATTTCCTTCCTTTCAATATGATTACTAGTGCAGCTAATGTCATTATCATTTCTAATGTTTTAGGTCGGCCATGCTGCATTTGAAGAGAACGAAGGCAATGGCTTCCCCAATGATTTTAGGAATCCATTTACTGATATCTTTAATGATAATGTAATCTCTACTTCTTGAGTAGTTTTCTTGAGAAATTTGTTTCTTTAAACTTTTTGAGACGTTTGTTATTTTATTTTATTTTATTCTTTTGGCTAATGATTGAGACCTTTGTTAATTTCCACAGGTTATCAAGTTTCTTTTTAGACACCTACTATTATGATCATACAATTTGTTTGCTTTACAATAACTTTTCTGTTATTTCCATATTTTATCCTTTCAAGGATGAATTGGTTTCATGTTTCTTTTGAGACACCTTATATTATGATGATACAATTTGTTTGCTCTAAATTAAGTTTTGTCATTTCCATATTTTATCCTTTCAAGGGTGATTCAATTGTCTTTTTAATGCAAACACGTGTGCATTGTGGCAGATCTTCAACATGTTCCGTCAGAATCTCGGCGGTTCAGATATCAAGGTTATTTTCCCTCTCATTTATGAGGTTGATGTGCATTTGATGTTTTAGAGTTGGTATTTGGATGCTCACTTCATTCCCTATGATGTGCAGGTTGCCCTTGAATTATCCTTCATGGAAGCAGTTCAGGGTTGCACCAAAACTGTGTCATTTCAAGCTGAAGTGCCCTGTGAATCTTGTGGTATGCTGATTCATTTAATTTGCTTCTCTCTGATTCCCCCGCCCCCCTCTGATTTGCTTGTTCCTCCAAACCTTTCATCTTATAGGCTATGGATTACATGGTTCTTTTATGAAAGTAATTAAGGGAAAGTGTGCTGGGTCTATTTTGTGCATTGGTCGTTGGGTTTTGTGGATGAAAATTATTCTGATGATTTTTGAGGAGGATATTCTGTAAGAATTAGTGTTGCAGGAGGTGACGTTGTGGATTTTGCACCTAAAGAAGTCGGGGATACCCCTTCTTGTTCATTTGAATTTAAGGAATTTTGTTTGGCAGTTTTTTGATTGTAGTGTAAGCTGTTACGGTGTGATGTTGAGATTGTTTATTTCTGTAATTTTAGTTCTGAAATGTTTTTTTCCCTGATTTTTATTTTTGAAGATTCCTCAGTATCTTGTTTGTATCATTTTGCATTTTTTTTGTTTCATTTTATATTGTACCTTTCAGTTTCCCATGAGAACTCGCATCTTAATTGCTATTCTCTGGCCCCCATATTCAGGTGGTAGTGGTGTGCCTCCTGGAACGAGACCAGAATCGTGTAAGCGCTGTAGAGGGTCGGGCATGGTTAGTTCTCCTTCAGAAGATAATTTCAGGGATGGGAGATAAAGATCAATATACCTTTATTAACTCATATTTTTCTATATCCAGACCTTCATGCAAACTGGCCCGTTTAGGATGCAGACGACTTGTTCTCAATGTGGTGGAACTGGGAAAACTTTTGCGGTATGGTTCAAATCCTTACCATCACTAAGGATTATATGGATTTGGAAGCAATTAGTCTTGTTGACTCTTATTAGTCTCTAGGCATAGCATGTAGTTGAAGTGTTGCAGTTATTCATGCCAATTCTACATTCCTTGCATCTTTATCCGGAATTCAAGTTCAGTTCCAAATTCTCCTAAAAGCTTGCCTATAGTATGTAATTGACTGAATGATATGTTTAATCGTCAGAGACTTTGCAAGTCATGTGATGGACAGCGAGTGAAGAGTGGAAGGAAAACTGTCAAATTGGATATCGTCCCAGGTACATTCCTGTTCTAATTTTGAAGTATTTTGCAGGGGAACTCATTAGTTTCAAACATTTTCCTGTTTGCTATGTAACCATTCATACTGCTATATCATTGGGCGTTTAAGCATGGATGATATAATTGCCTGTTCTGATATATGAAACATTATCGTTTTATAATTTTATTCTTTGTTATTTTTTATTCGTGAAAGAGTAAATTCATGTTGGCATTGAAGTGTAAAGTTTCTATTTGTTATTTTTTATTCGTGAAAGAGTAAATTCATGTTGGCATCGAATTGAGAAGGTGGGGTTGATTTTTTTTGCTTTTGTGAAGTACCTCAAACACCGTCTCTTTACCTGTGAAACACCCTGATCCTTCTTTCCCCTTTCCTGATTAGCTCCTAAGCTGATACTATTTCTGTAAAAATCTTATTTTCTCATCTATGCTATCCCTGTTATATTTTCTTTTCTATTTTGTGAAAGTCTGGTTTCCCTTATATTCTTTATGCTTTCTGAGGTTTCGAACATGATTCAATGGAACTTTTTCCCGTTACAAGATGTTATATCAGCTTTTCAAATGTTATATCAAAGAATACCATCTTCTGTATATTACTAATTATTCCTTGCTAACTGGTGCTTGACTCTTCTATATCTGCCATTTGCAGGGGTAGACAATAACGAAACTATAAAGGTTTATGGTAGTGGTGGGGCAGATCCTGACGGAAATCACCCTGGGGATCTTTACGTTACCATTAAGGTACATTACTCGGATCCCGTTAGCCTATATTTTATTACTTTTTTAGCACATCACTTGTTGATTTCTTGGTTTGGGTGTCTAAGTTGCGAATTCTCTACAGTTACCCTTAACTGCTTACTTTTTGCCCCCTTTATTGCAGGTTAGAGAGGACCCGGTTTTCCGTAGAGAAGGTGCTGACATCCATGTGGATGCTCCTCTGAGCATCTCACAGGTAACGTTTATTAATTTATCGTTTTATTTTTTCCTGTTTTGGTTTCTTGATGAAAGTTCATACATCTTTCGTTGCGTTTCCGATCCCTATTCTTAAAACCTTGGGGTCATTTGTCAGGCTACAAGTATTGTCTTTTTGGATTTTACTAATGGATGTGTTGTTTGTTCTCCATGTTCCTTCTTGTACATCTTCTATTTAGATTAGCTTATAATGTCGTTTTTCTGCAGGCAATTTTAGGGGGCACCATTCAAATCCCAACTCTTACAGGAGATGTTGTTCTAAAGGTTTGTATAGCAATGCACTTTTAACATTAACTTCTTTGCTGGTTTCTTGCACCATACTTTCATTTGATGGTGATCTTATGTTGCTTTTATAACTGCAGGTTCGCCCGGGCAGCCAACCTGGCCAGAAGGTAGTTCTTAAGAAGAAAGGTGAGGAACTATCTTTTGCTCGAGGATATTGAACTCAAGAACGCGTAGTCCAACTCTCTCCAATTTATGATTTTAGTGTTTATTGACACTTTTGCTGCGCATTCAAAACTTATGATGCTTCATTTTTTGCCTCTCACCTATACCGTCTAGTTTATTCCACCATGTTTTATATCTTTCTTTCGATCAAGTGAACTTCTTAGTGGCATTGTCGTACAATTTGCAAAATTATACTCAGTTATTCTTCAGGTGCACTTCATTCTTTTTGCTTTTTTGAGAGGGTTACTGTCCAATATCCCTTTATACTAACACCATGCATGCCCAGTTATCTTTGTCCATTTTAGTAATGAAAGCGGAGGATTATGCTGCATAATAGAGAATTATTTCTTCTAATTTTTGTGTCTTTTTCGCTCGATCTTATTATATTATTGGCAGTTGAGATGCTTTCACTTAATTTGGTGTCTGTCGGTTTCTGTACTGCTTGAATTTTTCTTGTAACTGTCGCATTTTACAGGAATTAAAACGAGGAGTTCTTACTCATTTGGTGATCAATACGTGCACTTCAACGTCAGCATTCCAACGTAAGTTTCTTGTCGTTGGCCACTTGATAGTGGAGCTTGTTTTCCAGCCGCTTTTGAAAGCTACAGCACCGATCGTTGCGGATCCAAATATCAGTATTTCTCGGTGTGTACTCTTTTCAAGTGGCAGTTCATTAACAATTAGACTATTTGATGTGCAGGAATCTGACTCAAAGACAACGTGAACTAATCGAAGAGTTCGCCAAAGAAGAGCAGGGGGAATTTGATAAGCGTGCCGCTGTGGAAGCATCCGCGTAATAGGAAAATAGGAGCCGGAATTCTTTCTCTATTAATTTATCGAAACGAGGCGATGCGTAGCGCAGACGGAAAAGAAAAGCGAAGGCTAAAATAGTTATAGTAAAATCTAAAATTACCCGCCCGCTCTAGAAATTTTGTAGGAGTGAGACCTTGGTATTTTTGTAGGCTTATGTATCATTTTTCTCACATAGACCACAATATTATTTTTGTCATGCTCTGACGAATGGCATTGTACATATTACATAATGGTTTATTTTATTACCATATTATGCTGGCGGGTAAAATGTTCACCGTTGTCTTTCCTACTTGTGTGTTATGCTATGACTTGCATATCATTTTTGTTTGGATTTAGGTTGTCCCAGAAATGGAATTGAAATTGATTCTTCAATGTTATGCTTCGTTATCATATTGTAAGTTTGAAACTTTGAATGTTTTTGTTTTGCAACGTTATTAGTTAATTTAATCTCAAGATGTTCTAAAATCTTCTTGTAGGGATAAAAATAGCATAACATAATGCCACATCAAGTAAAACACCGTATCACGAATGAATAAAGGAATATGTAGGATAACTCTTAAAGCCTGTCAGTAATTCTTAATTCTGATTTTTACAATTTAAATTTTTTATGAGGAAAATATTGTAATAGACTTTAAAATTATAAGTTTAAATGAATGAAATAAATGGGTTTTTTTATGAGGGTTTAAAGCAAATTTGATATTTAAAGGTATACTTTATAGGTGTAAAAAATAGGAAAAAATAGAGAAATATATTAAGACTTGAGAGGAATTAAAATTAATAGGTCAATAGTTTACATAAGTTAATAAATAGGCTAAATTACTGTTTTCGTCCATAACTTGTCTAGTTATGAACCATAACTTGATAAGTTATTATCCATAATTGTCTATAACTTGTTTGGCTATGAACCATAACTTGACAAGTTTGTCCATAACTTATCTGGTTATAAATCATAACTTGACAAGTTATGGCCTATTAATTTTTATAACTAAAAATTGGCCTATATATTTTTTTAAGCTTTTTATATTGGCTTATTTTCTACTATTTCCCTAAAAAATACATGGTATAAATTATTATAATTTTAAGAGAGTTTTTCTAGTAGGCTTAGCCTATTAATAATGTCAATTTTTTATCGTTAAATTAGATTAAAATTATTTTAAATTAAAAAAATATTCAGAATAAATAATTTTTAATACAAATCCGATTGCTGAAAATAAAAACTATTACTATATTTTTTCTGGTCCTACCTCCCTAATCTTAAACTAAATAAAGGGTATACAAAATTCCGAAAAAACGCTATTACATTTGCATGATTACTTTGACAATGTCCATGGCTTGTTTTCTTCTTATCCTTTTTAATCGATAACACGCCTGTCATTTACTAAAGTAATCGACTAAAAAAGACATATAAACATCGCATAAAATATGTATATAATATATATTATTAAAAACATCGTAATTAAAGTGTATAAATATATATATATATATATAACAATTTTAAAATGGTTAATCAACAATGAACTAATTTATAATACATTTTTAATTAATAAACTAGTACAAATTAATAATCTACCAATCTATCATTGATACACCGATAAAACAATCTATTATGTATATATGTGATTTACCATTATAATTTATTTTTTAAGAAAATGTCATTTTTCTAAAAAAAAAATAAAAAATAAAAAAAAACCAAAAAAAAGTTCCAATCATCAATTTATAATTAATTAAAGGATTATTATCCAGGTGTCTCTGAAGTTTACGATCATTTTTACTTTGCTCTCTAAATGATCGTATTTGGAGATTAAGTGTGAGCATATAGTTTTTATGTGTGTGCCTTAAACTTTGACTTTTTTACTTAAACCTTTATATTTTAATTTCTGTTAAAATTAGATAAAAAATAAGATTAAATATGATCATATAGTTTTTATGTGTTTGTAATTTTTGTAAAAATAGATAGAAAAAAGAGAATAATGATGTCGTGTAGCCTTTTTATTTAAATTTCTATTAAATATAAATACAAAAAAATCACATAACTACACTTAATTTTCTTTTTTTATATCTAATTTTAATAAAAATAACAATAAAAAAATTAAGTGAAAATGTAAATTCACTACTAATGATAATAATATGTTAAGTGAAAATATAAAGTGACCACTAGTAATAATAATCTTTTAAGTGAAAATGTAAGGTGACCACTACAGATAATAATCTTTTTAAGTGACTAAAATGGATTCTCCTCCTAATTTAAATGCAAAAAAAAAAAAAAAAAAAAATAATAATAATAAAATAAATAAATAATAAAAAAAAAAATACAACACATTAGTCCTTTCCTTGTCTTTATTTCGAACTTCCCCAAAAACCTTTAGAAAGCTGGCGGCTTTCTCCTGCTCTCGCCTCTCGCCTCTCTCCGGTTTTCTTGATTGACTAGGTAAAGGTTAGTACGAAAAAAAAAAAAAAAAAACTATGTTTCCTTCATTGAGATTGAGATTATGATTTTTGGTATTGGACTTTTCTTCATTTTTCCCGTTTCTTTGAAAAGTTTGTTTCTTTGAAACGATTGGAATCTCATTTGATTGAAGTTATTGATTTGGTTGGTTTTGTCTGGAAAATTTTCAGCCAAAAAAGAGCTTACAATTTTTTTTTTAGTTAATGATTGCGGGGAATTCTATGTGGAAAATTTTGGGGAACCCAAAAAAGAAGAAGGAAAAATGAGTTTTGCTGTTTGTCTGTGTTTTTGTTTTTTGTTTTGTTTTTTTTTTATTTTTATTTTTCCTGCCCTCAAATTGTTTGATTAAATTCCCCAGTGAACAAACTTCATTTGGTTTCAATATTTCTTACATTTCATGGACTCTGAATCGATTGCTTGACCGAAAGGAACTTGAACAGGCTGAGATGAAACAAAGAGTAGCAAATTTGAGGAAAATGAAGATTTGAAGAGTACGATATAATTTGAGGAAAATGAGAGAGTCGAGCACTAAAAGCAACAACTTTTTTTTTTTTTTTTTTTCAACTGAATATAACTTAGTTGGGTTGTATTGATGGTAAAGTTTGATGCTTTATCTCAAAGTGCGATGACAAACATGATAACGTTTCGACCGCGATTTGAGCTTGTGTTGATTGAATTTATGCTTCCTTTTTTTTTTTTTTTTTTTTAATTATTTTTTTAGTTTTTTTATTTTATTTGGGTGTGATGAAGATGTGCTCTTGTTTATAATAAAACCTTTTTCTGTACTTTATGCTGATGTAACATTGTATTAAAAGTTGATGAATCAGAAATTACCATAATTTTCTTTTGTACTTGTCCAGGATATAGCTTTGTAGTTTAGCTGTTTATAGGAAGAGGAGGAG